>OZ026846.1:32012193-32623830 GCA_964023205.1 Lutraria lutraria
TAACAGTTCGTGAAATGTTTCTGAACATTCTGATTTTATCTCCTGTTGATGATTGGGTTCTGTATTAGCAATTGAATGTTTATTTATTTCAAAATGATGAATCAGTAATATTATGTTCATTATCAAACTCCCTGAAAACACCTCCCTTTTTTGTCACGAAAATAATTTTTAAGGGCAGGCATTAATTAGGGGTTTAGTGTCTATTATGGAATATTGATTCTTATTTCCTAATTTTCTATGGATTCTTTTTCCTTTCTTTTTTTTGTCACCATTCTACTTAATAAGAAAGAAAATCAGACACAGTATTGACTTATATTTGGAAATACATTTCTGTCAGCCTGGAAAATTGTCTTAAATTCAATTGAGATGTTACATCTTGCTGTATAGTTGAGTTATAGCTATTTGTGAGATACATTCCCCAGATGAAGATTTTCTTGTTTCTTCAGAAGTGTTATCTTGCCTTTACAAGATGTAGGTTCGTCTTTATTTCAAAGTTGTAAAACATTTTATCGAATGTTTTATCACTACAAACATTCGTGGCCAGGAAATCATTGATAATTTGTCCTTTTTTAGTCCCTGTAGATTGCATTATTACAAACCCTGGAGGCAATTTATGATTATTTTTTGGCACGGCTTTATTGATTTCGTCTTAAAATGTCTTAGTGTGATTTGCGAGTGGGTCATGTCCAAATTTGAATTGTTAGAATTTAAGCTAATCATTGAATTGATTATGTAACTGTATGTTGACTTCTCAAATATGCACATAAATATCTTGTTGTAAATTAAATGTTTGAACTCCCAAAAGTTTATTGGAAATAGCTTTTACTTTGTTATTATCCAATATTTTTATTGTATGTTTGAAATGTTAAATGTTTGAAATGTTTACTTAATTGTTTGTGCTTGTTGTTGTCATGATTTGAACGGATTCTCTCTTGTTCCTTTTATCATACAATCAGTTTAAAAATCTGTGTCAGAGATTAAGTTTCCTTTAAATATTTATAAACTGAAGGAATGTGATA
This sequence comes from Lutraria lutraria, assembly GCA_964023205.1. NCBI lineage: Eukaryota > Metazoa > Mollusca > Bivalvia > Venerida > Mactridae > Lutraria > Lutraria lutraria. The sequence continues at coordinate 32,013,213 of OZ026846.1, forward strand.
TTAAAAATAAGATCAATATTCTATTCATTTCTATAAGCTTGTTACTTTGTTAATGCATAATGACAGTTCAGAATATTTGATGGTTACAATTAGATATTAAGGTTTGTGAATTGACTGGCTGTAGTTATTGTAGGTCGGGCAATAGTTTTATGTCATTTTTATTGGTCTCCATAACTGTTATGTAAAACTGGGGCCTTGTTGTGTTTAGTACCATAGTAAGTTCATGCTCCACTCTCTTGTCAGCAATTAGCGTTAATTATATATTCACATTTAGCCTGTCTGTTTAGTTATAAGATTTTGTGTGGTTGTAATTACATTGTCTGATTTTTACAATATAGATAAGATGGTAATAGTATAATCTTTCAAAGATTATACTATTACCATCTTATCTATATTGTAAAAGTACCAAAGTTTGGTAGTGATTTCATTGTTCAGTTTAAACTTTTATACCAACTATGGACCCATCAGACTGTGCATACTTCATGTGTGTTTACTTCTCATGTCCATTTACATGAACACTTTGTTTTGATCAAAAGCTAAGCTTGATTAATAAATTATTAAATCAGTCACTTATTTGTTTATTTTATACATCTCAGTTACATATGGTCGTTAAGCAATTAAATAGTAACAGGAATCTGCAATAGACACTAAAGTAACATTATTGAAAAAGGAAAGTCTCTGACCCCTATGTCTGTAAAGTTGACAGGAACATGAATATGTCGAAAACAGGGTTTTCATCAAGTTTTCCTGTAAATGGCCAAAGCTTGATTGAAGGAGGCTTTCTATGCTCATTTCCAGTGTCATAAATGATATATTTGGGATTTCTAGGCAGCCAGTTTTCATTTCTAAGCAGTCAATTTGGCCTCTGGCTGTCTCTTATCGAAAACACTGGAAAAGGAAGGAAAGCGGTTGGTCTCCTTCACTTAAGATAGTTATTGGTATGTTCTGTTGGTCTAGGATACATGTGTATGTACAGTAGGTTCTTAAAATGATCAACAAATAAGTAATCAAGCATGTGGATGATATCAGATGTACATATATATAACAGTATGCTTTGTGTTCCTACTTTGTAGAGCCTGGGGCAGTATTAGATTATACAATACCACATAACACTGACTTTATGCATTTATTTATATTTTCAGATTCGATATATTTCTCAGACACAAGGCTTACCAGCTGAGCATATGTTAAGTAATGCCACAAAGACAACTCGGTTTTTCATTAGAGAAAACACGGACAGCAACTATCCATTCTGGAGATTAAAGGTACTTTATGCTCTCTCATAATGTTTGAATCAAAACGATTATGTGCCAACTTAAGCGCCAATTTATACAAAAATTGACATACACTCTTTTAAGTGTTTTTCAACTTATATATGAACTTGACTTAGTATTAGATGAGTATTAGATATTTCATACTTTGACATTATCAGATATTTTTCTGCCATTTCAATGGACTGATTATAGTGAAATCAACAGTGATGTTGTTGGTGTGTAGAAAAATTCTGTGTATCAGATTGTAAGCATTATATTATTCATAAGTTAGACCAGGAATAATTTTGATTTTTTAACTCAAGCTACCAATTAATGAATTGTGTTATAGATAAGAGATGTTCATGAATCATGTATGAATATTATCTTTGATACATCTCCATCTCCATCAAGATTATCTGGTAAAACAAATGGTCTTCATTTCCTATGCCATGGAAATGGGTTATATACATAAGTTTGTAGTCATAAAGTCTAATAATGACATTTCTTGTTTAAATACATATCTTAAAGCTAAGGACTGATTTTTAGCACAGACCTCATCCATTCCTGAACTTGTTTATCATAAGGCTGTTGGTGTTGCTGTGTTGTTTTTTGGGGGGGGGGGGGGGTGAAGAAAAATATATATCAACAATGTATTCATTACCTGAAAGTTTTCTGGAGAACTCTGTCTGGATGTAATTGTGTGTGTCTTTCTGGTCTCAGCTTTGTGGATCTGTACTTATTATGTACTTAAAACTAATGCCTTGATTAAGACATGGCATGTTATTGTAATAAGTCAAGGAGATCATGTCTAAGTTCTTGTGCTAACAGGGGTATGTATTGCTTAACATGTCAGCAGTAACTTCAGTATATTTATATCTGTACAACAAATTCCCTGTCAAATAGTTCATTACTCTTACTTCATGTACTGTTCATGAAGTGTGCATGAAAAGTTTAAGAAAAAAATGTGATTCATGAATTCCTTTCAAATGGGATCATGACCATTTTAATGTAAACCAAGTTTTTATATGATGTATGAACAAACAGATACCGGTATTAATTTTATCATTGAATTTATTCAGTTGAGTTCTAGGTTTGGGCTTGAACCTCAAATATGCATTGAAATTAGTTCTTAGAAATGTTGAGGAAATGCTGTATGCTTTACAGACATCTTGTGTCCTATCAGTCACTTTTAAGCACTGGTTTTTCAGTCTGTAGTTTTCTGTTTGACATATTATAACCTGACATTTGACCATATAACCAGATGATCTCCATCAACCTCTCAGGCATTTGCATAACTGTGAACTCAGTCTACTGAAAACAGTACTAGAAAGGTGGAAACATGTTTTCTTGAAACATTTACACCTTCATGAAATGTAAAGCTTTCACCTTTATGTCTATGATTTACTTACCAGTATGTACCTCAGTGAAATAAAACTTCACTGATCTATGTATGAACCATGTAAACTAATATAGTTGTCTGGCTGCTGATTGTAGGTACTTGTCATGTTTTACCATCAGTGAGTGCTCACATATTATCAAAGCTCTAATTTTCTCTTCCGTCAAGTTACAATTTGATTTAGCAATTTCTGAAAGCATATCTAAGAATTCCTCTGGTATATTCTGATTTATTATTTGACTTTCCTATATTTTGTAATTGCTTTATTTCAGACTCCAGAAGAACATGAACTGGAGACAAAAATCAAATCAAAAGAAGCTAGAAAATATATATTCAACTGTATTGATGACATGGCCCAGGTAAGTTCTTGGTGTTAAATACATGGTACATAGGATAATGATGTTTTAGAATTGATGGTTAACATGGGTAGGTAAACATGTACAATGTATTGACTAGAACTCTATGTTCCTGTTATACTTGAGTGTGTGGTCCCTAAATAAGGCTCAGACTTACCTTGAATGAGTTGAAAATAAAAACAAATTTAGATCAAAGGAATTTTAATTGATTTTGTTAATTGCAAAAATCAATCGTCACTCATTAAATTGAAAAAATAATCGACCTTAAGTGAATTTTTTAACCATTTCATAAACTTAGCTTAGTATTGTTTCAGTGATTTTCAGTTTAACAATATTGTGAAATGTTATTGTGTTATTGATCAGGGGGGGGGGGGGTTAATGGGTAAATAGATTATTGCACCTGCTGTTGCATCATGGGAAATACCAATATGACAAGCTGTCATGTCTGGTGGATTTTATATCTTCCCTTTGAAGGTTGAAGTTCTGTATCGAACAAGAAAGATAACAAATTAAGTACCTTAAATGTCCAATCAATGAATCACTTGATTTCAAATGACTTTATCGATTGATTTCATCCAGCCAAAGGTTATGATTTTCTATTTGTTTTAGATATCAAGTTCTATGCTTAAACTCTCTTGCTATAATTTTTTAAATGTCACAAAGCACAATTCGTCTATTTACTTAATAATATCCATTTTAAGAGATTAAAATACGACTAGTTCTTATTTCAAAGCTATTCAAGCACTCATTATATTTACATTACAAAAATAGCTAAGATAACATACTGGCTAAAATAGGTACTTTACTAATGTCAACATTTTAATGAAAAGTTCAAAACCTCAATCACGAATGTCTGTGAAATATAAACTATGATGGTGCTGAAATGTTTTATTCCAATTTAATTGATTTTTGAAAGTACTCCCAGATGTCAATTGTTGAATTGTATTTTTTTCCCTTTCATTCATTTAATGGCCTCTCAGAATTGAAATTGCAATTTTAAAATGGAGCAGTACCATGATTTGTTTTGTCTGGTTTTGCTTTTTCTTGTCTACCGATTAACCCTAGCTTTTAAGATGGTAGTATGACCATTGGTCAGTTTTGATTTATCATTCTTACTGATTAATCCTAGCTTCTCAGAATGAAGCTTTCTTCTGGGTCAGTCTTTGATAAGATCAGGAATACCCTGTATTGATACTGGAGATTTAAGACTTGTCACTTATCTTCATTTATAACATCTGACTCGAGACACTTGCATGTTGTACCTACATTCTACAGTATTTCCGATCCCTTTACGGCTGGTTTTGGATAGAGTATATCCTCTATATAAGATCTTATCTCAAATAATCTCTTGGCTGGTGAGATATTTTGTGAGCAGCTATAGTATCTGAGATCTCCTTCCAGTCCTTTATAAACATATGTCAAAACCAGGCTAGAATCAATCAATGTACAGTTTTCCTCCCTGTACTGTCAGAGCTAAGTCTACTTTCAACATTTTATCTCGATACAATCTGCCATGTTTATGTAGCCATTTATAGCTTGTTGAAAAAAATACCAGTCAGCCAATCTTTTTAGAAATGTTAATATTTAATAGGCCTATAAATTCTGCTGTTGGTAAATTTCCTCTCAGTATTTATTAATTTCACGTTCACTGATTAATTTATGTATGAATCGAAACTCTTTGCTATAACACAGATTTAGTAATTGTCTTTAATGGACAAAAACAACTTCTTGCAGCAGCTTAAACATGCAAGTAGCTTCAAGGCATTTGTTGTTAACTCCGATATAATCTGCATTAGGATGTGTGATTTTTCATCCTTTCAGAGGATTTCTATCTAAATTCTAAATGTTAAAGTTGCTTCACTCCCTGAGATCAGTCCAAATCATAGGAAGTGGTGCGGTTAAGTTCCACCCCCCCCCCCCCACTCCCCTTTACTCTATAAAATATTTTCTATTTTCTTTTTTTTGTCTGCATGTAATCTTATGTTTGTCTTGTTTTCTTTCAGATAAATGTACCGACAGACTTGGAAGGAAGTGAGCTCTTGGCGGAACAAGTGGATCGTCGAGAATTCATTGACCTTCTCAAGCGAATGTTGACCTTGGATCAGGAGCGTAGAATCAAACCTGGGGAGGCATTAAACCATCACTTCATACGCATGGCACATCTTGTAGACTACGCCCATTGTGGAATGTATGTTATTATGTTTTATAAAATGAAGAATATAGTAAATCTTGAATAATTAAGAAAATTACAATACTGTCCCAACATCTGATCAAAGGCCACTTAAGATTTTGTCTACTTGATCAGTTCCCTTCATTTAGAGTTTTTGAACGACTGTTACATCTATAAATTGTAGCCTTTGGTTCACTGGTGGCTATTAACCTAGATTTGTTTGTGTTTGATCAAAAGTTCACTTCTGGTGTTTCAATCTTGTGAATGACTAAATCATGAATTGGATAAAAAGACAAATTACTAGTATTGATGGATATGTGTTTAATTTCACCTGATTCAATAGCCTGTAGTCTAGAATGTCACCCAGAAATTGTTTCTGTGGAGACCGACATCCAACCAATCTTTATCTCATTTGTTTGTTATAGGCCTTAAGGTTTGTAGTCAGCACACATGTAAGTGCACAATTACTATATTAAAGGCCTTACCTCAAAGAAATAAACATATCAACTAAATTTGTCAAGATAAAAGAATATGTACATCAGAATTCTTATTTCACCATATAATTCTTAGAATTCCTCAGCAAGATAGTGCAACATTATGTTAACATCTCCATTGCATTTATATGTAAATAATTTATGTGTAACAATGTTTATTTTTGATTTATGTGGTGTGTGATTTTCTCTGATTGCATCAGGGATGTGATTTCCTTCTTTCAGACGATTTCCTGTTTTCAAACTTCGTATAGTTTAAACAAATTTGTTCGAATTCCTTCTGGAGCTGCTGAAAAATGATCCCACTATTCACACTAATGTATCATGTTAAAATGTGATTTTTATGTGATAATGAATTGATAATTGATTATTCAATGATGATATTTTCAGTGTTAAGCAGAATGTACAAGCAATGGAAGTATGCAGACGACCAATCAAGTCTTTGTACGATGTGAACCAAAACTCTGCATCTTTGGTGCCGAACTTTGTACCACCTACTACAAATAACCTGACGGTGACATTTAATAATCAGATTAACGCACTGCATTCGCAGGTATCTTATAAACAATATATCAGTATCATTTGTAAATACAATATAGTACATTGTGATGATGGATGACAATGCTACTGGTACATTGAGTGCATTGCCATGTTTATAATTTAGTTGTGTATTTTTACTGTACATTTTGATGTAATGTCAAAATGTTCATGTTTTGTCGACATTATTTTGAAGGATACATTTTAAGTTCATGGGGAAATCATAAGTTTTGTGAATATAAAACTGCAACATTTTCTCTTTGTTTAAAAGCTTGTATAAACTGTAGAGTAGGAATAGAATGCATGAGGATTTACACATTCACTTGATTCAAATCCTGGACAATTTTGAAACTATATATGCACTTCAAGAACTTGTTATTACCTGATAAACAGCCAGTGAAAAACCTGTAGAGCAAACATGCCTCAAAATCGAAATTGGTGTAAATAAAGTTTTCCAATATTGAAAGAGCATATTTGATATTTTCAAATTTATTTTAATAATAAATGATCTGCGTGTTGATTTAAATTATGAACTATGGTAAATGAGATGCTCAAATATTTATAATGCAACTGGATCCTTTATTGATGGTTGTGTACATTGCATGTATGTTTTATTTCTAGAATGGCCATCAAACTGGTACCGAGATACAGTACTTACCATACCCGATGTCTCGTACTTACCTACCATATCAGAGTCAACATCTAAACCAGACGTTACCTACACAACGTGGTAGTACACAGTTTGGTCGTACTGATCCATTTGCTCAGTCATTATGTGTGTCATCAATAGTTGTACCTGGACTTCCAGGTAAGGATTACCATGGCAACCACAGATAATGAAACATCTAATTAGCTTTTTGGAAATAGATTTTGAAAAATGTGTTTTAATTAAGTGTGGTCTGGAAGTTATTACTCGTTTAGGACTTATTTAATTGTTAAGGACTTACTGATTTTAGTCAAAGTACTGGAAGTACTCATGAAAACTGAGCTTACATTGACCTGCACTGTGACATGGAACTATAACCAGTTGAATAATTGCATGGCGGATGTAGAAAAACGTAGAACTTAGGTCTACATCAAAATTCATGTTTGCTGAGTGAGTGATGGCTATTGAAAGCTGAACTATTGTTGAGTTTTCAAAAATCAGAAAATTTGATAATGTCAAGGTCGTCATTCAAGGTCATTATGGAAACATCCTCCTTTAGGGTCATGCATGGTGGAGATAATCATGTTATGATTGGGTATGGAGGTAGATTATCTTACGTCTTTTAATTATCTGCTGTAATTATCTGTTCAGCATAGAAATTATCTTCGTTACATGGAAATGAGTGCGTATGTCATAAATGAATGTATAAGACTGGATGGATTGATAGCTTTGTCCGGTAGATGCCAGGTAAAGACATGGTGCTAATTATTTTAGGTCATTTAATCTAGAATATGTCAAATTTTCTGCATCTGGTGAGCTATAACTTTGTGAGGGGAGAGAACTCTGGTTCAGTTTGAAGTTAATACATTTATCTTATATTTCAGGATTGAATTCTCCAACTCGGTATAACCCAGTACCTATGGTAACACAGACTGGTCCAACACTTCAGTTACAGCCACAGTTAATAACCCAGGTTTGTTATTTTACATACGACTGTTATAAAACTTTGCTAGTACTGGTTATAGTGTGTTCTACTGCTTTCTGTTCTGTGCATTATTAACTTGTCAATTTTGAATTCGGTTCTGTTATACTGTAAAGGTTTTATTGTAGCATTTCAGTTACAGTATTATGCATACCTAAGAAATGAAAAAATCTACACTAAAATAATACATGTTCAGTATGCTTCATATGAAGTGGGATAGTTACTGGTTTATGCCTGAGTGTAATGATTAGACAATGGCATGTTTAGAAGTGATTCTAAATTTGAGATGAAGTTATAACTTACCTTAATTTGATACAAAGTTCATGGAATGTTGATTGATCGAGGAAATAAAAGTGTGTACTGGTTAGCAAACCATGAATGCTAGACAGATCGCCTGATCTTATTTTTGTGTATGAAACATTTGTAAAATCTTATGTTTTTACAAAAAAAATATTCAAATCTTGAGAACTATTCTATAAAATTATGTCAAAAATGATGAGACATCGTTGACACACACTTTAGTACTGATACAAATATTCAATATTGAGCAGTACATAATGCATTATATTGAAACTGAAATGTCTGGTCAAATATGAAATATTAAGCTATTATTTCTCTTGATTTATGAAATGAAAATACAAGTTAGAGTATTAAAATTAACTTTGAATTGAAATATATTAAGGAAAAAAGTGTTGATATTGAGATTTTATGAAGTGTACACCCTTATTTGAGTTTTAATTAAGCATTAGATGTTATACTTAATGATTCTAGTTTATACAACAAGCAGATATATGAACTTCGTCTGATACATGTCTTTCTTTTCCCTGGCTTTAGAAACCCAGAATGGTAAGTTTGATATGACTTATCCATTCAACCTAGCAAAACATTTACCATATGTTTCACTTTGTCACAATCATTCATTATCCCATTCCCAATTTGTTACCATGGCAACTATTATACAGATAAACGTTATATTCCTGGTGTCAGGGCTTGTTTGTATTTAAAGATAAACAATTTTTTGTTGTCATTAATTTTGTTGAAGAGTATAGGAAGCATTGAATTGTAGTCACTTAGTTCTTAAGTGTTGAATGCATTAATCAGTAATAGGTTTCTATTTGTTGTGCATTTAAAGATGGATTACTTATTTTGTTCTAATACATAATGCATCTTGATTTTATCAGGGGTGACAATATTCTGGATGTATCCAGAATTCCAGATTATCTGTCCTGAAAGAGCTATGTTTTTTAGCTAAATAAAAGTTATTTGATGAAAATATCTCGAGAAATGGCCAAATTATGGTCAATTTAATCTACTCTGAAGGATTTTCTTTAATATAAACTGAGTTAAATATGGAAACAATATGGTTGAAGGCCTCTAGTTTGGCAAAGTAGATTGGTGACATACAATTTTCAGGCTTTATAATTTGGCTCTATTAACACCCCTGTTTTATGCATGACCCTTTGGGGGGGGGGGGGGGTAATTGTTTAGAACGTCTGATACTTTATCATAGCTGTTCATAGTTGTTGACAGTCCTATTTTAGTATGACATATCTCATTGTCTGGCATGTTTCCTGGTAAACATGCATTCTTTATGAACAACTCATACACAATAATGTTTGTATAAGTACATTGGCTATCTATCGTGATCATTTGCACCTCGCCATATTTCTTGTAAAAGAATATCTGTGTACCTTATGTGGAACCTTATGCTATTATTCGAGTAAGTCATCTAGTCTGTACAGAAAAGTATTATGAAATGAAATCTTGTTTAAATCCAGAGAAACTATTTTGACCTCTACCAGGCTGTGGGGTAGTGGGTTTATTTTTCGGTGTTATTTTTCCATATTTGTTAATTTACTGGATTAAGAAATATGAAGGTCATTAGTTCATTTTCACTGTCATCATGGTCCATGCATGGTCACTTAGTCAATGAGTGATGGTTTGATTTGTGTTGCTATGGTGATGGGAGAATGTGATTAGTGTGATCTTTGCTTGATAAAAAAAACTGATCATGCAAATATTTAATAGAAAATGCAATTTTCTTAAAATTTGTATGAAAATACTCACTATTATGAGGTAGAATAAATGCTGTGAATATTTTAAATGAAATACATATGACATGACAGTATAGTATTTGTGTATTTGCATGTTTCTGTATCATACTTTTCATCATATTATAGTGTGTACATGAGGAATTGTCAATCTAATCAGTGCGTGTATTTGATACATAATGACATTGATTTTCCTTACAATACTTTGTCTATAACGTTCACAAGTACAGCTAGTATATAAGCATTTTGATTTTATCATAATTATGTAATACCTAAATATCGATTGATGACTGAATCTTGATCATATTTGAATTACCGTACATCTCGGCAATCAAAATGCACGTAATATACAGAGAAAAGACCAAAACAGGCGTCAATTAATAAAACACTAAAACAAGATAATTAGTTGTAACGTTTGCATGGCATGTCAGTTAGATATTGTGTGCTGAAATTAGGAGTTTTGTTCTGTGCATGTTTGTATTGACTGCTGATTCATTTTGTTATTAGTTTGTATATTTAATATTCCTGATTTTCCCTGTCCCCTGTGATATGATGTCGCATTTTTATTCTTAATTAATTTAAATACTGTTAACCATGCTATCCACGCACTATCATAATTAAGCCCAATTTATATACAATGATGTTATCATTATCTCAGAGTGCAATAACATGTTATGTATTTTATTTAGCTCGTCTGTATTTATTGTAATTGCTTGCCCTCTCCTTATACTAATTATTAGCAACACCTGATTTACATAATATTGATTAATGAAATATTAGTACAGAATATATGTCACTGATATTAATATAAAACCCTCTAATAATATTTGTTTCTCAAAAGGTTATAACCCATTTCTAACCTACGTTGTGGAAAGTCACCCAGCAACCTCAGGTACATTGTCATTATGTATCCTGAAATTTCAACTATTCGGGTTCAAATCTCAGTTGCTGCGGGTCATACCCTTCTATGAAAACTTGACAAAAATAATGATTTTCTCCCGTTTGTGGAGAAGTTGTGACTCCTTGTTGAAGAGTAAATTAGTACTGGTTAGAATACAGTCCAGGAAAACTGGTTAGGTTGACTGGTTGCCATATATAAACCGAAACAAATGAAATGTTCTGAAACAAAAAATGAAAAGCCGTCATATTGAAGTGGCCTTTGAGTGATGTTTTAGTGTTTATTTACACAGGTTTGTTGCACGTTGATTTTGTCATTGGTGTTATTTGTTCTATAACGTTAGGTCATAGAAATGTGTGAATTGAATGATACTGTAATATGTTGGTGTTAAATGTTGTTGCAAGGTACTGGGGTTGTCCTTATATCAGCATAAGTTAAACATGTAGAACACTAGTGTATCCATTCATTTACAATAGGAAAGTTACTCAACTATTTGATAATAAAAAAAATACTTGTTTCTGTCTCTAGTTAAACATAATGAATTTATGTTGAATTAAACGTATTACTATTAGTGTAAAATATATTCGATCTAGTATTAATGCTAGCTTTGAAAGTTGAATAATTTTTGGAGTTGATTATTAGAATTCTGAGTTTGTGCGATATTTAGGTGATTTGTTGCTGTTTTAGATGTAATATGTCTATCCAATGACACATATATGTTGTACATTGTATTAGTAAAATGCTGATATTGTACTGAAATATTTGATAAAATCCTAAAAGTGACTAAATGTGCTACATTAGATACATGATAATCGTAAATCAAAAGATACTTATTTGATGATGTTATGTGTCCTACATGTTAGCTATGAGTCTTCCTATTATTATGATACATTGCATGTGTTTTACTAAGTATAAACTTTAAGTTGCTGTAAGAAATGAAATGCAAAATTCGGGTATTTAGTAGGGTTATATTCTACAGTAAAAGCAAAATGCTTGTCACCATAAGATAAATTTAATATTCTCCTAACAATTGATTTTACTAGTATGAATAAGCATGGTAAATTTTGTCCTACTTGACCAATACTAGGAATCATGAGAATCTTATTGGACTTATTCTGTTAGTGCTATAATAATGATAATACTTGCACCACTTCTGGTTCTACTTGATTACTTTGCACATTGAGATGAATTAGTTCACAGCGTGTATCATATTTTATTTACCACAGTAACCACTACTAACTTTGGTACAAATTCTTCCCCACAAATATCATGTATGTATGTATATTCACAGAGTGCACCAATGAGTACGTGGCCAACAGGACAACAAGTGTTAGTTGGTCCGTTCCAGCAAATACCGGGGCTGACAGCTGCACCCTCCACCCAGCGACCAGTCACCCAACAGATCTTGTCAGAAAACTTGGCACATCAACAAATGTTGTCCGACAACTGGAGACAATCTATAGTGCTTGATGGATTTGATCAAACATCATTGGCACAGCTGGTAGTGTTTCAATACTTATTCAATTAAAAATCAATTTAACTTTCACTCTCATACAAGCTTCTAATACTTCATAAGGTCATCTTACATGGAATGAAGTCTGTTTCTTTGAAATGTATGTGGCTGTTTGGCTATATGGTAGAGATGTTACAATTTACTTAATGGTTATATTGTGTGTATACTATACATCATGTCAAGTTTTACTTTTCATATCAGTCAATATTATCATCTAATTCTCAACATATGTATCCACAATTATTACATGTTCTTGTAATAATTTATTATCACGGCCATAATTTGTAAAGGGTAAGTTTATACTGGTTAGAATACAGTCTAGGAAAATGGGTTAGGTGAACTGGCCGCTATGTATATAACTGAGAAATAGTTTAAAAACAGCATTGAACCCAAATGAATAAATAAATAATTTATTCTTCTGTCCATAGTTCAAACAAGCCTGTCGACTGTGTTTGTCTATTGTATTATATTATTGTTTCTTCTCATGACTGTATCTATGTAAATTTTCTTTAAAGAACATTATAGAAATACTTACGTATATAATTAGTACCAGAGTGGTGAATTTTCTTTTTTGGAGTATGAACTCCTGTCCTGTTGAGAGTTTGAATGTAGAATATACATTGATCTGATTACAGGGTGCTCAGCCTCAAGCTTGGAACCTTGGTATGGTACCATTTGGTCTTACGACCACAAACAGACACGGAACTTCACAGTCTAGTAGTAAAAGACAACCGAAACAGAGGTTAGACATTTATACTTACCATTTCAGGGTGTCACTTTCTGAGGAATTTTGCTCTTTTTAGACTGTCAGGGGTGTGATTCTTCCTCCTTTCAGCTGATTTCCTCTTTTTTGTCTTAAAATCATTGAAACAAAAGGGTCCAGATTCAGTCTGACCTACTCAAAAATGATGTTTTAGCAAGCATGAAGGGGTGGGGTTAGGGTATTTCAGCCTTTTTGCTCTTGGAGCAGTCACACCCCTGACTGTTAGTATTTTAAACAAATGTATTCAGACCCAGACAGGTCTGATAAAAAATAAGTATATGTGTGTCATGGATGGATAGAATATTGTCCTCCCTTCAAGTGCTTGTACAATCATACCTGTGTACTTGTATAAGTCCTGGTATTTAGTATGCTGTCTGGTAGTGTTCCATGCTCTGATCAGTAACCTGTCACATCCCTGCATCTTCATATGTGTCTTCATTTCTTTAGACACTATATATATGGTGCTGTTGTATCTTGTGCTGGAATAAAAAAAAAGTGAATGTCATAATTAATTTCATATATTTCTGGAGAACCTGATATATTGGTATAACTGTGATGTTTCAAACATTAATTCTTGATAAAAACAAAACAAAAAACAACAGCATAATTTATTATGAAAATAATATTAATCATTTAAAAAACAGACAAAAATTTATTGTTTAAAAATTATTTGCTTTATTCAACATATATACTGATGATGTGACAGAAAATCTTGTTTTTATTTTTTCTGCAAGATTTGAGTTTTTATTTTAGTTAACTATGTATTAATATAACTTGATGTACTGTATACACCACTATCAGATGTGTTTCATCCTTACATTGTGTTGTTACAGAGTAACAAAGGAGCAGGCCTCCACACAACTCTCCCCTGTAAAGAAACGTGTTAAAGAGAACACACCTCCACAGAGTAACCATGGTAACAGTAATACAAGGGTTCCTGTAGTACAGACGGACAATCTTGTACCAGCAACCTGGGCAGAAACATTGCCCACTGTGAAGTATACGAGTTCTCAACGGGATCATAGGCAGACAATAGTCATAGCAGACTCACCTAGTCCATCTACTAGTGTGATTACAATAAGTTCTGATAGTGAAGAAGATGATGATAGTAAAGTTGTAAGAAGGTAAATAATTGATGGTTATAAAACTGATTGTGTGCATGCTAGTGTTTCCTAGAATGTGAGGCATGGCTTTTGAGTTCTGAAAGGGCATAAAAATGACACATGGCGCAATATACAATTTATAAGTGCAGCATGGGGCACTGTTCAACGGGCATGGTGAGGCTCCACCCTTAAGAGGCCTGTAGGAAACAATACTGACTGCACTTCATTATACCGCCGCAAACAAAGTATGAGAGGGGGTATATTGGAGTCACTCTGTCGGTCGGTCGGTCGTTGGTTGGTCAGTCTGTCCGGATAAAGTTTGTGGAGCGAACTACTTCCACATTTTTTAAGCTGTTGCAATGAAACTTAAAATATGTTATCACCATCAAGTGTAGAGGTGTGCAAGACACAATTTTTATGCCCAGCGATTCACTCATTGCAGAGTTATGTCCCCTTGAACTTAGCCCTTTAGTGTACTATTAGTGTCAAAGCGGCGCGGGGGTATTAGTCACCTCTGTGACAGCTCTAGTTATGAGCTGGACAACTGCTGGACAATTGATGAAAACTGACTGATTTGCTATATAGGTTTTTGATTAAGTGATCATGTCAAGGGCCACTCCTGGTCTGCAATATTCACTGTACTACGAGTTCAATATTGAAATTATTCATTCTAGTCATTGTCTTCTAAAAGAAAATAAATTTGTTTATTCTTCGTGAATCTTAGTTATTGTTATTATGTTAATTGCAAGAGGCATGATTCATGTATTGATGTTTTAAAGAACATTACACAAGTCTATGATAATTATATGTCAATGTATTTTTAGGCAACACAGAGAAAAGAAAGGTACTGAGCAATACCATGGAGATCCTGCCACGATAGAGAGTGCTTTGGGTGATAATTTCGGCTCATCTACGAGCAGGAAGAATGTTATAAGTCACACTACAGCAGAAAACCTGAGTTCAAAGCATCAGGTTATGTTGACCCCAATAAAACATGAAGATATTGAGAGTAATGTGCTGAATGATGCATACTTGTTTGGTAGTCAGCTTGGGGTATCAGTAGAAGAAACGGCTGCTTTGATTCCTCCAAACTTACGTGTGAATTCCTCACGGAAAAGCTCACGTCCCACAAACAATGACAAAGTTTCGCAACATGCATCAAGTTCCAAACATAACTCAGTGTCAAGTGGACATGTTGGAACAGAGAAATACAAAGATGCAAGCCCAAGACCAGATATAAGACTGCCTGCCGATCTTGAGAAAACCATGCTAGCAGCTCAAGGCAAACTGGCGTACGTGTCGCCAACTGTACGGCAAAGTAACAATATGAATAGACATACTTTTCATGGTTCAACGAGTCAGAGTCAGAAACAGTCTGCTAGTATGAGTAATTTAGGATTTGTAACTAGACAAGCAGGAGGAAGTATGTCACAACTTTCACCGGCACAGCCACAACTTCAGCTTGGCCAGCCGACAGTCTTGTTGAATGCTGGATCACAAGTGGACTTGCATAGGTGAGTTAGCATCTTTTATCGTGCCTCAAGATACTATGTATATTCATTACCACTGTGTGTCATATTGTCATAACAATTATTTGCTTTTGAAATTAATGATATTGTCGAGGATGTTCAAATTTCAGTTTGTTTTGTAATATGAAAAACCTTACAAATTTTTCCTGAAGCAACTCATTTTTCTAGGATAAAATAACTTATTTATTGATTGCTGAATTAAATTTGATTTTATTATCGATTGATGTAGATAGTTGTTAAATTATTGATTTCAGTGTCGAATGTCAATACATTGAATGTTATATCACACTAAAATCACATTGCTACCTTAGTATCTTTAGCTATCATGTGTCTTTGTTACTGCAGGGACTACAGGCGTCGTCAATCGAGTCCAATACATCATTACTTGGTCCCAGCGCATCAACAGCCACAAGTTGGACTCCCAGCCGGTCTCGGACAATTTGGCCCATTTTCTCCTACGATCGCACCTCCACCTGCCCACCAGAGTCCAAGACATGTACAGTTTGCTGCGCATCCTCTTCCTGCCCATGTGCATCCAGTGTTACAAACTACATCCATACAGGGAACTTATCATTCTCAGTTACCACAATACCCCACACTAAGTACAACAACAGCTGGTTTATATACATCATACCAGATGTCTCCTACCAAGGCACGGCCATACCAGTACTTTGCTGGATGATAAGTAAAATTGAAACAGACTCTATTTTGTTATCTATGAAAATGTTGTACTTGACTTAGGGAAGTGGTTAACAAAATAAGGTTGATAATGATTGTATCTTATTGTCTGAAAATGTGTGCAGTAATTTGTTGTTTTAATATCTTCTTGTCTTTTATCCATACTTTTGTCATGTTTTGCTGCAAATTTTTTATTAGAGATTTTTCTTAGACTTACAGGAGTCACTGCCCATGAATGATTGAGTTTGCTAATAAGCATACTTGTACATTAATATTATGTAGTCGTAGTAATGGCTTAAGGGCATTTTTTCTTTGATTATTGTTAAATCATTCACTAGAACAGCTTGTTAGATTACGATTGATTTTGTACCAATGATGGTGATAGGAATTGTAAATATCTTTCTGTGATTATTGTAATGTTAACTGTCTCATGAAATTGTCAAAATGATTGAATTATAGTGTTACATGCAGGGTAAAATGATTCAATTTGGATTTTGAGGTTTTGATTCAGACTCCATGTTTACTGGTATGGTTGAAATACGTCAGCCTCCCACCAATATATTTATATAATTATTTCCTTTTTTTATTAATTGGAGTGTTTCCACAAACACTCATAAACCTTAAGTTAGTTTTTCTAGTATTCAAAGGTGAATAATTGTTTACCTTAATTTGATTTGTTTTCAGTGCAATTGCCACATTGGTATGATTATCCTGGCATAGGGTATACAATGTTAAATTTGCGTTTTTCTTGTTTCATTTTGGGCAGTCAAGGGATTTCCTTTTTTCTGTGTTTCGGTGAATTTTAATTGCTTATTTTAATTTAAAAACAGTTGAATTTAATTCTTGTTGTATTAGGAAAGATTTTAGGTATCAAATTTTTTAAAATCTTATGTAGTGTGGATGTTCTAATCATGTTCAATACATAATTGATTAATTATTGTGATCTTGTTGCCAAAATCTGGAAAGTTAGATAACTTTTACTATTTTTCATACAAAATATTATACTTTTTTAACCAGAAGAATTGCACACAATAATTTGATGACCAGAAATGAATCTTCGGCTGTATCTTGTATGATGTTTCTTTTCTGTAATCGTCAGTATACATTACCTTTGTCATAAGTGTGTGTCGGTTTAGGTTTAGTTTTATAATTGTTCCTTATTGTGTATCATATAGCTTTCAGAAGTGTCTTAGAAATTCTTTAAATTATTAGCTAATGTCGGTGATTCCTATATCACTGTAGAATATTTGAGTAGTGAGAGGAATTGAAAATCATTTTAACCATGTGTTATATTTCATACTTATGATTATTCTTCATAAATTTATCTGATTGTTTTAAATCTAATCACTGATGTGTTCTTAACTTTAGAATTGTATATTTTAAATCATGTAGAGCTGAACATATTTTCAATTTGATACCTACATATAGAGCTTGCATATTTTTTCATAAACAGGTATCAAACACATACGTTTTATCGTAGCCTACTTTTTTCAATAAATCACGTATAGTTTAAATATGTAAATATATATTCATTTTAGCTTGCCCCTAATTGTATATACGTATATATATATATTATATATAGTATTGATAGCTATAAGTTTATTCAACACTATTTTTATACATTGTCATATTAAGGGAATATTTAATGTAACTGTATATAAAACAAATGTAAGAATGTTTACGGCCATTATTAATGATTTTAAAGCACCTGCTTTGTATATGTATGTATATATAGTTGATTTTTATTCATAAAAAAATCAGTTTTCTGTCAATGATTCCTAATTGCTTATATACTCAAATTGTTTATTATGTTCTGCTTTTTAGCTAATTTCTTTAGTGTGAGTTATTTACTAAATAGGAGAAAAAAATGACATAAAATAATTTTAGTATAATTTCTGTATTTAGACCAAGCTGATGATTGATTTTTATATTCAATCTGTTTATTCCTTGATGTATTATTGTTTTCTTATATTAGATTATTAAAACCCTTTGCTTTATAGCCATATCATGGATTTATTATTCTTAAGTTTTCTTTTTTTAATTTTTCTGATCTTAATCATGCTTTAGTTTTACAGATAAAGTTTTAACATTTTTAAACTAAATTAGCATGTTTTACTATGTTAAAAGTATGATTCACTATGTCGTGTTAAGAAGCACCAATATTGATATTAGTTATTCTGTTTTCGATACGTCATGAAATGATATGACATGCATCGTGGGTAAAGAACCCTTGTTTTGTACAATAAGGGTGTTGACAATTTATTTTTCGTAACCTGATGTATCTGTGTTACTTAAAAAAAGGTCTTAGGTTTATATAGAAGTAATATATGCTGAACGACCGCTTTAAGTACGTAATTAGTTGAATACAAGCAAAGGGATTTAGTTACTGAAAGTTATTGTTGTAGTTTTAATGGAAGAATAAGACTAAAGTAGGCTTTGTTTTGCAATTTCCAAAGGATGTCAAAACGTTTGTAGTTCATGCGCTCCATGGAGAAATGTATTTCGTTTCTGGCCCTGCAGATTCGGTTTCCATGGTGATATGTTTACAGACATTCTTTCAGTATGTTTTAAATGAGAAAATTTCAAATATTCAGTAAATGTATTTATAAGGTCTGTATCTAATCCATTAAAAATAGCTTAAAATGGATCTTTAAATTATTTATATGTTACTATATATAAGGTACTCTCTATTCTATTGGCGTTTTTTTACAAATGAAATTCTCAGGCGTTTCAGTAATTGTTTGAATTGCAGACATTGTTCATACTAATTATTATGAATGTTAGTGAACAAGATGTTAAAATGGCAATTTGTTTAAAACAGGGTCAATAATAAAACTTTGAATTTCTTCACTCTGATCTGTTTTTCTTTAGATATTGGTATAATACATGAGTTCTTACAGTTTCACATTCTTTGGAGCAGTCTTATAGTCTTATTCTTCATGTATGATGTTGTGAGAAACATGGTACAAAGTCACAGAGATTTTTTACTAACTATCCTTGCAAATGAAAGATATGCTTCTGTACACAATCATATGTGTAGAAAGTTTGAAATATAGAATCTTAGCCAGGCAATAGTGGTGCCATACTATAAGGCATTTGAATAGTTATGAGATAATATGTGTTAAGTGTTGAGTTTGGAAGAAACAACAAAATACATGCGTTAGTTTTAACTTAGAATTGTAAGTCATGGATCTAAGTAACCGCTTAGTCAATACCCTCATTTACCATTCAAATGATAAACCTCTACCATACCAGTTCCCCTGTTGTATGCTATATCAGGATTTTCTTTTTAAAGAAATATTATTGCTTGTATGTTAAGACGAAGAAATGATATTTTTCATATTTGATTATGATAATCACATAGGTGTCAAACGAATGCATTTGTAATCATTTAGTTTGTTTCATGTGTATGTGATTAATTTTGGATTATCAGAAAGTATGTAAATAAGTTTCCGTGCACATTTATTCACATTGTGCTTGTGGTCTTGGCCTGTATTTAATCATAAAAGTATTTAAACAGCATTTTGTCTTTCACCATTTGATAATTGTATTTATGTATAATGTAATTGTTCTATGTCTTGTTTGTGATTTAATCTCAGACATTTGTCTACCAGGTTTCTGTTGTCATTTTCTTTCCATTCATTGCTTTATTTGAAAATGATTTAAAATCTTACATTTTCTTTGGTGTCTTCCTTTACTATATATACTTCAGTTAAAATATTTCAGATAAATTTCAAAACTCGAGACGGAAGTTCGGAAAATTAGTTAAGATTTACAAAATACTTTGAAGAAGTAATGTGAACATTTCTTTGGTATATGTTTGAGAATTGTCTTATTTTCATTTGATTGACTATTAAAAAGAAAATTCACCATTTATCATGTGTAAACATTGTTGAAATCAGAGATAAATGTTCATGTATTTATAGAATGATCAGTAACATAATAAAATCATGAATCATCACCAGTGTAATAGAATGTGCACCACATTGTATGCCAATTTTTACATTAATCATTTTAGTAGAGAGAAATATCATTTTAACAAATTTGATAACTTGGTGTGAATATTCAAAGTAGTAGATACCTATTCATATTTGACTGTCTCTAACCTATATTGTTTGTATAATAGTCATTTTCATTCGGTTACTTGTGTGAGTTACATTAACATAGAACTTTCTGTGTTTAATGTTTGTATATTCATTTCTAACACATACACACACACACTGTTGGCAGCATATATAAGTGCTTAGGTTAAGTACTCCATGTGTGTTCATATTTTTTGCGGTGTATTCGTTCCGGGATCCCTTTCTGGGCCCTTTTTTCTCAGTATTGTACAGGTTGTTTTCTCACCGAACAACTGCTACCATTCATTATAACATAATATTCATTATTAGCTTTTTATTGAAATTAAATTTTGCTTGTTCCATTACTTCATGTATTTTTCAGTATATTATTATCACATATTACTCTAGATGTTTATATTATTTGTTCACCTGTGTGTAAAAATTACATTAATATGCATTAATTATTTGTGGTGATTATTAGCAGTAATACTTTTTTCTCATAATTTTATCTTTTCCTTTTTTTGTCATCTATCATTCGTAGTTTATATAGTTGGTTAGGCTTATAGGGATTTCCACTATTTAACATAACTTAGTTGTTGTTGTTGTTGTTAATATTAGTCACTTTGATCTAATCGTTTGTTGTGTATTTAACATTGTTTCTCCTTAGTGCGTGTAAGTGCAGTTTTTGGTGCTAAATAAATCTTCGTATCACCATTTATTCTTAATCATGTATATATAGATATTGTTTGTTTGAACTTGGCACACATTTTCTGTTGGTTGAACGTAACAGATTATCTTATAGAGAGACCAA
The DNA here is from genome assembly GCA_964023205.1 of Lutraria lutraria. Classification (NCBI taxonomy): domain Eukaryota; kingdom Metazoa; phylum Mollusca; class Bivalvia; order Venerida; family Mactridae; genus Lutraria; species Lutraria lutraria. The sequence continues at coordinate 32,034,451 of OZ026846.1, forward strand.
TGATTTTGACTCATAAAAATTCTTGTTAACTCTTAATGCCTCCATAGCTTTATTTGTTAAAATTTGATATTCCTACTGCCTCAAATCATACTTGTAATTGAATTCAGTGTAATCATTAATTTAATGATCAAGTAAGAAATGCTGTTAAAGATTCACAGCTGATTACTAAATGAAGTTCTACAAAGACTTGAATTGTTAAATTGTAGTTATTTTGACCACAGATTCAACTGAATTAACAATAAAATCTAATTTCCAAGGATTTTTTCAATGATATTACAATTTTTAGTATTTTTAAGTCATATTTATTCATCCTTTTCCATGTGTCAGATATATTGAATCAGCCCTTGCTCTCTGTGTGTTATTTTATGTTGGATCAGCCCTTGAATTGGTTTTCAAATCGTCTCAGGTTTCGGGTGAGAATGGCTGTTAATATGATAATGAGTTTGGTTTCAAATGTTTAGTGTTCTGGAATTGTTGTGAATTGAGTAATGAATGTATGCGCTTAATGAAGTAACAGTCTCATTCATATTGTTTAACTTCTCTTAATTATTAGTTGTAAGTATGTTGTTCATTGATAGTCATCCGGATTGAATTTTGTTAACATTTTCTGATTGATAAATTCACAAGTCTTGACAATTGCTTGGTGTGATTTCTATGTAAATGTTAAGTTTAATGTGTGAAGTGGTTTTGTGTAGCTTAGTACACATGGAGTGTATTCAAAGTTTCTACATGACTTTATATTGTATGAACTACCTATTCATTGTGTTGTTTACAAGAGTTCATCAAAACTGCTTTTTGTTTTCTGTGATTGCTATGGACATACATTATTCTAATAGTTTTCATAGATACATTGTTGCTATGGATACATTCTTGGTTGCTTGGTATTTGTATCCATTTATGTTTAAATTTTTGGGATGTTTTGATTGCTACAGCATAGGTTCATATTTGGCTCACTATGGTTTTAGCCAATGGATGAGTGGAAAAAGAAAGTCATTTTAATCGCGCTAGTCAAGATTTTACTGGAAACATTAGTTTGTGGTAAAAGAGCTGCATTATCAAGTCAGCTGACTTAAGTATGGAGCTTTGGGATTAACCTGTTTGCTAATAAGAACAAAGTTTAAAAATTTGATCCATGTCATATAGAAATGTATGAAGTAGAGTTTCATTATTAATTATTTCTTCTAATACACTAAAATTAATAAAGTTAAGTTCTGTGTACCAGCTCGCTTAACATTTTTATGACAAAATAAGAAACTTCTATATAGAGCTAAATTACGTTCAGCAGAAAGATTTACTGGAACAATTAGTATAAAAAAATGTCCCTTTTTATGAAAAAAATTGTGAAGCAATTGCATTTGACTGTGAATTTTTGGATGTTACAAGAAATTTGTTATATATGATACTATAATCAGAGTATAAGACTTATATATAATCCTTAGTCCCATTTGTGTTGTGTAGTTGTCAGTTACTGTACATAGCTTATAGCGTTCAAATGATCTTTTTTCTAATACTGGTTGAAGTGTAGTCCTAAATAGATAGGTACAGATATTTGATTGGTGAAAGTGAATATTTACTTTTTAGTGTAAATGTTGGAGTTATATACAATGAGGTTATTCTTATTTGAAGTAGGCTTTTACTGTAGATATGATCTTTGTTCTAGTGTGTTTTTTTTTTCAATGCATGGCATTTTCTTGTTTGTTTGTTTGTATATTTTTGTATTTTCTAGTATTTTAAACAGGTTTATGTGAGATTATTGACATTTATCATGCTATATTTCGTCCTTTAGTGAAATGAGAATTTTTGGTGCCATAAAAAACACTATGTATTATTAGGTGATTGTGGCAGCTAGTGTAGGGTAACGTTACTGTACAAGTTTCGTATTAGTATCTTGTTAAAAAATTACATAGTATTTTCATTGAATTATTAGAAGATAGATGTCAGTGACTGACTGACATTCTAAAAAAAACCATAGAAATTTATCAACCAACGGGCTAAAAAGAATTTATGTATGAATGATCGGATTTCTATTTGAGGTGTCCAATAATTCTCATTTCTCTATTGGTCCTTTGCAAGTCTATAGTATATATATATATTTCTGGTTTGGGCATAAGGTGCCATTTCTTTGCCATTTTAGAATGTAATGGACTTTTTTATCATTCATTTTCCCATTTCATCCCTGGGTATTTTATTCATAATATTTGCTGTATTTATGTCATATTTATTACACTGTCACAGAGTAGTTAGTGGTTTTCATCTTGTAGTTATTATAGACATTGTACATGTTTTATCAATGTGCCTACTACCATATAATGTATGTATGTATATCATCTTTTCTCATCCTTTACAGAGCTTTCATACCTATAAAGTCTCATAGTAAGATAACACATATTGCATTTATTACTATATCTTCGCACAGAATTTCATTTATACAACACTTGTGGCATTTTCTTTCACAGGAAATGATGTCATTGTTCCATTTTATAGTCTATATTGAGAGTTTAATAAATTTGTGGCCAACCAACTGATGCATAAATTGTTAAAGCATGTTAGAGTATGCATTAATTTAAAAAACGATGTGTTTTCTCCTTGTAAAGGATCACATTTTTGTAGGATATTTGTGATCTTTATTTGTGAATTTTACATAATTCCAACTACTTACTTTTCTTAAAGTGTCAGCTTTGCATTTGCTCACCCACTGTTTCAAAAAATCCAATTTGAAAGTAGCTATAGTTATCAGTTATATTGGCCAGTCTTTTCATTTGGAGAAATACATCAATAAGTGGAAGAAATACAGTGTCTACACCATTCCATGTGAGTGCCAACTGTTTGGTCTGTGTGATTCATTCAAGTGTTAATCCTGTGTTCAGTCAATGTAGCGTATACAGCTACATTATTAGGGTACATTACTTACACCAGAATTCACTGTATTTATAAGCATCATGTGACGAAAATAGGTAGATTCTACAATTAGGTTTCAGTTGTGACATGTTTGACAACATCAGGGCATTGTTTTTGTATACTAACAGTTACCCTCTGTAAATGAATTTCAATGCGGGTTAGACATTCATCTCATACAATAGTTTCCATTTTTATCAGTGTAATAGCAACACCTAGTAAATAATTATCATCCTGTAGATTTATTTGACCATTTGCATTAATCTACATATCACCTGTACTAGTTAAATATTTTAGGTACATACATACCTATGTTGTTAATATTATCATCACCAAATAATGGTAGAAGTGTTGTCTGGTGCTAACAGTAAGGTACAGTTTTCAGTTTTTACTTGATTTGTTTATTTTTTGACTCACTTTCCACTTAGGACTGGTGTTGGTTTTTGTTTGTTTTTCGGCGATATTGTTTTAATTTAAAATTGTAGTATGGTATAATATATTGTACTATAAAATCATACAGTTTTTGAGAGCATGCTAGTTTCTGCATCATAATGATTCACTCATTGGATATAAAACAGCTTAATATGTTTCCCTTTCTACTTAAACAAGGCTTGTCCTATTTCCATCTCATTTCATAGCAAATGAAAGTGCCAATATTTTTGCCTGTCTGTATCATTTGTTAAGGAAATGTGAGCTTTCTGCAATAACTCCAAAATTGGACACAAATGCTTGTTCAGCATTTATAGAATTTCTTACATACTTTTAAATCTTCAATATTTATGATATCTCTCTGTAATTTTTATTCATTGTAACTTTGAACTAATAAGCAATATCATTAAGTTAGAAGATAATATAATCATTTAATGAATTCTTTCACTTCAAACACAATGCCTAACAGAAATATTTTGATTTTTTGTCATATTCTGGTATAATATCATAAATTATTTGGATATTAACATCACCTATGAATTACTTTATATCTTAATGTCAATACATGTAATATACTATCAAATGTGTCAGAAAATATTCCTTTTTACTGGTATTTCTTAATTGGTTTTAGTGCATTCTTAAATTGATTTGTGTTATATGCTATTATGTTCACAAAATAAATATGGTAACGATTTTTTTATTTCACTAATTTTAACAACATTTTAATTATTCCACTGTATGTAGCAGTTTCATTATACATTGTTTCTCTTAATTCACATTCTAAATGTACATAGTATTTCCAGCTGCATGGTTATTTAGTTTGTCATTATGTTAATGTATGTATCATTAAATATTTAGTTGATCAGAGTATAATCTTTTACCTTAACAGCTTTGCTTGGGTTATTTTTTTTTCATTTTACATTCTTCAGTCATTTTAAATTTCTGGAATGCACAGATACCTCTTTGTATGATTAAGACAATATATTAACCCTTCATGACATTTAAAAGATAAGAGGATGGTTATTGGATGTTGTGAATACTTAGAACAATCATTGTTGATAGCGAGTTTGTGTTATTTTTGTTCTTATTTCATGTATATCATGAAAATTACCGTACTATTCCTTTGAAATATTAATAAATCTACCTCATACTTGATATGGATAATTGTAATATTGATAGAAATTGTGTTTAAAATGTAAATCGTAATAATTATATGGTGAATGGATTCATTAAGGCAGTATGTTTAATTCAAACCATTGTTAATTTAATGGTGATTTATAGAATTAATCTTTCATTTGAGAATGGACTCAAAACCAAAATGAATGAAATTTTGTATAAAGAGGTGTCTGTGTTGAAATCATTATCTTTGATATACCAGGCACATATCCCTATAGAGCTTTACACACATTTTATCGACTATTTTATCAAATCTCATAATCTGTTGTTGTATTTGTTGTGTTTTTAAAAAGCTTGTCGTTTCTATGGTGATAAGCATACTTTTGGACTGTTGGTCATTCTTTCAACACAACAAGGAACTGTGGGTTGATGTGTGGTTTGGTTAGGCAATAGTATTAGCTTCTCCTTATTAAATGCTGAAAGGTCAAGGTCAGTTAATTGTTCAAGGTCACCAATATGAAAATAAAAACTTTTAAAAAATATGTAAGCGTTAAGACAATTTAGTGTGAAATAATCTTTGATTTATTTTGATTACTGGTTAATGTTAAATTTGATAATATCTGTATTTATTGATGTCAACTACTTACATGCTTGTCCATCACTTACCTTGACTTCAAATGTAATCCTATTGTTAACAGGGAATGAATTTTTGACCTTGACATAGATAAATATTTTGAATTTGGTAATTTACGATATAAAAAAATCCATTTTAGTTTGTTTTAAAATAATGTCTTCTGAGGTAGAGAAAGAAAAAAAATAGTCAGCTTTTTTCGTTTTTGATGAAAAAGTACATATGGTGTTATACAGATGTATGTAAAAGTTAGGTTAAGTTGTTTTCAAGTTTGAAGTGTTTCTGCTCCGTGGTTTTATTCATAGATGACGTGTTTTAAACATTTGATGTGTGCAATACCTCATTCATTTCTGTAAAAGTAACTCATTCCTTCAGCAATCACTTTTCATGATTTATCCTATATTCTTAGAATAAGGACATCCATACTTTCATATGATGAGCATAAAGATTATCAATTTTTGATAAGGGGGCTAGTTTTCCTAGTTAAAAAATAGAAAAAAAATGAGTGCATTACTTAGAATTTATTTGTCAGCTATGACTTCAAAAAAGGTTTTAATAAAGAGTATTCTGTATTAGAGTGTATCGCCTATAGGTTTCAGTTCTTCGTGGTTGCTACAGTAATGAGTTACTTCTCTTAAGACATGGGCACATCTGCCCTCTAGTGAGCTGTGTGTTGAAACAAAGGGATATAACTGTAGTTATATTTAAATTGCCTGGGATCAATAGAACAATAAAATGGATTATATTCAGTCTACTCTGTGTTTTGTTATTTTTCATCTGTATCACTGTATGATAGCTTACAAAAAAAATCACCTGGGGTACTATCACCCTTAACCTGTGGTTAAGGCAGCAACAGAAAATGCCCCAACACTGTGACTGGTTCCCATCGACTCTCATTACGTACAGAGGTGCAAACTGCACCAGCATTCTGGTATTAGTTTTAAAGTACAGTACAATTCACATGTACGGTACTCACTAAAAAAATACATAATTGTTTGACATTTATACAAAATAAGACTAGATTCGACACCATTACAATCACTATCATATGAAACAGATTATTAAAACTATGTAAATCAATAAATACGAAGAGGTTATATAGGGAAATACAGATTGATTTTGGACACTAAGTGTATGCTTTAATGTCTAGCTCATATCAAAATTGCCTTAGAGATGTAACATTGACCTGATTAATGCATATAAACTAGTACAAAAAAAACCCTGAGGACCGAATCCCCTCCAAACTGGGCCAAAATCTGGTTTTCAGAGAATTCTGATACAGCTTCAATCTGACTAAATTTCTACTTCTAGCCAAATCAAAACATGAATCTACAGTGACAGAAAGGAGACATGACTGTTATAGGAAATATTTTATATACTACGTGGCCACTCGACAGCTATTACATACATGTGCGATAGATAATATGTGCGCAATACGTGCCCACGTAATAACTGACCACCAAACCATGAAGTAGTAGCTGTTTCGTGCCCATGTATTCAATAAGATATTTTCAAGAGATGTACACCACTGACCTGATTAATGAATGTAAACTAATGCAGTAAAATCACCAAAACTAGACCCTTACAATCAGAATGGGAACCAGCTTAGATTGACACAACCGGGTAAGAACAGTAACTCTTGATAAGATGTCTGAAACTGGTACCCCTGCCATGTTGCAGTTCAGTGCAGCAACAAGAACCAGCTGTTTGATGCCTGTTTAATTACCTTACTGATAGGTGTAGTATTTTCTGGACGTAAACGTTTACTTTGACTTCCATTATATTACTCAATTTAAACTGTCAATGACTTTAATGCGCTACCCTTAGTGGAGTGTACTGTGTACTGATTATGTTTGTTGAGAGATTATAAAGTGTGACATCTTTCGGATATGGAAGTTTTATCCGAACTTATCAAGTCTTGTACACTTCCGAGTTCGTTTGAAGTCAGTCATAAAGTCGAACAAAATGAGTGTTGGCTGTTTTTTATGAAGGAATAGTTTCCATTGTGTATATATTTTCTAGAATTAGGCAAGTTAATTTGTTTTTAATACAAGACCAGTTGGAAATATGTAGTCGAAGATCTATGCATTATACAAGAGACGTATACATACATATATATGCATGTATAGGTCTTTGATTATATATTGCAGTTCATCATCAAAGTCAGTTGTTCCTTAAAAGCTAACAGGTATAATATGACACAAACTAATTTGCACACATATTCCTATTAAATGCTCAAATTTCCATTAAACATGTGCACAGTTTGATAAATTATATACTGGTCATCCCTATTACCACCTGCCTAACTCTTTACCTACCTTAAAATGCACGATAGTGCAAGTATGCAATCACCCAACCATTTAATCCTCATAAACAACTCTTGTCGAAAAACATGCAAAACGGCAGTGAAGCAAATCCAGTTTTTCTGAGAAAAGCAACATATTTTTATTGAATTTTTTAACATTTTCTGTATTTTCTTAATAAAAAATAATTTTAATGAATACTAATCCTCAAAATGACATTTCAACTCTGTTTCTGCTGATGACAGATATGTTGACAATGGTAAGCTATGCATGAGTGTATATTATGGACATTATTAGATGCACTGTTAGGGTACTGACTATACCTAAACGCCATTTTCACAATAAAGTCTGCAAGCATGTTGCACTACAGGTCCAAAAATGAACTTTCATTGACTAAGTTGGGGCTTTGTGTATCTGTTACAGCAACATTCCTGCAGACAATTTTAAATTTTTTAAACATTAGCTTGTGTGGATCTAGATCTGTGACACTTTTAATATCAGCTAGTACAGCCTGTTGCGGACACTACACCTATTTTTGTTATGCTCCTGTCATCATTTTATAAATAGACATGTTTTGCCTATTCAATTGTTTCTGACTCTGTTTTTATGTTCAGTGAAAGAAAACAAAACACATTTGCCCTTTAAGAAATTTAATATTGATAAAATTTTATCCAGTTGCACTATAATCATTGTAGAATTTTATCCTGAAAATAAAACCAGTACATTGTTTGCTATCTATGATCTAATTTCAGTTCTATAGGCATGTTTTACTCATTAACTTAAAGTCTAACATTTCTGTCAATGAATAAGTCTTTTGTTACAGCTTTTTCATAAGTATTATTAAATCAAACATAGAATAAAAAGAGGTCTGAAAATGTTGCGGACACTACATATTTTGTCATGATATTTCAAAAGACAGTTTCAAGTAAATATTATTATTTATCTAAATATTTTATGCTTGTTAGCTGTTATAAATAAAGTATCTATAATCTTCATGAAAAGATTCCTTGATTTTACAACTATTATGTAAGCAGATATATCTGAAAAAACAATCTAATATCACAAATTCAAATTTGCATGATATGATTGATATCATTCAAGTATCACTGAATACTAATGTATAAAAGGGTGCTTTACCACTGACCTATTCAAAGTCTAACATTTCTGTCAATGAATAAGTATTTTGTTATAGCTTTTATCAAAGTATTATTAAATTAAACATAGAATAAAAACAGGTCTGAAAAGGTTGCGGACACTACATATTTTATCATTATATTTCAAAGGACAGTCTCAAGTAAATTTTATTATTTATTTAAATATTTTATACTTGTTAGCTGTTATAAATAAAGTATCTATCATCTTTATCGAAAGAAATCCCTAAATTTTACAACTTTAATGTAAACTCAATTAGAAAATCTTCCATTTTGTTTTCTAACTTAATATATTAGCAAATAGAAATTTTAAAATTGGCCAATTTCAGAATAGAAAAAAAACTAGTATGTTTACAAAAACAATCTAATAAGTAAAATGTCAACAATGCATATTATTAAAAAACAATGATTATATACATGTATGTATACAAGGGTGAATTACCACTGACCATTCAAAAGACTTTTACCGATACCCAAATCTGTAACATTTAATCACTTGAAAAATAACATTTAAAAAAATGTTGCAGACACTAACAACTTTAAGTGTTCCTTCACTGAAAGCCATAATATCTATACATTTGTATATAGAGGTTTATTTTCTTGATAGCATTTCATATTTACTTGCTAACCTTAAAGCACTAGAACATTATATTACAATGATGTGTTCATGAAATTTAATGCTGTTACTTTTTGCAAGCATATACAGGCACTTTTTATTAGAACCTTGTCCTCAGATATTTAGAAACAAAGTAGTTTCTCCTGTTTGTGCTCTTTGAAGATACATGTAGTACAGGTTTCTTCAGAATGTCTATGTTTGCCTGCTGCATGCAGTTGCCAGGAAATATGAAAAACAGAGTTGACAGACTAATTCTTCTAGTCAAGGATCAATGTTAGTGAACAGAAATTAAGTGTTCCAATTGTAATGTTGCTAACATGGTCACTTATAGGAATTAATCCTGATGTACAATATTGTGGTAGCTTCTAGAAAATTAATTTAAGCCATTTAGAAACATCCAAGAAATTTGACATGATATTTTAAATGATTAAATTTACCTGTGCAAAAAAAAATTTCTGATTCAGTGCCACCCAAAATAATTTTACACAAATAATCACAATAATAGAAGACCAAAGCATGCCTTTCAGAGAAGTTACCGAAATATTTAGAACTGCACTGTCTAAAGAAATTGCATTGAATACAATATTTTCAAGCATACATTATAATGATTACTGAACTTAAAGATCTTGTAGAAAGCTACCACAATATTGTACAATGTGCAGGATTTAACTTCATCATGAATTCTAACTAGAATATAGACTACATATCCATTATAGATGTTTTTTTTAAAGTCACTGTTCTGTAGTGTCCGCAACACTGTTTTTTAATACAACAAAAATTGAAATCAGAAAAAAATAGTCTAGTTTTAAAGGACAGTTATCTATAGTGCTATATTTCTAACTAACTATCTCTGTCATATGTTTTTTGATAAGATTTGTAATGTTTTATGTGACTTAGCTTGGATGTATTAAATACACAAAGTCTTCTCATCAATGAGTGATGGGACTAAATTAAGCATACTTCAGGACATTTCTGGTTTTTATTTGAGGATTCATAGTGTATGATTATTGCAAATTGAAAGAAAAGAATAAATATCAACATAAAAGGTACATAAGAAGTATGTTGCGGACACTACAAAGTGTTGCGGACACTACAAAAGCTATTAAATTTTAATTTTGTCTTCATCCACATATTTTATAGTATATTTCTGTAAAATCACCTTAATAGCATTGCATATGACTTTCTCTTTAAATCTACCTATTGACATTCACATAATAAATCTCAATATCCTTGATAATGAAAATTGCTAGAGATCTTTAAGATTTAGGAGAAAACCTGTTATATGAACCTTTCAGATTCATTTTTATTGAAATTTTGAATTTAAACCATGATTTAACATTCTGATTTCAAGCATTTTCAGTTTAAAAAACAGATTTTCAGTCTCAAACTTTAATATCTGGAGAATAAACAATGTTGCGGACACTACAAAACGTTGCGGACACTACAGACTGTAACTGGGATAGAATAAATTTATTGCAGGCACAACAGTATCACAATTTTGCACATATGATGTGCATCAATCATGTTTTATGTATTTAGCATTCATTTGCCCCTCTGGCTGTTACTTTTGTCAATATCTTGCGTTGCGGACACTACATTTGTGTGGTACCAGTGATCCTGAAAAGTAAAAATATCAAATTTTATCTATTGTCTATTTTGTTAAAAAGCTGATTTTTTTCTTTCATCAACATAATGATGTTATTATTTAATGATACATTAAACTAATTTTAGAATTTATAACATATTTTTATGCAATATCAGGCTGTAAAAAGGTTTTGATGTTAATAAGCATAACAAAGCATTGTTTTACAGAAATGTTCATTAGTTCGTCAGTTCTTTATCAATTTTAATGAAATAAAAAATACCTGTTAGCTGAGTCTCCGAGCTTGAGATGTATATAAAATGCAGCATGGTGTGTTCAATTCCTTTACCAAAAATTGTAATGCACTTTAACGATTTTTTTAGTGCAACAGCATAACGCTGAAAACATGCTAAAATTATGACACTTTCTTTGGCGTTACAGAAACTCAAACCCATATAGACATATAATATATCATTTTTCTCATAGAAGAACACTCTAGCAACACAAGAACACATAAAAGAAGTAATTTGTACAGAGTATAATTCTAAAATAGGTGTATAACAGTGTACAAAGTGCTGTGCAGACTTTATTGTGAAAATGGCGAAAATAATTATACCTTCAACTGGCAAAAGGTGTTGAATATTTTGCCAATATTTCAGACTACCTTTTATTTCCACATTTTCCTCGCAATGCTTTGGATTTAAGTCTGAAGCTTTCTGGAAACCACGTGACATGACCTGCATCAGTAGATGCATAAAGAAACTGTGTCTTAAGCTTGTTGACTAAGAAAAAAAGATAATTTCACAACTAAAATGGCCAAGAAGACAAAATCATAAAGACCAATTTAGTTATGGTACCCAGTACATTTGTACTAGGAAATATGGTGATCTTTATTTTTCCATAAAGTTTAATTTATAAAATGATTGGACATTTTTTAAAAGGGGTTAAAGAATAATATTATAACAAGGTCACTAAAATAAAATTTTTGAAACATACAAAATTAATTGTCTTTTACATTTGTTGTCAATGTGAATAATCTATGATCTATTACAACAGGAGTGTTAGAAATAAGCGCTTGCCCGACCAAGTTGAAAATTGGGCGGGCTAGTTCACATTGCTTCCAACGGTTCCGGCGCACAAATTCATTTTCGGTCAACGTGGGCAAGTTGACTTGAAAAATGATTTCTAACACTAAACAGTGTGTGAAGTTACTATCCAGCTAAAATTGTTAATGAAATAAAAATATGCTTTTTTATCAAAATTAATGCATGTAATAAATGTTTAATACTTGCCTAAGCCACTAATGTCTTTGACTTATATTTCAGTATGATGGTATCTGGGTACTGAATTAGTAATCATTTAAAGTACATACATTCATAAATTTTGATCTGCTGAGAAGTCATTACAGTGATGGGTAAGTGATTTGTGTAATAAAATGTGATGTATGTATATATATAAACATATATCAGGGCTCTCCTTTGACCCTTAAAATGGCATTTTGACTTGAAATTTGCAAAATAAGGTTTTTGACTCTTGAGAATTGGAACCAAAGGGTCAAATTCACTATTGCTTTAGTAGGAAATTTTGTTGACTTCAGATTTCTTCTATCAGCTAAGAGTCATTTTGACCCCTGACTTTTGAAGTCTAGGGAGCACCCTGTATATTATAATTTAGCAGCTGCCCTACAATGCATTCCCTGACATAGTTTAACCAACAGGCTACCGGCGTGTGAAGATCTCCCCCACAGACCCTCTACTTACCCAGGAATTCTTTTTACGCTTTGAAACACTGTCAGATTTTATGTTTGTAACATAATATAAGTTAAAAAAAAATAATTCACCATATATATGTAATAGGTTTAACCCTCTATTTCAATGACAAATCAACTGTATTCTGATTTTTACTGATGCTGAAAGTCATACTTTACATGGTCAAATGGTTATGGTCCTTGACTATTACTAGCTCATCAACCATTGTGAGTTTTGAATCCCTCAGAAATATAAATTGTACATTTGAAGAAACTTTTTCACTACTATTGATGGTTGGTTGGTCTACCCAAGTGTAATCCCGAGTTTTCCTCCATCTTTATAGCCAGAAATGTCACCAAATGACCGTGGTATTGTTGCGATATTGAACCCAATAAAAAAAGTTTACATTGAATAAGAGATGTAGAAAATAACATACTCATATGATCAGGTATATATTCAACAGACTGAATAGAGAGAACACATTCTTGGATATCCAATCTTATTTGTTGAAGATGTACATATTTATGAACTTATACTATTTGTTCATTACCGGTATGTCCTAACATTCAGTCTTTTGTTTTTCCAGAGAGCTTTTGTCTACATGTTTAAATAAAATATATTGTTTTTAAGGTATACATAATTTTAATATCTTTTAACCTGTGATACAGTTTCATACTCTAATTGATAACAACTTTTAGGAGGTTCAATAATGTATAAACTTTGGTTGACATTTGAATTAAATGTATACAGTACAACCTTCCTTGAGCAACAACCTCCCTTCAACAACAGCATGATTTTTTTCCACTTCATGATTTAAATACATATATTAATTTTACCTCTCTAGAGCAACAACCACTTAACAACACTCATTTCATACATAATATTATATACTATAAATCCGGTATTATTTGCGATGTTTTTATTTTCGCTCCCTATGGGAGGCTTCGCGAATTCATAAATCCGCGTAAATTTATTAAAATAATGTAATTACTATCCGAAGATCATTGTCCTAAACTTTCATTATTAAATGTGTAGACAGACTGATAAACAAACAGACCACTTGTCTGTATGTACACTATACATGTATATTGTGTTTTGTTAACATATTGTGGAGTTGTTCTAATTGGTGTTCCTTAAACACATCAAACAAACAAACATTGTGCATGTTGCCTGAGGGACAATGTTTGGTATTATGATCTGGACATTTAAACAATAATAGGAATTAACGGACAGTTTGTCACTTTTCTATATTCAATACTGTATTGATTGTGTAACAGGTTTTGACGATTTAATGTTTACAGGTAATAATGCATGATATAAGTTTCACCCGTTTTATATATAGCGAAATTTAAATTAAGAGCCTTCAGACACGAATTCATGAATACGCGAATATATTCAGGGTGGGCAAAAACGCGAAATAAAGATCACGCGAATATAAACTGATTTACAGTATATATGCTGAGTGAAATAAAACTTGAGACTGGAAAACAACATAATTTTGCTACTCCCAAAAATTGATATGCATGTACAAAGATTTAGTAAAATACATTTGTACTTGATATCAATTATTTAGATAATGTAGAAATTAAAGTCATACTTTTTTTCATTTAAGGCCTACCAAGAAAGATCAAGTGGTTTGTGTACCTGAGCCACACATTATCAACATGGGTAGGTGGATTATATAATATACAGAAATATTTAGTCAATGCTTGCATTGAATAATTTGGAGCAATTTTGAACTAAATACGAATTTAACAAAACTTGATCTGTTTTCACAGTTGATATATCTTTCTATATTTAGTTAATTTGGTCAAACTAATAAAAATTCATAAAAAAAGAATATAAAGGTAAAGGATAGGTTTATAGTCTGAAATTTATATACATATATATTCAACCGACTTTCACAAATTACCCCCCCCCCCCCCCCCGATCACTGGGTTATAGGACATCCATTAACACTTGGTGGCGAAGGCAGTCACGGAACATTGTTCTCACTAGCCTACTTGCCCAAAGCCTGAGGCTTGTTAAAGAAGCGGGGTATAGTGCTTTACACATGTTGGATGGAAGGTTGATCATCACATATAGATGACACCTATTGATTTTGAGGTCAAAGTTACAGTGCCCTTCAACTCAAAATCCTTGTGCGACCAATAAGTATGAAATAATTTGGCCTATGACCCTCAAACATGGTGGGGAGGTTGATCATCACTAGATGACCCTGATCGATTTTGAGGTCATGTGGTCAACAGTCAAGTCCTTGTTCGATCAATATATAGAAATTACATGTACTATCCAGTAGGCATTTAGGGGGCATCTGTGTTTGACAAACACGTCCTGTTCCTCTACAGGCTATTGAACTTTGTCAAAATTGTGCATTTGGGCTAGTGGTTAATTTTATTTTCAAATGATTAATAATTCACTGTCTCACTTATCAGTGATGCTAAATTGCTTGTTGCTTGTGGTAGAATATGGGAGAATATACTAATATGTTATTGTCATTTTTCTGACTGTTTGCAGAACAAACGTATTTAAAAACTATTAATATGATTTTAATTGTGAAGACTATCAAAGTGCTGAAAGTACTCATGGAAACTGAACTTATATATTATATGACTTGCACTGCAACATGGAATGGGATCTATTTTGTTAATTGCATGGCGGATGTAGAATAAATAGTACTGGTACTTTGGTCTGCAACAAAATTCATACATGCCAAGTGAGTGACTGCTATGGAAAGCTGAACTATTGTTCAGTTTCCAATAATTGAAGATCGTATGTGGTCTTTTGTTTGTGGGGCTTTAACTCTATACATTATACATATTAATTCAAGGAGATCGTATGTGGTCTTTTGTTTGTGGGGCTTTAACTCTAAACATTATACATAATTTATTAATTCAGGGAGATCGTATGTGGTCTTTTGTTTGTGGGGCTTTAACTCTTAACATTATACATATTAATTCAGGGAGATCGTATGTGGTCTTTTTTTTGTGGGGCTTTAACTCTATACATTATATATATTAATTCAGGGAGATAGTATGTGGTCTTTTGTTTGTGGGGCTTTAACTCTATACATTCTACATATTAATTTAGGGAGATCGTATGTGGTCTTTTGGTGTTGGTCTGTTTATGGTGATTATCTCCCCTGAATCTTTACGTGTGACTGCAGTATATGGTTTATCTATGGGATGTTCTATCTTGTTATTTGGAGCTCTGATTGGTGATTGGATTGATAAAACTCCCAGACTAAGAGGTGAGCTGTTCATTTATTGCCTTCCCTGGCTCCTGGCTTTATTAGGCTGGAAAAAATAATGCATGTTTAAGATTACTTGACAAAATAAGTAGGTAACCAGCAGGTAGGTTACAAAACTTCTATTATTTTTGTAAATAGCTTTTGTACTTTAGAGATATGATAACAGAATCCTCGAGAAATATTTTTATACTTTTGGGTTTTTCTGTAAGAACTTTAGGATTGGTCGAGTAGCTGTAAATATGATTATTTTATTTGAATGGCTGAACACATGAGTTATATCTACGAATGACTTTATGGTGGATGTCATGGCATGACTTCTCCTCTCCGATGTTAAGGTACATCAGGATATATCATGATTACAATCTAGCATTATATTATCTAACGTTAATGCTTTACCACTTTCATTACGTACAGGTAACTGAGTTCTCACTTTGCTTTATGCTCATTTAATCCAGACACAGATTCTTAAGCCATCTTTAAACCAGAATTAGACAAATGCTATTCAGTGGAAAGTATTAAGACCTTGATCAGTTTTTGATCTGAAGGAAAATAAAGACTACAAAGAAAATCATGAGCTTACTTGTTTACCGTCCCATATCTCTTATTTTAAAATATTTTTTTGTGGTCATTTTGTGACGTAAATTTATTTACCGGTATCTTGTTTTACAGCTGCGAGAACTGCCCTGATTATACAGAACACAAGTGTTATTGTTTGTGCTGGTTCCGTGTTTACTGTAGTTACATTTAAAGCTGAGATCCAGTCAATGTGGGAAGATGAGGGACTTCTTACACTCTGTTATGTTGGTATCATTCTTATAGCCATACTTTGTACACTAGGAAGTATGGCTACAAATATTGCTGTACAACGAGACTGGATCGTAGAAATCTGTGGAAGAGACAAAGATTTACTTGCAAGTTAGTACTAGGAAATTAGAGGTTGCAGTTATGTTTGTTTAATCAATTTATCTTTCCTGTTTAATAAATTGAAGCTGTTGAAGTAATATTAGATACAATTAATGAACCAAAGAACAGATGTATTTTTTCCTCATGAAACTCAGACACATGAATATTTATGCCCCCTTTCAAAGAAAAGTGGGTATATTGCTTTGCACATGTTGGGCGGTTTGTCTGTCTGTCTGTTGGAACCAAACCTAGTCCGGACAATATCTAGAGAACTATTTGGCCTAAGCTCCTCAGATTTAATTGGGTGGTTGGTCATCACATGTAGATGTGATTTTAAGGTCAGTAGGTCAAGGTCATAGTATCCAGTTGGCCTTTAGGAGGTATCGGTGTTTCACAAACACTTCTTTGTTATTTGTAAATTTTGTTATCCAATCTTGAAATTTTGTTTTCAGCTATGACAGCAACCTTACGTAGAATAGATTTGTTTAACTCCCTAGTTGCTCCGGTTGTCACTGGACAAATCATGTATTTTGCATCTGTTGGTACCGGTGCCCTGTTTATAGCAGGCTGGAACCTGGTTTCAGTGTTTGTAGAATACATACTACTATGGAAAGTTTACAGTCTGGTTCCTGCCTTGAAAAGTAAAAAGTTGAAGTATAAGCAAAATCAAGGTATTATAATATTAAATATTGCATTGCGGTTTGAGTTATGCAACAAAAAAATTAAACTAAATTATTTTAGGCTTCTGAACTCTTTATTTCCAACTACCGGCATTTTCCTGTTTTTAGCTCACATGTCACAAAGTGACAAAGTGAGCTATTAGGATCACTCTCCGTCCGGCGTCGTGCGTCGTCATACTTTATGTTGTGACCACACTAGGGGCCACATTTTTAGCCCAATTTTAGCAAAACTGGGTCAGAACGTTAATATCAACAAAATCTCGGACGAGTTCGATATTGGGCCATTTGGGGTCAAAAACTAGGTCACCAGGGCCAAATAAGGGAAAACCTTGTGAACACTTTAGAAATCACTGTTTTGACTGGATCTTCATGAAACTTTGTTAGAATGTTTATTTTAATAATATGTAGGTCAAGTTTGATAATGGGTCATTTGTGTAGTAAAATTAGGTCACTAGGGCAAATTGCTGGAAAACCTTGTGAACACTCTAGAAGTCACTGTTTTGATTGGATGATCATGAAACCTTGTCAGAATGTTGGTCTTCATAATATCTTGGACGAGTTCGAACATGGGTCATCTTGGGTCAAAAACTAGGTCGCTAGGTCAAATCTTATGAAAAACCATGTTAACACTGTAGATTTCACGGTTATTATTGGATCTTCACCAAACTTTGTCAAATCGTTTGTTTAATGATATAACGGTCAAGTATAAATATGGGTCATCTGGGGTCAATAACTAGGTCACCAGGTCAAATCTTAGGAAAACTTTGTTAACACTGTAGATGTCACAGTTTTAATTGGATCTTCACCAAACCTTGTCAAAATGTTTGCCTCAATGATATGTGGGTGAAGGATGGACATGGGTCAGCCGGGTTCAAAAACTGGGTCACAAGGTCAAATCTTAGGTAAAAATCTTGTAAAAGCTCTAAATGTCATGGTTTTGATTGGATCTTGGCCAAACCTTGTTTGTCTTAATGATATTAAGGACAAGTTCAAATATGGGTCACCTAGGGTCAAAAACCAGGTCACAAGGTCAAATCTTAGGAAAACCTTATTAACACTGTAGATGTCAAATTTTGATCGTATCTTCACCAAACCTAGTCAGACTGTTTGTCTTAATGATATGTAAGACAAATTCGAACATAGGTCGTCTGGGGTCAAAAACTAGGTCACCGGTTCAAAACAATGTTTTAATGAGTGAACAGTGATTGTCATGTGAGCGATATAGGGCCATCTTGGCCCTCTTGTTAGAATTTATGGCATTTGTGTTTTTAGGTAACATTAGTGCTGTTTTAATGCAGTGTATCATTTATCTAGTGTTTTGAATGGTGTTTGATTGGGAAGTAATAAAACCTTATGCAGAATAATACCGGTAATGTTTTTGTACAAGTTTGATATTTTTTTCCTATTTATTAAAAGCACTACATTTATTGGAAAAATACTGAAAATAATGATGTCCTTCATTCCTTCTCATAATCATAACAGTCATGATGTCTAATCTTTTAGAAAAGGATGAAACTGCTCAAGAAATGATGACAATTAATGATAAATCTGATAAACCAACTGATGCTGAAACTGAGGAAAATCTAGAAGACTCTTCAAATAAAGATAAATTTGTTAATGTGGAGATTGACTCTCCTAATGAAGGTGAAAATGTTCAAGAACAGAATAATGAAGCCACTGATATGAAGGAATCAAAGGTTAAGAAGCAGGATTCAGTGTTAATGAAGATGTTTTCAGGTTTCATTATTCTGTATCGTGGATGGAAAACCTACATGAAGTATAATGTAGCCTTCGCAGGTTTAGGACTGGCTTGTCTGTATATGACTGTCCTTGGATTTGACAATATAACTGTTGGTAAGTTTTCTGAAAACAGTTTTATTCAGTATGAAACCTATTGTCCTTAACCAAGGCCTGACCCCGAGGTATAAAACTTGAGATCGGTTTTTGAGCTCATATCTTGTCTTTTAATATTTCTAAGTTAATTATGATCAGACAATAGTGATATTAGCAATACATAAGCCTGACAGCATAATTGATCTGAAGATGTATTTAAACATTAATCAGCTCTGTCTTTCCAACCATAATACTTTGAGAATGGAATTGAGACTTGAACTCCTAGACTGTTTTCAAGTTTTGAACATGGTAACTTATATTCAGTTCATGTATGCATAGCTTTATAGTAGGTATTTGATATACTGTGGAATCATTAATTTTTGTTGGTGATTTAATTTCGTGGATTTCGCAGGTCGGCTTATCCACGAAATCAAATCCCAACAAATTAAAATGCAGAGAATCGGAATTGTTTTTCAAAAAACAAAATCCACGAATTTATGTCCCCACGAAATAGCCATTTTAGTAAAAACCACAAAAATTGTGCCCAACGAAAATAAATGAAACTACAGTATATCAAAATATATAAATAAAAGTTCTTTTTAAAAAGTTTACTTGCTTGAAATTCTTTCTGTTAAGTTTTGACTTGGGAACTACACAGAAAGACACTTTATTCTATGGATGGTGAACTGACCTGTGACTTAAGTTCTATCTTACAGCTGTTTTTATTGGTCTTAAATTTGCTTATATTTGAAGATGAAATTCTACTTTGTTGTAGTAATATGAATGAGATATGTGTATATTTATATTTACAGGTTTTGCTTACACACAGGGAATCAATGAATCCTATATGGGACTTATCATGGCTGCGGGTGCTGTAATGGGGATATTTGGTACAATCTTATACCCTATTATACGACGACATATTGGTCTGGAAAGAACTGGCTTGTTTGGATTTTTTATTGAACTATCATTTCTATGCCTTTGTGTGGCATCAGTATGGGCCCCAGGTTCTCCTTTTGACCCCTTACACAATCATTCTGACCAATCACAATCATCTTTAATTATCAACAATAAGAGTGAATCAGCAATAACATACAATGTCTCCACTCTTAATGAAACCATTGTGTTTTTATCAAATGACAGTTTTCTTGGAAATGTGACAAAATTGAATGCAATGAATGATAGCTCATCAGATCCTGAGACATCCTATGTGTCTGTGGTACTTCTGATGACTGGTATCATTGGAGCCAGATGTGGTGAGTTGTTATTTGTTCATACTAATGAATAATTTTGTTTATTGGGTTTATCGACTTGCTTTATATGATGATGGTTTACTTTAACTAATGCATCAAGGTGAGGTTCTTGTACTAACCAGTGTATCTTGTTAACCTACCAGTACTAGCCTGGCCACTGGGTAATACACCAGTACTAGCCTGGCTACTGGGTAATACACCAGTACTAGCCTGGCCACTGGGTAATACACCAGTACTAGCCTGGCTACTGGGTAATACACCAGTACTAGCCTGGCTACTGGGTAAACACCAGTACTAGCCTGGCCACTGGGTAATACACCAGTACTAGCCTGGCCACTGGGTAATACACCAGTACTAGCCTGGCTACTGGGTAATACACCAGTACTAGCCTGGCTACTGGGTAATACACCAGTACTAGCCTGGCCACTGGGTAATACACCAGTACTAGCCTGGCTACTGGGTAATACACCAGAACTAGCCTGACTACTGGGTAATACACGAGTACTAGCCTGACTACTGGGTAATACACCAGTACTAGCCTGACTACTGGGTAATACACCAGTACTAGCCTGACTACTGGGTAATACACCAGTACTAGCCTGGCTACTGGGTAATACACCAGTACTAGCCTGGCCACTGGGTAATACACCAGTACTAGCCTGGCCACTGGGTAATACACCAGTACTAGCCTGGCTACTGGGTAATACACCAGTACTAGCCTGGCTACTGGGTAATACACCAGTACTAGCCTGGCTACTGGGTAATACACCAGTACTAGCCTGACTACTGGGTAATACACCAGTACTAGCCTGGCTACTGGGTAATACACCAGTACTAGCCTGGCTACTGGGTAATACACCAGTACTAGTCAGTGCACTTGGTAGTCAACCAGTACTAGCCTGACTACTGGGTATTACACCAGTACTAGTCAGTGCACTTGATAGACAACCAGTACTAGCCTGGCTACTGGTAATACACCAGTACTAGTCAGTGCACTTGGTAGTCAACCAGTACTAGCCTGGCTACTGGGTAATACACCAGTACTAGTCAGTGCACTTGGTAGTCAACCAGTACTAGCCTGGCTACTGGGTAATACACCAGTACTAGCCTGGCCACTGGGTAATACACCAGTACTAGTCAGTGCACTTGGTAGTCAACCAGTACTAGCCTGGCTACTGGGTAATACACCAGTACTAGTCAGTGCACTTGGTAGTCAACCAGTACTAGCCTGGCCACTGGGTAATACACCAGTACTAGCCTGGCTACTGGGTAATACACCAGTACTAGTCAGTGCACTTGGTAGTCAACCAGTACTAGCCTGGCTACTGGGTAATACACCAGTACTAGTCAGTGCACTTGGTAGTCAACCAGTACTAGCCTGGTCACTGGGTAATACACCAGTACTAGTCAGTGCACTTGGTAGTCAACCAGTACTAGCCTGGCTACTGGGTAATACACCAGTACTAGCCTGGCCACTGGGTAATACACCAGTACTAGCCTGGCTACTGGGTAATACACCAGTACTAGTCAGTGCACTTGGTAGTCAACCAGTACTAGCCTGGCCACTGGGTAATACACCAGTACTAGCCTGGCTACTGGGTAATACACCAGTACTAGTCAGTGCACTTGGTAGTCAACCAGTACTAGCCTGGCTACTGGGTAATACACCAGTACTAGTCAGTGCACTTGGTAGTCAACCAGTACTAGCCTGGTCACTGGGTAATACACCAGTACTAGTCAGTGCACTTGGTAGTCAACCAGTACTAGCCTGGCTACTGGGTAATACACCAGTACTAGCCTGGCCACTGGGTAATACACCAGTACTAGTCAGTGCACTTGGTAGTCAACCAGTACTAGCCTGGCTACTGGGTAATACACCAGTACTAGTCAGTGCACTTGGTAGTCAACCAGTACTAGCCTGGCCACTGGGTAATACACCAGTACTAGCCTGGCTACTGGGTAATACACCAGTACTAGTCAGTGCACTTGGTAGTCAACCAGTACTAGCCTGGCTACTGGGTAATACACCAGTACTAGTCAGTGCACTTGGTAGTCAACCAGTACTAGCCTGGCCACTGGGTAATACACCAGTACTAGTCAGTGCACTTGGTAGTCAACCAGTACTAGCCTGGCCACTGGGTAATACACCAGTACTAGTCAGTGCACTTGGTAGTCAACCAGTACTAGCCTGGCTACTGGGTAATACACCAGTACTAGTCAGTGCACTTGGTAGTCAACCAGTACTAGCCTGGCTACTGGGTAATACACCAGTACTAGCCTGGCCACTGGGTAATACACCAGTACTAGTCAGTGCACTTGGTAGTCAACCAGTACTAGCCTGGCTACTGGGTAATACACCAGTACTAGTCAGTGCACTTGGTAGTCAACCAGTACTAGCCTGGCCACTGGGTAATACACCAGTACTAGCCTGGCTACTGGGTAATACACCAGTACTAGTCAGTGCACTTGGTAGTCAACCAGTACTAGCCTGGCTACTGGGTAATACACCAGTACTAGTCAGTGCACTTGGTAGTCAACCAGTACTAGCCTGGTCACTGGGTAATACACCAGTACTAGTCAGTGCACTTGGTAGTCAACCAGTACTAGCCTGGCTACTGGGTAATACACCAGTACTAGCCTGGCCACTGGGTAATACACCAGTACTAGCCTGGCTACTGGGTAATACACCAGTACTAGTCAGTGCACTTGGTAGTCAACCAGTACTAGCCTGGCCACTGGGTAATACACCAGTACTAGCCTGGCTACTGGGTAATACACCAGTACTAGTCAGTGCACTTGGTAGTCAACCAGTACTAGCCTGGCTACTGGGTAATACACCAGTACTAGTCAGTGCACTTGGTAGTCAACCAGTACTAGCCTGGTCACTGGGTAATACACCAGTACTAGTCAGTGCACTTGGTAGTCAACCAGTACTAGCCTGGCTACTGGGTAATACACCAGTACTAGCCTGGCCACTGGGTAATACACCAGTACTAGTCAGTGCACTTGGTAGTCAACCAGTACTAGCCTGGCTACTGGGTAATACACCAGTACTAGTCAGTGCACTTGGTAGTCAACCAGTACTAGCCTGGCCACTGGGTAATACACCAGTACTAGCCTGGCTACTGGGTAATACACCAGTACTAGTCAGTGCACTTGGTAGTCAACCAGTACTAGCCTGGCTACTGGGTAATACACCAGTACTAGTCAGTGCACTTGGTAGTCAACCAGTACTAGCCTGGCCACTGGGTAATACACCAGTACTAGTCAGTGCACTTGGTAGTCAACCAGTACTAGCCTGGCCACTGGGTAATACACCAGTACTAGTCAGTGCACTTGGTAGTCAACCAGTACTAGCCTGGCTACTGGATAATTCACCAGTACTAGTCAGTGCACTTGGTAGTCAACCAGTACTAGCCTGGCTACTGGGTAATACACCAGTACTAGCCTGGCTACTGGGTAATACACCAGTACTAGCCAGTGCACTTGGTAGTCAACCAGTACTAGCTGGTAGCATGGCTGTGACTTGGTAATGCACCAGTATTAGTCAGTGCACCTTGTTAGTCAACCAGTACTAGTCAGTACACCATGGTAACCAACCAGTACTAGCCTGGCTGCTGGGTTATACACAAGTACTAACCAGTACTACCTACCGGTATATTAATATATTACCCTTCAAGCGATAATCATCTGCCTCATTTCTCTTGTACTTTGAGACTCAGAGATAAATAATTGAGTAATCAATGATGATTATTAAAAGAATAGTCTTTACACAGGTTTGCCTTCATTCAGGTTGTCACTTACACAGGCTTCATTGTTGCTGTGGTCAGTGGATCTACCTAGGTGTAACCCTGGGGTCATCCTCTTCTGTTAAAGAATAACCCTGGCTAATATTAATACAACATTTATTTCCAGTGATAAAAAAAATATATATGTATGATTACAGGTTTGTGGATGGCAGACTTGACAATCACACAGCTGTTTCTGGAGAATGTCAAGGAGACAGAACGCGGTATAGTTAATGGGGTACAGACTTCACTTAATAAACTAATGGACATGTTAAAGTTTATTATGGTAATTGTAGCACCAGAACCAGAAGTGTTTGGCATTTTGATATTGATCTCTTTCACATTCATTGTCATTGGTTGGATTTCATATGCTAAATATTCTCACAATGCCAGAGGTCATTTGTTTCATTTTGATAGATTGCCGTGTACGGGTTCAAGAGATGACGATACAAGTACTGCTGGAACGGAGTCTGAGACGGGAAGAGAACCAGCCAGTACCACCACTGTCCCTGGTTCATCTCCACATGACTGATTTATTGTATTCAAATTTCAACAAACTGGAATTAATTCATGTTTTTGATTGTGAAAACACTAGATAGGAGGAATATGCCTTACACCCTTCTCCGTGATATTAACTGTTTGTGATACTGTGTTATAATGCATGCTCAGAACCGGTGTCTGTCTGTTTGTTTGTTACTTTAAGATTAAGGATTTAATTAACAAAATAAGGTCGCATTTCTCAGGATAGAAAATTATGTTACTTAAAGGATAAGGATTGAATTATCAAAATAGGGCATCATTTCTCAAGATAAAAAAATATGTTACTTTAATGTTAAGGATTGAATTATCAAAATATGGCATCATTTCTCAAGAAAAAAAATATGTTACTTTAATGTTAAGGATTAAATTATCAATCCAGGGCATCATCTCGTGGGACAAAATATATGTTACTTTAATGTTAAGGATTAAATTATCAATCCAGGGCATCATCTCGTGGGACAAAATATATGTTACCTCAAGGTCAAGGATTGAATGATTAAACAAAGGCATCATTTCTCAGGACTAAGATATGTATAGTCCCAATATTGTAATTTGTTGTTCAACCCATTATGATTATACCCCCAGATATGAAATATATGGGGGCTATATTGGATTCACGCTTGACGGTCGGTCGGTCGGCCGGTCGGTCGGTCGGTCCGTGCGTCTGTAGACACAATTTGTCCGGAGATTTTCTCAGCAACTACTTACAGGATTTCAATGAAACTTCACAGAAGTGATCAGTAGTAAGTCTAGTTGTGCATGCTTAAAGCATTTTTCGTTCGGATTAATTTTCGCTGAGTTATACCCCTTTGTTGTTTTTATTCAGTATATACAATAGGCAAATTTTGTCCGGACAATTTCTCAGCAATTACTCACAGGATCTCAATGAAACTCCACAGAAGTGATTAGTAGTAAGCCTAGTTGTGCATGCTTAAAGCAATTTTCGTTCAGATTAATTATCACTGAGTTATACCCCTTTGTTGTTTTTATACAGTATATACAAAGGCAAATTTTGTCCGGACAATTTCTCAGCAACTACTCACAGGATCTCAATGAAACTTCACAGAAGTGATCAGTAGTAAGCCTTGTTGTGCATGCTAAAAGCATTTTTTGTTCGGATTAATTTTCACTGAGTTATAGCCCTTTGTTGTTTTTATACAGTATATACAATAGGCAAATTTTGTCCAGACAATTTCTCAGAAACTACTAGCAGGATTTCAACGAAACTGCACAGAAGTAATAAGTAGTTAGCCTAGTTGTGCATGCTTAAATCATTTTTCATTTGGATTGATTTTCACTGAGTTATAGCCCTTTGTTTTTTTCTACAGTATATACAATAGGCAAATTTTGTCCTGACTATTTCTCATTGACTACTGCCAGGAATTCAGCAAAACTTCTCAGAAGTGATAAGTAGTTAGCCTAGTTGTGCATCCATTAAGCTTGTCTTGGTTGGTTAAATTTTCACTGAGTTATGGCCCTTTGTTGTTTTTTATACAGTGTATATACAATATCTCAGTAACTACTCATAGGAATTCAATGAAACTTCACAGAAGTTATAAAAAGTAAGCCAAGTTGTGCATGCAATAACCAGGTTTTGTTTTGATTAATTTTCACTGAGTTATGGCCCTTTGTTTTATACAATTAGGCAAATTTTGCCCGTACCATTTCTCAGCAACTACATGAAGGAATTCAGTGAAACTTCTTAGAAGTGATAAGTAGTTTACATGTTGTTGTGCATGTCCACAATAGGTTTTGTCCAAGTAAATTTTAATGAGTTATGGCCCTTTGTTATTTTTTATATAATGTATATTTAGAAACTGGTCAGGATATATCTAAGCAACAATTTGCAGGTATTAAAAAATGAAAATGCATTATATTTCCCTCTGTAAAATGTAACAATAACTGTGTCAAGGCCGCAGCTGGGGGTATTCATCACCTTTAGTGATAGTTCTAGTTTAATTTTGACTTGCCAGATGTGTCATAATGAACAAATTGTAGTGTGAACTACATTATACAGTTATATCTCTGTGTGGTAATGGGTTAACACTTGTGTTGACAGTGGCTTAAGTTGTATTGTGTTTTTCATTAATTCACTGTATTGTGATATGGGATATATTGCAGCCCTAATATCTTGTGTATGAATTTACTCAGTTTGGTTTTGCATAATTAGGCCAGTCAAAAGTAATATGTGTTTCCTATTTAACTTGACCAAAAAGTAGGGTACCGGTAGTTAGATTGCTAAACTTTCCTTCTCTATTACATGTATTTTTTAAATTATCTCCCATATTTTGGAGGTATGATTCGTCACCAAATTATTTTTTTTATACTGGTTGTTATGGTTCTGCTGTTAGAAACTGCAGAATTGGTGCCAAAAAAATGACTAGGTCATGTGACCAGAAACGCCACTTTTTTCTGGCCTTATATTGAAATTAGATCTGTGTTTATATCCTGTTTATTGACATTCCCATGACTTGCTCAGTTAACATGTATTTTGTGTGATGTTTTATTTGGAATCTCTTATACTTTGTGATATATATTCTGCTTGTCTGGTATCACTAAGGCCATGAACAACTTCATCTCGTCACTTCTTACTATTATATACATTGTGTATTTATATTCATTTTGCTTGTTTTGCTTTACTTGCCAATATTTTCTAATTGATATGTCTTAAATAATGTTTGTTTCTGGTTATCTGCTCTTTAAATAGGGAAGGTTGTTCAGGATTTTTTTAGTGGTACATGTATTATTCTTGAAAGTGTGCGGAAAGGTAAAAAAAGTGAGGCAGTGGATGTACTATTCCTCAAGTCTAATAAAAGTCTGGTGTTGCGTATCTTAAATATATATTTAGAATACTTTATACTGCATGTATCCAAATTGTACCTAGTCACATGGTCTCCATTATGGTCAAGTGATAATTTCTCTGACTGGTAATCACTAGCCCAAATCTTCAAATCCCATGCAAGTCAAGATGAATATCATATATGAGGAAGGTGTCCAGCTAGCTTACATTTGCCTACCCAGGTGTACATATGGGGTCCCCTTCCTCCAACAAAGCTTAAAAAATTGCCCACAAGTCTGTTGGTGGGATTAAAAATCTGGTGAAAAACATGTTGCTTAGTCATTGGTTATTGACAGTCCATGGTGATATAACATGATTGGTTGCCTAGCTCATGTCTTACTTGTTGTGTTTGTATCTGAATTAATCATGACATTTGAAATGTTTGTTTTAATCATACATTATTCTGTTAATTACATTATGATTCTAAATTTTCTCACTAACCTTTTTACAAATATTTCATTTTAATTAAAGAATGTTGAGAATGTTCAGAGTTTAGAAATTAAATCTAACTCAATACTTACCGTAAATGCTAAGAATGTTGGTATTTGTAGCTGGTATGTCTGGCTAGGATAGAATGTTTTTTTTTTGTTATTTAGTAGTTGTCGAGATAACTATTAAGAATTGAATATTCAGTGTTAATTGGTTAATTTCTTCTAAAGGTATACATGTAGTTAGATTGAATGAGGTAGTAAATGTATATGCCTTTTATGAAGGTTATTATGTACAAGGTTTTTCAAATCATGGTGCTTTTTATGTTTTATTTGTATGTGAAGTTTGTGGTTTCCAGAATGTTATCTGATTTATATCCTGAACGTCTACTAGTCATTCTGCCAAGGTATACACAAACTGTCACCTGATTTCTAATTTTTTCTTTGTTCATGTCGGTTGGTTTGTCTGTCCATCCGTCCATAACTAAACTTTGTCCGAACAATAACTAGAGAACTATTTGGCCTAGTTGGCGCTTAGGGGGCTTCTGTGTTTGACTAATGCCTCTTGTTTATATTTCATAGTACATACTACATGTACATTGTTTTCCCATAATTAGATCTTTGCATCTGATTAAACCAATCGGCTATACAAGCATAGATGGGTGATCTATTATAAACCTGATGTAACATGTTCACATATATTTGACTTTAAGCTATGACGGAGGTGGTGCTTTTTGTATCTTCTTCAAGTTTCAAATCAATTTTTATTTCACCCAGGCACAACACTTAGTCCATCAATGTCACTGGTTATTAAACATTTGCAATCTCAGTCCTTAATTATTTAATCAGTACTGGTATATTAAATTTTTGTATACAATATAATTTTATATTATTTTATCTCTTTGTACTATCCTTAGCTATCTCTTAATTTTCATTATTAGCACTTTGATGAAATATATTTTAAGATTTGTCATTTATGGTTGTAAATTGATTGTATGGCTTATTTTACATGTGGTTAAATAAAAAGAGATTGTGAAGTAATCTCACATTTCCCAGTCACTATGTTTCCCATAATGCATTATTTGGACTCTCAACAGTGATTTGATTTACCTTAGCTGGATTTACCTATGTTAATGTTTATGAGACTTTAGTTTGCTTAAATCAAGATCTCGAATAACATGTATATGACTGTTATGTGATGTATGTTACATGTAACACGTCTTTGTGATATTTAGAAGTAAAAATTATTTTTGTGAAATCAAGGTGTTTGTGTTTCTTTGTGTGTGTGTAATTGTATTGTTGTAGATCTGACAGATAGTTTTATAAAAAGATTAAATTTATCTCAGAAGTGTCAAAAAAAGTTATTTTCATAATCATTTTCTGTGGTTTGTGTATGTTGAATCAAGGTAAGATTACCTCAGATGACTATTTATTTTTCTGTGTTAATGATTATTTTAATACACAGTCAAACCTGTGAGCAAAGGCCACCCTTGGGAAAGATATAACATGGCCTTTATTGACAGGTTGACTTAATTTGGAGGTCATTTTGTTCTAAACAGTCAGAATGACCTTTATTCACAGGACATCCTTTATTCACAGGGACACCTTTATTCACAGGGTATCCTTTATTCAGAGGTGGCCTCTAACACAGGTTTGACTTTACTAGTGTTTGATTGGTTTCTTTTTTTTATTTCATTTGAATTTAATTACTTTTTATGATGTGATAATTTTAATATTCATTTTGTGGCTGACATTAGTTAGACATTTATTCAGATTGCTAATTACATGTTTGTCATATTTTGTTCTATTTATTTTTGTTTTGTGAATTATTTTATGAAATGTGATAACATAATAATTATGTATACTGATTTTGTTGTTACACATAGTAAAAATAATAATAATAATAATAAAACTTTTATTTATAGAGGCAATACATGTAGGCAATGTCCAATCTTCCCTGTAAGTCTCTTGGTTAGCAATTTTACATACAGGTATATACTGGTATTGTACTACATCTGGGTCAGATTAGTCTATTGAAATCTGA
This sequence comes from Lutraria lutraria, assembly GCA_964023205.1. Classification (NCBI taxonomy): domain Eukaryota; kingdom Metazoa; phylum Mollusca; class Bivalvia; order Venerida; family Mactridae; genus Lutraria; species Lutraria lutraria. Next base: position 32,064,480 of record OZ026846.1, read on the forward strand.
ATGAAACTTATTTTACCATATCACATAATTAACTATAATTTAACTCAAATTATTGAATCATATCATTTATTATGACATTATGATATTGAAATGTACGCAACCATATTAAACGAGCATTTTTTATGATTTGAATTTTTAATTTGAATTTTTTATAAGACTTGGACATACAGCTCTTTCGGTGCTTGAATCTCTTTATATTTATATAGAACAGAACTTTTATTAGAGACTTGTACAATGTACATCGTCGAAACAAAACAAATATACAATACAAATAAACACATGTGTAGATTGTTTTGAATCTCAGTACTCAGAATGGACTAGGTGCTGTATGTGTTATCTTCCATTGGCATTCTTAATAATTTTATGATCTATATTTTTTATGTTTTGCAACGTGACCTGTTTATATTTCTCTCCTTTGTTTGTCTTTTGCATATATTAAATTCATTATATATATGTTTATGCCATGTATTGTTGGTGTATATTTACATGCCAGGCTTGTATTTGTAGACCATTGCTGACTTCTTGAATAATAGATCTGTTAGTGTGTTGTTTTTTTTTTGCTTTTTATATTTAATGCTTATGACAACTTTTAAGACAGCACAGATGTTCATTTTGGATGACCTGATGTATATTTAATTGATTTTGTTGTATTTTGATTTATATTATTTAGAGCTAATGATTTGTTTTGATTTTTTTTTTAATCATCTGTATTTACAAAGAATGGATAATATATTTTTAAATGATAAATAAAAATAATTTTTATTGATGTTTGTTATTATAATATTATTAATATACTATCTTTATCACATGAATATTTCTTGTTCCTTTTACCCCTTTATTTAAATGAGCTCTACATGACCATTAGTTGCAGATGCACCATAAAACAACATTGAACTATACAATTTAAGTTCAGAAAAAAGATAGTGATACAGTAAATCAATTTTTCAAGGATGTAACTTTTTAAATCTGCCATAAAACTTGGGCCATAAGAAGTTGACTATTTAAAGAGGTGTATATACCCCCACACTGTTAAATTTGTTCCAGAAGTTCTAGATTATGATGAGCTCAAATCCAATCTTTCATTTTTCTTGATAAAAAAAATCTGGAAGAGTGGACACGATTATTTTATGCCTACCACTGTTACAATACAACTAGTTATGGCATACTTCTACTCCACAGCGATAAAAATCCTTGATGCATTTAGATCTATGCAGTTGCAAAACTCGGAGACAGTAAACAATTGAAAAGTGCCTACTGGTAGTTTGGAAATAAAACTGTTGGTCTCCATCAGTTGTGGTCTTTTAATGTTAAAATGATGTTGACTTAGGAACAAAAGATTCCTGTTTACCACAAACCCAACAGACCATATTTCCGATGATTTTTTTTTGGACTCAAGTCAGTTATTCTTATGTCAATAATAATTTCACTTTCAAATGAAACTTATCCGTGAACTATCGAAATAGCAAGCCAATATATTTATGGATGTTATAAATGGAAACCAGATCTAGTATTAAAGTGACTGTTAAATTGATAAAAAAAAAATAGAAAAATATGTATTTAAACTATTTAAAAACAGTCTTCATTGACACTTATCGCTTCATTGCATAAAGTTTGCAGACATGTAGAAAATATGTGCTTGTGACCAAACAAAATAGTTTATTTGCATGAAATTGTAATCAACAACTAATTTGACGTTTGAAAGTCCGGAATTTAGTGCAGTGCTACCTGTCATTGTCATAAAAATATCACGGTGTGTGTGATTCTCACGGATCACTAACATTTCAAAATGGCGAATGGTACTCCAGGAACTCCTGGTCCTGATGGAGAAAAATCGACTAGTAGACGCCCAAAAGGTATATTATTGTTACATTGTTGGTGTTTATGGATAATATAATGTTATCTCTGTTAAATGATGCTTAACCATACAAATGCTATATTTAACAAAACTGTCATTGACAATTATTTTTGATACGTTGACAACTGAAAATATTTGTTTGTTTTTATTGGGATAGGTATCAACACAACGACGATTGACATGTTGTATGTTTGAAGACTTTTTGTAAAAATTATTCTTTCAGGATTCAAATTGTATATGTGTTTTTTGGTTTACAAATTTGATAATATGACATAAGATAGTTTTTTTCACAGGTAGGGGCCTTTACCTTAAATTTTGAGGAAAATAATACGTAATTTTTCCACAAGGGGGATGAAAAAATTTGATGTAAATTAAATTTTATGGGAAAACTGCAAAAAATTATACCGGGGAAGATGCATGTTATTGTTCTCAACACATAGTCTGTTCAGTGTCTTTTCACCTAACCACACGTCTTTGGAGATCGTATTTCAACATATGAGGTTTGAGGAAGAAAGTATTAATAATAAAATTAATACCAAATGATATCCTGGAATGGTAGTCAAAGTATACTATGGTTCTAGTCCAACTAATTATACTGCTTCGTGACGGCGAGACATTTTTTGTCTTGGCTCCGTCCCGCACAGTCTAACAAAGATCTGCATATTTGTGTGCGGAAAATCCCCAATTAAAACCCGTTGGGCCCGATAACTACAATATCTGTGACCAAAGTGAACCATTACTCGGGTAGAAAACTTTCCAACATACCTTTTCTGAAAAATGCATTAATGATTTGTTTCTCCCCACTATTTCCCAACTGAAAACGAAACTGGCGTAAATTACTAATGGCGGTAAAAATGCCGGTGTCATGGTAAACATTGCCTACTCTCAAAATAATTTTAAGTACACTTTTAAATAAGCTGGCATGTCAACGAAATGTTGGCAAGTTAAACTTAAATCAACTTTCGTTAATTCTAGGTACTCATTATAAAGATTGATTTAGAATTAAACTGTCCGACGGTATTTGTGTACGGAGGTAACTGGATGCGACTAAAGTTCGTTCGTACGGGGTTTTTTCACGCGACATAAAATTTAAGTTTAATATTTCAAATTTGACATTTAACACATATTTTTACAGCGCATTCACACTGACTATTGTTATTTCTATCGATTTAGGTAAGTTATGCTTGTTACTGAAAAATGTTGACGTAATTTGAATTTCCGCACGTAAATATGCAGATGTTTGTAAGGCTGAGAGGATGACCTTTCCGAATTCGTTCACGACAATCGGCTAACCGGAAAGCCGAATAAGTAGGGCTAACTATGGTTCATACTTATTACTAGTTACTTCCCAATAGAAAAAGCCTCAGCACCATACAGGCCTGCTAGAGGGGGGGGGTCCGGGCATTTTTTAGCAATATTTTATAAACTTTTGAGATTCCTAACAGGCCCAAACACATTTCTAAGTGACTAAATTGACCTGCAGCCTGCTGTTATTGAGAACCCTGGAAGAACCAATCCTCTGTAATGACTGTAAGCAACTGCCTACTTTCTCACATAAAGAAAAATGGTAGGTAGCAGGGTTCTAACCCATGATCCTCTTATCAGTCATTCAGTGAGTTGTTACAGTGATTTGAATTCGGCAACCTTGATCATGGAGACGGGTCAGTTTGATTTACTTTGACTTTTCACCTTGACAGTGCCAAACTGTTATGATAACATGAAAAGTATTCAGTCACTGCACTCAAGTAAATTTGCTTTTTAAATCAGACTATCACTTGTCACTTAATCAGGTGTCAAAGTACATTTAATTCAAGGAAGACTTCATGTTCAACATGTTTATATTGTTTTATTTTAGATACAAAACTAAAACAACAGAGGTTACCAGCATGGCAACCTATTCTCACTGCAGGAACAGTTCTACCAGCTTTCTTTGCTATTGGTATAGCATTTATTCCACTTGGTGTCGTGCTACTTCTAACTTCCAATGGGGTGAGTATCAGATGATTTTTGTGCCCCCACTCTGAAAGTTTGGGGTATACAGATTTACACTACAGTAAAGTTCCACCTAACGACCGGTCCGATAATAAGACCGTTCCGCTATTACGACGGCTTTTCTAAAGAACCAAAAATATCCCTTCTCATTTCAATGATTTAAAGGTCCGTAAATACGACCGGTCCGCTATTCCGTATTACGACCACTTTATTGGACCCAATCTGTTAATTACTGCAGGCCTGGTGCACAAATTATGGTGCATTTGAGTTAGCATCAAGACCAAAAAATAAAGTACTGAATTTTCTGTATTTTTCCACTTTTTAAGTAAGTCTAGACCATCTAGAAACACAACTCAGTAATGAAAAGATAACTTTCAATCTGCTTTTTATTTCTTGGACGTTCATAGACACATAGGCAGATTGGGGACGGACATTACAGACAGGAGCATTACACCTTTTTAAACAAATAACCAGAAAACAAAGAAAGTTTCAACTGTCCTTATTTCATACCATTTGCTATTTCAGTACATACTAGTTCAATATACATCGTCTTTTTCATGAGGAAAATCATATATTGAGAAATATGAAGCAGTTGAAAATAACACATAAATAGGAAAAAACTAGCATTTTTTCCTGTGTTAAATCAAATGATATAATTATTGCCATTTTAGCATTAAAAAGCAGTAATTCACTGAAGTAATAGATATACAGACATAAAACTTACAAAAACAGTTCTTTTCATTCTTAATTTATATTTAAAGCATTTTTTTAAATTTTAATGAAAGGGGACGGACATTACAAATAAGGGGACGGACATTACACAGTTGATATCCAGGTCCTTTTTGTACTTATATCATGCTTTGTTTACAGTTCTTACATTATTTCAGTAGCTAACAAGAACACATCTTCATCTTTATTAACATTTAGAAGAATAAAGTTAAAATAAAATATTTTTTGTTATCTTTATGACACTGATTTGACACCTGTTTGACTCATCACTTAATTATAGCGCTAATTAATGAACTTATAAATTTTGTTTTAAGTAAGATATTTTGCAGTTTAGATTATCATTCTTTTGATATAAAAAGTATTGTTGTTAGGCAAATATTAAGCTTATAATTGAGGACACAAATTAATAATTTCTTGTTTTATTTTGTTTTTCATGTAAACTTCATGTTATATTTGGCAATTCTTTTTTACAAACACATTGTTTTATCATAATGAACAATTGATTTATCATTATTCGATCTTATCTGATGGTATATATTAGTCTTAAAAAGTGTCATACTTGTCAGCTGCAATAAACAATGTATGACCATAAAACTTTTGGTGACACATGTTTTTGATGATATCTAAGGACCCATACTGTTCTGGGACTTACTCCCCAAGACCCTTGATAATTGCACTGATTAACATCTAATGTGGCCACTGGATTTAACTTCAAAGACCTGCCAAACTCTGGGATGAAATTTTGTTGTTGTTTTTTTTATCAAAAATTTATAATATAGATTTGACTAGATCTTCAGTATTAAGTTACCCAGAAAATATGATGGTGTTATTTTTTTACAGTAATTTAAATTTAGACATTTTTTAAAGTTTAAACCACATTTTCTTTTAACATTAGATTTTATGGAATATTGACGTAAATAACTTGAACTTTGTCACAGAGGTGACTTATACCCCCATTGCCGCTTAAAGACATTAAGAATGCGATAGTACACTATATCACAGTATATGGCTAAGTTCAAGGGCACATAACTCTATAATGTGTGGATCACTGGGCATGGAAATGAGTCTTGAACATCTACACTTCATGTTGATGACATATTTTATGCTTTATTGCAACTGCTTAAAGAATGTGGAAGTAGTTCATTTCACAAACTTGTGATTTTGTTTGTGTACCGACCAAACGACCGACAGACTGACTCGAATATAGCCCCTCTCAAACTTCATTTGCGGGGATATAATTATTTACATAAATTTTCATTTTATATCAGAAAATAAACACTTTATTAGGGATAAAAAATCAGAGGCGTGATTTAGCTTGATTATGCAGATGAGGTAGAGGCATGATTTGGCAGAATCATGAAGTAAAGAGTTAATAAACCCCACTCCCAATCTGTTGTTAAATTTTAACACATTTATGTAATTTATTTTTAATTAGAGGTTAATATTGTACATAAATAGCATAAAACAAGTGAAGCAGAATGAAGCAGACTTAAAACCAAGTTATATACGTATGTATCATGTCAGATAAACATCAATAAGTAGATAAATAGGATACTGTAATGTCCGTCCCCTTTTTGTAATGTCCGTCCCCATTCATGAAAAAGCATTTTAAACTTCCAAAGAGCAAACCTTGATGCTCATATGAATAGAAAACCTTCAATGTTGCCTAAAAATAACATTTTTACATGAAAATATAATTGTTGTAAGAGTTTAATCTATTATAGTCTGTATTTTTGACACAAGCATTTAATGAGCTGGAAAATATGCATTAAACATATTTATTTTTAATTAATTTAAATGAAACAAACATCTTTGTACTCCTAATGTCTTATAAGATAACATTTATTATAAAAAGCACTGTTAAATTAACTTTAATGTAATTGTTTCCATGACCATTTGTTTGGGGACGGACATTACAGGGACGGACATTACAGATAACTTTTATGTTGTTCCAAATATTTTTTGTTCTATTATTTACATTCAGGCAAATACTGTTGATTTATCATCATGATGCATAAGGGGATATTGTAACCTATTTCAAATGTTCTCTGTATGCTTAATTGTTCCAGTGACAGGGGGGGATGGACATTACAGGTTTTTTGACACAAACATAAAATGACATTCAAATTTCAAAATAAATCGCGCTAAACATAATTCTGCTCCAAGGAACCAATATAAACATTAAGTTATACCCTTTGTGTTATCCATAAAGTAGGAGAAGTACATTTTACTTCATTCTAACAAAAAAAATCCTCACTTTAGGGAATATGGGTTGTTGTAATTTTAAGACCATTACAGCGACCCACATTTCAGATTTTTCAAAATAACTCCACTATTTTTGGGTGTATCTTAATATATAGGGTATCAGATTAACCGGCTTTAATTTTTCTTATTGAATTAGAAGTCTCATAATACTTTACTTTCCAACTCCAACAACTGCATTGATTTTAAAAAAGTGAAAAAACTAGATGCTAATTCATTACAGGCAAAAATGGCTCATTTTGTGAACATATAAGTGTCATATTTTTTTCATATGTGAAGATATCTTCCTGAAATTTTTTGCACATCTGCAGGAGTATATATACTATAAGAAAATGTCAACATTTTAAAGCTTAGTACACAACTTATTGAAATCTGAGTCTGTACAGTCAAATTTAAGGCAATGCACCATAATTTGTGCACCAGGCCTGCAGTATTAAGTCCCACTAAAGCGACCGTGAACAAGTCGATAATTATCCGTCTGTATACATTTCACACCTAGCCGCAGGGGTCTGGTTGTTGTTGTATGTTTATTGTTAACGACATACACTGATAGACTAATTTACGGTATTTACGACATGCGACTACTTTATGATACGCTGTTATTGTTTGTAGTGGAGAAGGGTCTAAAATGTGTAATTGTTAAGCAATTAATTAGTATCATAGGGGATTATCGGACTGATCGTATAGACATTAAATCGAGAGGTGTTATCAAACACGTGGTCCCTGGTTTAATGTTGATTTTGACAGTATTTTACACGATTCAGATTGGGTTAAATTACTAAAGCAATTAAGCACATTCGTACTATTTTGCTTACATCATTTAATGATGAACAGTAAAAGAAATGGTGTATGGTGATGAGACACACGTACATGATCAGATAAATGGTGAAATAGACAATATCAAACGTTCATTATGAATATTATCAAGAAATTTATGAAACTATCGCGAATTTATTTTGTATATATGTCATCACAATTTTTTATATAGTTTCAGTTTAAAATAAATTTATGAAGTTGTTTACTATTTGTTTTCTGAATGTAATTTCAAGGACTTATATACATATAAGTCCTTGGTAATTTGTATATGCCACAGTAACAGATATAACAACAACAAACACTATTTTTCTACATGTATTTGGTAACTATGAAATACTATGTATACATATAGACTGACTCGCTATTAAGACCGACTCGCTAATAAGACCACTTTTTGTCAGAACGCCCGGTGGTCTTAATAGCGGAACTTTACTGTATTTCCGTCCATCCGAAAATCTTTTGTCACATATATCTCCTGTATTAGTATTAGGGGTAGAGTTATTAAATTAAATAGAAATGTTTATCTGGAGTTATCTTCCTTTAAATTTGTTTTTTGGTATTACATTATTAGAAATCTTGTGTCACACATAGTATACCATGACCAGAATAATAGAGTGAGGACATCTGTGTCATGTGGTCATAATATACTCATATTTCTAATTGTGTTATGTTTTATGTCCTAGATTTTTATCTGGTTCAAAAAATATGTCAGGTCTAATTAAAGACCACGTGCCAGTATGCTGTGAATGTATGTTGAAAAGTTTCTTAAACTTTTCGCCTTGATTGTTGATTGTAGATTTTCAATACTACTACATGTAGTTAGTGAAGAATGAGTTTATGAACATCCATCCTGTTTACAATAAGTTTATCCTGTCTTTAAGTTTACAAATTGTCAGTTGTGGAACTTTAAAGTTTAAACCTTAAATATAATTATTTCATCACCTGTACTAGAGTAGACATCAACCAGTCCTTGTAGTACAATGTGTTTTTTTACTTTTATTCAGATTGTTGAAGTACGTACCGATTATACACAGTGCGAAAATAGCGCTGGTTCAAAATGCGCCGATGTTATCAGTAATCACACACACAGTGGATGTACATGTGTTGTACCGATTGAAGTCACTGAAGACATGGAGGTTAGTACAGTAAATTGTCTATTCTTTACAGGTATAAGTATAATTCATGCTCTGTGATATATTGATGTGTATATAAAGATTGTGCTTATGAATAATGATATGCTTTATGTTAATCTGAATCACTCACTCAGATAGTCTGATGAAACATTGGACAATCCCATCTGTATAATTATGTATTTAACATTATTAGTAACTTGTTGATAACTTATGTTAATTATTATACCCTTGCCAATAAAGTTTGAGAGGGGGTATATTGGAGTAGGGCGGTTGTAATGAAACTTGAAATGCGTCATCATCACCCAGTGATTCACACATTCCAGAGTTATGTGTCTTAGAACTTAGCAATATAGTGTACTATCGCATTCTTAGTGTCAAAGCGGCAGCGAGTGTATTAGTCACTTCTGTGACAAAGCTCTAGTTAATTCAAAACTTGTCAAAACAATAATATTCAAAGAATGAGCTGTATCTTCTCCAAGTTTAATTTTCTTGTCATCCGAAGTATTTTGCTTTTTTGCAATGTAAATTGTAAAAAATGTAAACACTCAAGTTATCACCTACCAGTATATTTGATTTACATTATAAAACTTAAAATTGATTTTAATGGTTGGTATAAACTTCAACAATTTTGTTTTTATAGGGGACCGTATTCATGTACTATGGACTGACAAACTTTTACCAGAATCATCGTCGTTATGTACGATCAAGAGATGACAGTCAGTTGCACGGCTATAATGATCCCAGTCTTTATGATGACTGTGAACCATATAAAACAAAGAAGCTTAACACATCTTATGAACTGAAGATTGCCCCCTGCGGTGCCATTGCTAACAGTTTGTTTAATGGTTAGTATATCATGAAGTATAATAACACCTATTTAATGATCAGTATTTCTTGAAGTGTAATAGAACCTCTTTATCTATCATTTCTATGCACTAATTTTGACCTAGTATCTTTTATGTAGGAGACAGTAAAACCATTTCTTTTATTACCACAGGCCTTTCACTAAAGTCTCTATTTTTGTTGAAGTATCTGAACTAAAGCAGAACAGAACATGTTATTTCTATAACTTCTGAAGCAATAGAAATCCAGATCAATTTATTCAAATGTTTGAGGATGTCTAACTTTAAAGTTGTTTTCCGTCTGTATAGAAAGGTAGATTTTCTGTGATATAGATATCTTAATTCCATACATACTGTTTAAGTTAAACTTGGCCTAGTTATCAATGAAAGATATCTCAACTATTTTAACTCTTTAAGTTTAGTAGTAACAATTTCATTTCTTTTTATCATGTATATTTTACAATTTTAGACTCCTTTTCATTGGTGTACAACAGTGCTAGTGGAAGTGTCAGTGTTTCCTTACTTAAGACAGGAATCGCCTGGGCATCTGACAAGAATGTGAAATTTGGTAACCCAGACTGTAAGTATGATCAAAGTGTCACATTGTAATATTTATTCATGTGGCTGTACAAGTTTACAACATACACTCTGTACTCATAGAGTAATAAGTAGAAACAGAGATGAGGAAATAATGCATACAAATTTTATTAATAATTAATTCCACTTTTATTAGAACAAGAACTATAAGTTGGCTTATCTCACAAACAGTGTACAACTAATTGTGCTTAACAATATAACGTCATCATCTTGTTCATTGGGACCTATCCAAACATGAAACAATCATTCAATGTGTGAAATTTTGTTTAGCTTTTGGGCCTGTAGACCACAAACTTATTGAGAGCCCTGCTTATTAAGTATAATACTTTACTTACTGCTTAATTGTGAATGTACACATGTCATCATGAGTTTAGTTAGAAACTTACCCAGTTGAAGTTCATGTATGGATATATTCAATATCTTTTCATAATTGATTACAAAATTATGCAGCTATGTGTGAAATATGACTTGTTTATGATTTGTGTATGTTAGCTACAAATAAGAGTATAAGTCGTGAGTAGATGTCTTTGTTAACCTTTATTGTGTTTGTTTATGAAGCTTTGGGTTACAGTTGCTGTATCCTGGGCTGGTTTGTTTTTGATATTTTGACATGTTTTAGTTTTCTGTTTAAGTGAATTTAAGATTTAAAACCATCAGTTTTTCAAAATGTTCTTTTTTTATCATAAACTACTGTCTACACTCACACATGTTGACGACTTAGATACTTATCTTGGTAAAGAAAAAATTATGCAATATTTATTATTTACCCAACTTCCTATTTTAGTTTTTATCACTTAACCCTGTACAATGAAATGTCCTCGGACAAGATTTATACATGTGTATACTTGTAATTCAATGGAACTGTTGTCTTTAAATTGTTTGTAATTGTTCTCTAAGGTAGTTAATAATTTATATTTGTATATACTCCTTTCACCCATCATCATCAAGGGTACAGGGGTGTCAATATTCAGGATTATCTATCCTTAAAGAGCTATGATGTCTGAGCAAAATAAAAGTTATTGGATGAAAATATCTCAAGAAATGGCAATTTAATCTGCTCTGACAGATTTTCTTTGATACAAACTGAGTTAGATATGGAAACAATGTGGTTGAAGGCCTCTTGTTCGACAAAAATGGTCGGTCACATATGATTTTCAGCATTTTTAATTTGGCTCTATTGACACCCCTGAGGGTAGGATGCCACGATTCATTCTTGTAGTTACAGGATAAAGTCAAAATTTTAAGGAGAGATAATGATGCATTATCACAATTGAATAAGCTATCGTAATTGACTGACTGGTCATATCAAGTTTCACCAATCTATAGAGTTAAAACTAAACCATAATTATATACTTAAATAGATCCACTGTGTAAAGTCCATTGCAAGTGTTTTGAAACAAAAGTTATATTTGGTTGGTCTTCTATAAAACAATATCGCACGTAATTTACAATTGTTTTGAACAATGATAACTACTCTGTATGTATATAGGAATATATCACAACAAATTACAAAAAACGACAATTACATCACGCAGCGAACTTTGTCTCAGATTTTTTATAATGTCCTATGTTCGTTAGATACTTGATTTGAAAAAAAAACATATTCTGAACCCCACTGTTTATTATGTAATACACCATAGATTAATAAAAATGAAAACAAACATCAAAGTTTTGAGGCATTGTTCACTAGATAAACATTTCCGCTACAAAATACCAAAAACCGCTTTGAAATCCATCATCAAAAAAGGCGGCAATCTTTATACACCTACTGTGTTTTTTTAAGCAAGTAATTAACAATTAAAGTGTCAGATTATTATTGTCTCATGAAGTTCGATTAATTGATGCATTCGTTTAATTTTGATAGCCAATCAAACTCATTAATCGTTTACAGTTTAGTAATTGAAAGCATACCCAGTTATGATGTCAAGTAAGAGGTTTAATAACAAATTATTGTCATTAACGAACTGAATGGTATTATATCATACTTTTGTACGAACACAATGCACAGCATGTTAAGCGATGGTTAACATTGATAAAGTAAAGTTGAGAAAGAAGTACAGTGTTTATAGCAATAAAACACTATTTTTGTGCGTTGGGTTAGATTTTTTTGTTGCTTGGTATGAAAGTATGATATTTATTCTTTGTAAAATTTGACGTTTTTTAGCATATAAAGGCAATCACGATGCCTTGACAGACTAGAATAAGCTGCAGAAGTATTTGTTATGATATATTGTAATGACTAGTTGATGTAAAGTGTTTTAATTAGTAAACAGATACAGCAATAAATTGATTATTTCTTGCAGATTTGTCTCCCTTTTATTCATGTATTGTACAGTTTTTGTTGCAGTTTGATTACATATTTTACCTTTGTAATGGTTCATTGAGGTAGGGTATTTTAGGCCATAGCCATGGGTCAAGTGGTTAGTGCGCTGGACTTGTTACCAGGCATTCAGTGTTCAATTGCTTGTGGCGGCAGGTCATATCATTCTATGAAATTTTGTCAATGTGAAGAAGTTGCCGACTCTTTGTGGTTGGATAAATAATTACTGGTTAGAATAAGTCTAGGAAAACTGGTCAGGTGAACTAGCTGCAGTATATATATATATAATTATATATAAGGTTGCAAAAATGGCATTAAACCCACTAAAACAAAAAAGGGAAGGTTGACAAATTCTGTTTAATTTAGCGTTTTTAAGATTTTTCTTGAATTGGTGGGTTTCGATATTTAGTGATTTCTTAGCCAACCGCCAAAATAAATCTGTGTCCCGCCCCCTTAACCACCGAAATTAAAAAACTTAACATAATATTATATTGTTATATCAGGTTTAATTTAGTATATAAGTGTGACAAATAAACCTACATTGTTTGCATTGTTTAGATTTTACTTTGTGTTAATTAAGATTTATTCTAAGGCTATACATGTACAACATACTAAACAAACAAATATTTATACAAAAGAACTGTTGGTAACACCTTTATTGATAGCAAGAGTTACATTTCTTTGACAACATGATTGGCAATGTTTATTATTTATAATTAAGGTTTTATATTTGCGTGGTCTAGATTTGGCAGTTCCAATGCCAACTGCCAAAATGAGCTTAATTATATTTCTGTACATAAGATTATTGTCAGGTGTATCCAATATAGTTAACTAGAAAATCTTTAAAGCTCTAATTTAAGACGATTTATGCCATTACAATTGTTGAAGAAGCCCCCCCCTCAAAAGGGATATACCAATCATTTAAATTAGGTACATGTATCAACATTTAGATTATTTGTATATGATGTACATTTTTCAGCATGGTCGGGGTTCACTTATCCGCCAAACTGGAAAAAGAATGTGTACGAACTTGACCCAACTGATCCGAACAATAATGGTTACAAAAATGAGGATTTTATTGTATGGATGAGAACTGCTGCATTACCGACATTCCGTAAACTACATCGCAGAATTAATCATACTGATACTGTATTTCAAGATGGACTTCCCAAAGGAACATATGAAGTGACTATCGACTACAGTATGTATTGTTATACCTGTTCTATGTAGAAAATGGAAATTAATTCATGTTTGTTGTAATCATGGAAAGTGGTACATGTCAGCAATTGTCCAAAGTAGGAAAACCCAACTTAACCATGCTGAGCCACAACCCTTTAATGTATTATACTTAACAGTTATTTCATAGCCTTATTAAGTTATATTTATCATGTTTAATGGTTTCTTACTTCAGTAAGTAATATATTTCAGGGGTTACAATATTCTGGATTATCTGTCCCGAATGAGCTATTATTTCTGAGCAAAAATAAAGTTATTTGATAAAAATATCTCAAGAAATGGCAAAGTTATGGTCAATTTAATCTGCTCTGAAGGATTTTCTTTAATACAAACTGAGTTAAATATGAAAACAGTGTGGTTGAAGGCCTCTTGTTTGCCACAAATAGTTGGCCGCATATAATGTTCAGGATTTTTAATTTGGCTGTTTTGACACCCCTGATATTATACGCTGTTGTCATGCAAAGATGTTTGTTCATTTTAGACTATCCTGTGACAATGTTTGATGGGACTAAGAGCATCATTTTGACGAATACATCATGGCTCGGTGGCAAGAACCCGTTCCTTGGTATTGCTTATCTTGTTGTAGGATCTATTTGTATATTACTGGGCGTAATCTTCCTCATCATTCATCTTAAATGGGGACGCAAGTAAGTCACTTATCATATTCTTTACCGTAATCACTCGTGTATAAGATGCATATTTTTACATCCACAATCACGTAAAAAATCAGGTGTTTCTAACTCTTATACATAGGTGTAGTACTCTATCAATTTTTTCATGACCAAAAACAGACAAATTGAAATTATTTGTTTAAGGGAGAAAACAAAACAAAAATCTACTAGTCTAATTTTGACTGTAACTCTACAATTAATCAATAGTGGAAGTTATAATAATTATTAAAGCATTATCACTATTTAGAGTTAATTGTAGTTTTAAACAAAATTTGATAATTGAACATGTCTGATTTATTGTAAAATTTTGAGTATGAAAGCCACTAGTGTGTACACACATTTAAAATATACCAATAATTAAGTCAAAATATAATATGAAGAGATACTTAGCAATGTCTACAGTGGACATCTTTTTATATATGAACATTTGTATGTATAAATATCTTTCCCTCGAGTTTCAGTGTACAAACAGTTTCCTATCCTGACCTTGTATACTGACTGGTGTCCTGGTGATAACTTAATGTTGATTTGTGTACAGTTCAATTGTTTCAGTTTATCTATGAATTACTAGTTATCATCTTTTATTTGATTTCATTCAGGTTTCTTCATGTTTACTTTATTGACATGTATGTTGAGATACAATATTATTTGATTTATTTTACTGGTAAAACTGATGCTATCCCTTTACTTCATTGTCCCGCCTTTTCACGCCTCTGCCTCATCAGTGTGATCCTGCCTTTTCACGCCTGTTATTTTTTGCACTTTTTCCGATATGAAAGACGTTTTAAAGTAAATATTTATATACTTCAATTTTCCCATGACAATAAATGATAAAAACAATATGGTTTATAGTAAAAAAAATGCCTTAAAAACCTAAGTCATTTCCATATTTTGATTTAGGTAATTTCTGTATAAGGTCAAGATTAAAGTGTTTCCATGGCAACAGTTTATTTATTAGTTGCGAACAGTGGGCGTAAAGTATTGAAATCTCAATCCGTCCAGGTCCCCCCCATTTTAACAAATTTTATACAAACTTCATGGTTTTAGACCATACTTTATGAAATTTATGAAACATTTATGAACCGATTTTTACTAATTACTGCTTCTTTAATCGGTTTGGGAATTTGAAATTTGGTCCAGACTGGTAAATTTTAAGTGGGGGTCCGACCTGCTTATGGTACTTATGATTTACACATACTGGATTCTGGTTTCCAGCTTTTTGAGTTTTAGTCAGGAATTTCTGAACACTTGTGATTGTTATGATCATGTCTTACAGTATAACCGTTATAGTATGTCAGGAGATGTTGTGGTCTAGTTACCGACCTATGCCTTAAATAATAATATTCTTGATTGTTTTACAGGACATCAGAGATGATCAACGTCACCAGCAGAACTACATACAATAATTGAAAGTGATATCATCAGACAGAAAAACAACAAACAGTGCATGGTAGGATGAGGTGATGCTCTTAAGGAATCTATTATATATTTATTTAAGAAGAACAAACAAATGAATGCTTTACTCTAGTAGTTTGAAGTTTTTATATACAAACATTACAGTTATGATTTTAAATTTATTTACCTGCCATATGGTTCTCACAAAGTCTTGTATGCTATGATCTTAGTGTGTGTTGAATTATCTTAAGAACTTGTGTTTTAATGATATACAATTTTCATATTGTAATTTGAATAAAAGTTTTACTAATGCTTGTAAAGATACAAATTTGTATGATATCTGTAGGTCATGTTGTTAAGTATGGTGTGTTAGCTTTCTTTCAGCATTATTCTAAGGTGTAGTTCAGTTAAAGTAATACTGAAATTTTGTGTGCTAAGGAAAGGTTATGTTGATCATATAACTGCTTGAATTCAATCTCTCAACTGAAAGTTAATGCTAGATGAAGTTCTTGTTGTAACTGTTCATGTTAATGTCATAATGACTGTGTATGAATGAAAGATTCAGATTGCTGGGTAATTTTGGTGGAGATATTCTTTTCTACATACACAGATGCATGGAGCTAACTAGGTCAAGTTTGCTGAATAGCCTAAGTTTTATTCTGAGACAAAATACCATGTAGCTTAGTTAAAAGGAAGTGTGTGTGTATGTCGTTATATTCATTCATTGAGCAGTCAGTAACAGCTGTTTTATATGTTTATTTGTTTGTCTGTTTTCCTTTTAAAAAATCCAAATTCAATGAATCTTATTATTTGTTACATCACTGATCATAAACCTTATTCATTCACTCCTAGGCAAAGTTGTGACTTCGTAATAGATTTTGATATCTTAAGATGCAGGAATAATAGATTGAGCAGATTCCAGAAATTGTTTATGAAATAGAGCAAGTACCCCAGTAAACGCCGATGTAGTATTTTTCTTAAAAAATGTGACATCAATTAAAACTGAATTAAAATAATACAAAAGTGTCGACAACTATAGCCTGTTGATAATACAAGCCCTTGCTCTACCAAGATTTTCTTTCTTGTTGTGAAACTTGTGGAAAATTTTGTATTGTGTTTATTATTTCATCATATTTTGTTAATTGGTTTATTGTTTTATGGATCACAGTAATGTTTGGTGTGTGTTATGAACAATTTGCCTTCAGGTCTGTATGAGATTGTAAAGTCAGCATGTGTACTCTTGTGCAATAAGATTTGAAATAAGTGTACATATATATCATAATATGTAGTTTGTTTGTAGAAGGTGATCGTGAGTTTCTTAACGACATTACCATATCGCAGATTGCAGGATTTTTTTCAATGTTCTTAATTCTGTAGTCATCCTTATGGTCATCAAACTAAATTCAATATTTGCTTTTCCTCAGCATCAATTGATTGTTATAAATGTACCCATTTTGTTAACATGTGTCAGACTCTATTTGAATTTATCATTATTTTAAGTATTGACATTTTATGCCAATGTGTGATAGACTTTATCTCATAAACTTATTTGTACAAGTTCTGTTTTGCTATTTATTTGTATATGAGAAGATATATTCGCACCATTATATATATCCATGTATTAATTGTGTCAGTCAGTTTTTGAATGAAAAAAAAAACTTGAGAATATTTGTTGCTGTTCAAAGCTAAACAAGGGAAATAACTAGCCTTTAAATAAATTTGAATGATTTTCTCCAAAATAAGTTGATAAGTTCAGTTGAAATATAGATAGATGTACATTTGATACTGTTTGCAAATTTGTTGTATGATATTAAATAAGTGCAAATTAGTGTATGGAATTAATCATAAATAATAAACAGATGTGTATTTAGTTAGAAGATATTCTAAGGGTTGACTGCACTTTCATTTCTTATTGAATCTCTGCAAAACTCAAAAAAAATTATAATGTTTTATGCAGTTTCTATGAGAATTTGTTCTGTCCTGAATGTTTCATCACTGTATGTTTGTTATGTATGATAACTTTATTTATTGATAAGGGATATACATAGATTTTATGAATCATACTTTCTTTTATTGTGAATGTTTGCATATTAAATTTCTTCATGATATGTCTTAAATTTTCAGTGTCATATATTGTCTGATCTGTACTTCATTTTTTTCATGGAAACTTAACTTCTTAAATTTGTACTCATCCATATTTTCTCTCTCACTCTTTCACCCCCACCCTCCTGTCTCTGTGGGTCAGTTGTAATGATTATTATAATATTTTATAATTGAATTTTTTATGAACATAATTCAGCATAGGATCTAATTTTTGAAAACAGACACATGTAGTTGCAGCACATCACATACGGTCCATACATACACACCATACATATGTTTACATTCTGACAGGCATACCAAAGATTTCCTGTATCCCATGTTTGTATTCATCTTTATAGAGACCTAAGTTTAAGCTCAGAATTTCTTATCATGCATAATATATGCAATATTCCTACTAATTTTGAAGTACCAAATATTCATATGTATTCAATATTACAATGCATTACAATACTCGACACAGTAGACAATATCTTTATTTGGAAGACATATTTTGATCTTAGTTTTACTTTTTACATGTACTTAATTGCAGTAAAAAAGGTTTCATGTAATGTCTTGCACTAATGGAAAATTTTATTCCAGTTTTAAAAAAGATACCAAAAATTTGAGTGCTTCGTTCTTCGGGGGGTTATCGTAAGTCTTGTGAATCCATGTATTGTTCACATTTGTGTTAATATTTCTCGAGAATATTGTCTGTTAAATCTGAACTCTCAGAAAGAATTTATTTTACATTCCAGTTTTTGTATTTTCAATGCAAGTGTAAATAGGATTGTATCTACAGTGTTATTCACTGTACCATATAAAAATTATACCTCTTATTGACTTGTTGTATCAGCATAGATTTTAATTGTTATTTGTTATTAAAATGGTATGTTTAGTACATATGTACCCAAAAAATTGGAAATCCCATTTTATTTAAGTCACTCATAATATGTAGATAGATACATGTTTAGCTATGGTTGTTTGTTGAATTTGAACTACATTTGTACATGTATGTTGTAAGTTTTTATGATAAAAATTACTTAATAATTCTGTTTTGTTTAGATGCTTTTACTTTAAGTCTGAAACGAAATCTTCTACAATGAAACAAGAAAACGTATAAACATATATAACTTGGGAATGACATACTTCTTAAATTGGTCTTTTAGTTAGAACTTTTCTTGATAAATATCGCAGACTTTGTATCATTTTGTATAACCTATCTAGAATGAAATTACATCATTTTTTATTCGAGTAGAACTGCATTATTCGAGATTTTTTTTAATTACTCATTGAATTATTAAACCATAAAGATATGTTACATGTTTATTTTCTGTAATCTATTTTCATCCTGTAATCTTCTAGTCCATCTTGTATGTATGTGATTTATCAAACCATTGTATTTTTATTTTGTCAATTTTCTTATCAATAAAAATATACAAATGTATAGATTAGTTTTTTATATGCTTTAATCAGAAGATAGAAGTATTGTCAGAGCAGATATGTGCAGTAAAGTACAGTATTATGGATGTATATGTTATTATACCATAAACATGATTTTGTATATCAGAGTCAAGAGGCTGTAAGCATATATATGTTAGATTTAACACTTTGAATAATAATATTATCTACACAAACCACTGTGTACCGGTAATCAAGTAATCAGCTATACTGCGCATGTATTAAATTTACGCTGTCATTGTTCAAGTATCAGTTTCAAAAATATTTATCAACAAAAACATATTAGCTTTTACATTGTAAATACCATGATTTAATACAATTATATGATGTTAATACAACCAATACATACATAGATGTACAAACAAGCAAGCAATGAACAAAAGTCAAAATTGATATTTGTTATAAAAAAATACTAGCAGTGTCATAATGCATTCACGAAGACGGAAGTACTGGCCATTGTTTTTGGTAGCTTTAACTAAAATCATTTACATAATTTACAAATTGAAAGATGAATTCTGTGACAAATTATAAGCACATCATACACAGTCTGATAATAAAGTGTACAAAATCTTCTATCATTCTGTCTATTGAATGTGACATAATAAGCATGTATCATTGTATGCTTAAACTGGTTTCTGACAGAAGAAGAATTTAAGCATGTCTACTTCATGCTGTAATGTATTCAGGTCACATTTTTTATGGGTGCAAGGACTCTTAAGTCCCTGGTGGGTACTTGCTATACATGATTAATAACATATAGATAGACATTGAATGTCACTTCAAACTTGACTGTTATCTTTAAATATGGTGTAAAAACTCTTCTATTGACTAAAACACGATACTTCTATTGATATATTGATATTTTATCCAATTCTAGGCTTAAGACCCACTGTGTGTGTTTCGTACAGTAAATTGATATTTAAAAAAAGAAGATACTGGTAATTAAAATTCTTGCTATATCTCTGTTATCTGGTGATAGAAATATGCTGATTCCAATTTTTAATAAACACATTTCGAAACATCAATATAACATATGATATCAGGTGATAAATTCCTGCGGACACGTTGGTAATTTGGTCGACATGTCCTCTTCAAATTCAACTAAACAAGTTTTAAACACAACAATTTCTAAGTGATTGTACATGCATTTATTTGCAACAGTTGACAATGACCTGTGTGGTGTATATTTACTTTGATTCGTTTCGATAACAAAATTAAATCTTAACAAATATTAAAATATACCTATGATGTACCAAATATAATTGTGAGCACTTACACTGAAATTTTTTATTACACACACGACTACCATTACAATATAATACAAATGAGTCGAACAGGTTGTTACAAATCTTTTAATTAGTGTTAATGTTAAGCATACATACATGACAAGGAGCGTGTATATACAGTACATACATGTATACTGAGTAAAAAAATGCACACTTTCTTTTTCGTGTAAGTATACATATAAAACCCTTTAATTAATTCACCGGGTACGGAAATGTTTATAACTTTTATGATGAACTTATGATGGCGAGCGTCAATTCTCCGCGAGCACTACACACAATCAAAATTAAATTAGATAAATAACACATTGCCCGTATACATAAATCTGTTCCAGCGCCCGGTCAGATGATACCTCAATGTTTTGGCTTGTGTCTTTTGAATACCGCGTAACTTGTCTTTATTCATTGCTTGATTTAATTCCACTGTCTCCAAGTTGGCACATCCAATCTTACATTAGAAACCGTATTTATCATCAATAATCCATCGAACGGATGCCGTCAAATTCATTTCCCTGACACTTTCGCTGATTTTTCGCTAGTTCTAGAACTTCGTCTTCCCGTTTCATTCTCATTCACCATAGTCTTTACATCATCGTAAAATTTGAGTCGGTCTTTACGATTTCGTTGTAACTTCCTCACACGGGACAAAGCAAACATTCGTCTTCTAGTAAGTTTGTCTGACCACTGTTCGTATTGCTTTAATGATGTCAATAAATTCAGTTTCCGGTTTTCTAAACGATCATCTAACTCTGCCTCCTCCGCTGGCGTCATTAGTCTAATATCCTCATCTATATTATGTTCTTCATGGAACACATCTTCCTCGTTAATATCACTGTTGACTTGAACTATATCGTTAGACATGGCTATACCATTACAGTAATAATAATTGAACTAAAAGTGTTACCATAAAACGTTTAAGCCAAACTCCAAACGCAACAAAAAATAGGAAACAAATTAAGCGAAATTTAAACAAAATTGTTCAAATATTTCCACACGTATAAAAGCAAATCAGCAAATATTTCTTTTCAAGTAAGAAAATCCCCATTTAATACAAATTCCCGATTTAAAACTCGTCTTTTTAAACATTGTTTCATATTTTAGATCTGTCGATCGCGTAATCCTCTTTCGCTGTCATCTCAACTTTATGCTGATCTGGGTTTTATGGTAATATACGTGTAGCGGTGACTTAATTAACCCCAAACAAACACTATCCACACGTCCCCTGGGAAAACTCTTTACTTAATCAAGTAGATCTTCAAATAAATCACTCTTGGGTTAGAGTTGTGATTTTATTAAAAGTTCAATAAAATTTTTAATATGACAACAATGGAATATTACATCAAACAAACTGTGGTGCGTGATATTTGAGGGGTAATTTTATTCAACGATTTTTATATTAAAACTACGTGAAGTACTTACATTAAACAAAAGTGCGATTATTTACGGATTTTGTCAAGTGTTTATATTGGGACTTTTAAGAAGATCAGCTCGAACTAGTCGCAAATCTTATGAGAAAATATACAAATGATTTAGGGCAGTGTGACAATACATTATCAAAAGTTAATTCTATTTGGCACTGCGCCAATAATTAATCGACTTAAATATGTTCGTCTATCAATTATGATCGACTTTCTGCAGTTTTAAGTCATCTTATTTTAATAAGTAAATGCGGAATGACAAGCAAAAAAGTATTCCAACTTGAAAGTACATTAATTTGTATTCGGATTAAACTTGGACCTAGATATATATAACTTTTTATTTATATTTACCTCAGTAGTAAAAAGCTTCATTCATTCATAAATAACATATTTAACCAGTAGAGCAGTCCTTTAGGGCCTACATGCTCGAACATATATTTTGTTTTTGTTTTCATGCACGTACACCTATATACATACATTCTCAGGATCCACTAACTCGTTCATTTTGTGTGAGTAAATCACACACAAAAAAGTGATATGTGTTCTGATTTCCGCAGAAAAAAATATTAAACCCTATCCACGCGATACTAAGATAGTCAAGTTTCCTGTGATTTGTTAACATTATTAATTATTTTAAAATAGCAACGTAAATATTTGCATGTAGATTAAAGCAGGTAATTACAGATTTATTGTCTCAATCCATTATCATTCTAACGTTCACAAAACTACTTCGGTCATAATCAGTCAATATTGAAAATATTTACAATATCGATAACAGATTCGTCCGAGATTCACGCAATGTGTATCAAGTCATTTCTTCATACATATCTATGTATCAGAGGATAATACATGAGACAATACTAGACTCTTTTTAATTCTGGTCCCAGTTTCACGAACAAAATTCAGTAGAAACTAAATATTGGAATGGTGTTTTTTTCTGTCCAGAAATCTTGTGTGTTACCATTTGTTTCAGAATATGTTAAACATGCCAGTATATAAATAACACATAGCTTTGTGGGTAACAGTAAAAATGTCAGCCTGAGGAAAGTACTGTTACCCACAATGTAAGCTATGTGTTATTTATTTTATTACCCCAAACTTTTCTCAAGAAAATACTTTTCAGTGTTCAGTCACGTGGTACCATGAATGTAACAGTAAATATGTTACCTGTTTGCCTATGGGAAATTAACATTACGAAAAAAGCGAGTGGTAATAACATAAACTAGTTTTGGTCTGACGGACAAATTAAATCTCAAACTCCATTTTCATTTGCAACAGACTCAAATCAATTTTATTGAATTATACCCGATGATCAAGAGATTATATACCTTGGTTGAAATTGTGTGATACTGTTATTAGACCATCTTAGTACGTTCTTTTAATACCATACTTTTAATTGCGTGCCGTGAATAAAACAGAGAAATGATTGATTTAATGATTAAGTTTGAGTTTAAGTTGAGTCTTATTTTTTTGTGAAACTGGGGCCAGGTTTTATAGAATAATAAATGGAAAAAAGTATACCTCACTCTAATTTCCCATGTAAAGTCGCCAATACCTGAGCGGGCATTAATTTTTAATAACACATTGTAATAACACATGCACAGAAGTGATGCGCATACAGTTTTACGTTTATTAAACCATTTTCCATTTATTTGACAGGTTGTTCGTAATAAAATATGTAGATTCAACGTGGAAATACTTCTAATTAATCCAAAATTTCGTTTACTGAGTTTGAAGCGCTAGAAAAAGCTTGATAGTCTATGCGTCATTGCTTATTGAAATCAAAGATAAGAAACTCCCGTGTAAGCGCCTGTAGAAAATGCTGTTTGTAATGTATAGGTCTTTGTTGAAATGTTGTGAACTCGGCATATTTTTCTTTTTATATTTCTGTGAAATCTCCGGTATAATAAAATGAATATCACATTTCTGAGAGGGCGTTATTAAAAATCGCAAGTCCTCGAAAAAGTAATCTTTAATAACGCCCTTTCAGAAACGTGATATTAAATTTATATATTATTAACCTTTTTTAAACATTTTATGATATATATATGCTATCACATACTAGTAATAATATATCGTACTTGGGGGGAATAGGGGTATTGTGTGGATGTATTACACATGCCACTCTTTGACATCATGTCTGGGGACTTTCCCTAGAGCCCTTTAATGAGAAATAGCTTCTCAGTTAGTAGCTCCAAACTGACATGCAACATCTATTACCATTCAAATTTATAAGCATTCATATATATTACGAATGTGTTGCACGCAATCGTTTTCGCTAAAAACACGCATGTTTAAAGATATGGAAAACAAAACTCCATTGCCACCTATCTTCCCCCTACCATTTCAATATATGGACTTTTCTGAAGAGAAGCTCAGTAGTAGTATAACTTACATACAACAACAAGAATTTCAATCAGAGCAGTTGCATTGAAATGCTTCCATTCAAATGATAGTCATACGTACATTGTTATATATCTAACAATGCAACACAACTAACTACACTGCGATATATTCAGAATTATATCTCAATACCAAAAGAGCATTCTCTTTCCTATTATTCAGTATTCATGAAGAAAACTATGTGCGAACATATATAAAAAAAATTACCCAGTATGATATATTATGGTATGATACTTGTACTGTATATGGATGCAGGGAAAAGTATTCCATAGAATAATTATGTCAATGTGAAAAACGTTTTGTTAAAAAAGACTTTCGTGTTAAACTAATTAAAGAGATCGAGATGCGTTCAACCTGATTCACTCTTTATAACATATCGTAATTTGTTTTGAAAGAGAAATTATAGATATATCTGAGTAGAAATCAAATGTGCGTCGATCAGATGCCTCACTCCATATCTACACAAACAACCATGCATCTGAACCGTACGTAGGAACTGGTGGCTAGGCTGTAATATTAATCAAAAGGGGTTATATCCACCTCCTATTTAAAATTAGCCCCCCCCCCCCCCCCCCCCCAATGAGAAATTGCGTCCTCTGGGCAGAACATAAACTCGACGAAACATTGGTTGAATAATTTGAATATACATGTGAAGTCTTGCAGATAACCAAACCGTCGGTGTCAGACCGTACCATACTGGGTTTTATATGCAACTGTATTACCGATAATAGCGGACATATATCGAATATAATGTATGATATTGTGCTTACCACAAAAGTAATAACAATAATTACACGAAATATTCTATACAAACACCGAATGGTTTCAATAAATGAAAACACTATTTATGACAATTAAAACGAATTTTGCATACAACATAAATGTTATTGAAAGAATAATATGAACAAATTATATTGACGAGTGTAACTTTTTGGTACGAAAAATCGTTTGAGGCACCAAATGATAAAAAATCACGCTGGATGTAACCTTAATTATAATTTTGCCGAGAACTGTCAAAATCGATGCTGGGTAAATAGATATTTCGGTATAAACACAATCCTCAAAGAAATGAGTTAGAACGTTGATAATTACGCAATATACTTACAAAAAATGGATGCAACTACCACCAAGATCTTGCGAAATGGAACCGAGGAAGAGATAATAAAAATTCTGGAAAAATGGACACAGAAGGTGATTAATTACCAAAATTTTGTTGCAGTTTGTTGATGTTTATGTATTTTCATGACTCAGACAAATGCGTTTTGCGTGAACTATTCTGGGAATATATTTTGTTGGTATGAAACACATGCCAAGGAATGCCTTGCAAAACACCTTGTTGTCCTAAGCATGGCTTTATTTAAAGCTTGAGTTAATTTTATTAACCATTTGGAGTGAGTTAAGACGGGAAATATTTGTTTTACCAAACACTTCTTCAGAATCAGATTATCATGCCAATGTTTCACGGCAACTTCCTGGTTAAGACCTCGGGTTTTAAACCAGGAGTATAACGGAATGAACGGTATATATATACTCCTGGTTCCAACCCGGGGTCTAAACCAGGATATTACCATTTTCACCCTACACCTTCAGCGAGGTATTGCTTTTTATAGATGATGTCAATCTTAAGTTGTCAAGATGTCTAAAAATTTAATGCAAACATGTTTACTATGTACTTGTAGCCTTGATTAACGACTGCCTGCAAATGCATTCTCTACTAGAAACAAAGAACTCCTTTTGATGCTGCTTTGTTAAATCATTTGCATCAAAGTGTTAAATTATAAAGCACATACTTTCTGATTTTAAAAACAATTAATGATGCCAGATAATTCCATGTGATTATTACAACTATTGTTCTTTTATGTGCCATTGTATTATCTAAATTTCAGAATGCTCAGACGTTTACATTTTCGGACATATCAGATGATATCAAGGAGGTACAATCTCAGGCCTTTTTATGTTATTTTTGGATTCAGTATTTGGTCCCGTTCCCCAAGTAAAATAGTATTTATTTTTCCCCACTGAAAGAAAAAAATTCCCCGTAATTAAAAAGCATTCAGGATGCTACTGGAGAAAGTACATCAGTAAAAAATTCCCAAATTAGGTGTTTCACTATGCATATTCCAAACAGTCTTCACTCTAACCCACTAGCCCACAGCCCGGGGCTAGTAAATTTCCATTCGGGCTAGTAAAGTTTCTTGAAATTGTATATTCGGTCTAGTGGTAAATTGTCTATTATCACTAGACCACAAATAGTTTGGCTAGTGCTTTAAAAAATTAGTTTGAACACTGTATTCCCCCTGTCAAAGGGACCCGATTCCTTTTCCCAAAAACAAAGATAAAAAGGCTGAATCTATTTCTAATTATCATGTAATTAGGCATACTATTTTAATATAGTTGAACAAATGTTTGCGTTTCTTTAAACTTGTTTGACTTGCTACATATTTAATTTCACATACAATTTTTTATGAATATCTATTATACCAGAGCAAATTTCTGGATAAAATCTTTGCACAGATACGTTATATTTATTTATCATATATATATAAGTTGCTTTCTTATTTATCTCTTGTTCACTACTTTTTAATAGCTTTGTGACCTTATCATATGTTTATATACTTCAGAGAGTTACCGAGAGCCTGTTTGCTCGTCTATCTCTAAAAGCATCATCCAAATGTCACTGTCTGTGTCTACAGACACTAAGACTTTTCAGTCGTGAAAAAAACAGACTCGGTTCCATGATCACCGACAATGGACTGATCCATTTTATGAGACTTGCAGGATTAGAGCATTACGCTAGACAAGGGGACTCTGATAATGGTGTAACAATACAGATAGGAGATGCTGATGGTAATTTTTTAGCTCAACTGATCGATGAATGTCTGTTGTCTGTCCACAATTAGTTTGTTTACACTCTAGGATCCACAGCTCTTAACCAATCGTAATCAAACGTGGTCATAATGTATATGGCCACAATTTCTCAGCCAATAACTTCAAGAGTTATGTGCCCTTGACTTTGCTATATTTGACTTTTTGAGCATGTTTACACTCTAGCGCCTTCATTACTACACCAATTCTAATAATATTTTCAGTGAATGTGTATGACCTAAAGGTCTTGGACTAGTTCAATAATGGATGAAATCGGACCAGGACTTCAAGAGTTATGGGCCCTTGTTTCTATTCTATATGGTATCCTGATGTGTAGAAGTATTGTTGTCAAAGATTTCTCTGAATGATTAAATACTTAATTTTGGGGGGTATATCTGCCTGTTTTTATAATTTCATATTCTGATCTCTTGTAATATTCTAGCACCTGTAGTTATATGAGAAAACTTTAAATTCTTTGTCAATGTTGTTTTCAGTAACAATAGAAGCCCAGAAATGTTTATGTAACCTCATATTCAACAGTGTACAAGCGCAGGCTGCTTGCAGGTACTACGTCTTTAGTTTTTAACATTGGTACTTTTTGTGCCCCCTCTCTGAAAGATATAGGTTTACCCTTGTCCCTCCGTCATTCCGTCTGAAAATCTTGTATCACACATATCTCCAATAGTATTTGGGGCAGTTATGTAAATCTTTATCAGCATATAAAGATGTGCACAAAGACTGAAGACTGAGTTATCTGTCCTTGAATTTGTATTTTGTATTATTACATATATGAAATGGGTATCTGTGCCCTATGAAAATATATCTAGTTTCTGTTTATCTTTAACTTTGTAAGTTTTCAAGAATCTTGTTGGATGACACAGAGGTAAAATTGTATTGATGTCTATCTCCTGTGTAATCTATGGTAACAAATGTTAAAAGACACTTAACTTCTATTCTATCAATATACCATTTGTATTAACATTCTAATAATGTCTGGGATACCCAGGTTATTCATAATAGCACAGGCTTGTTTATAGCTGAATATAGCTACATCTTAATACTGGCTTATACATACCACTTAAGTGAGTTGTCAAGTTCTTGGAGATTATTGATATATTGTAATATTTACTTCATTTCAATTAATGTTTTGTTGCTGAAGTGACGTTTTATGATATCTTTATTATTTTAGCAAAAATGGATGTGTTGAGGGGATTGTACAGAGGTTGAAAACATACAAAGATCCAGATCTGAAGTTTGATATCAAGGTAGGAGTTAACTGTTTTCATTTTTGCTTTTAGATTTAGTCATTGCCAAGAACTGAACATTTTATCATTGATAATTAGAATTTAATTATATTAGCTCGGCTGTTTTCGAAGAAAAGGTCAAGCTGTTGTGATCACTGTCTGCGTTGTCTGCAAAAAATTAATGTAAGAGGTAGCAACATGAAACTTCATAGGTGGATAGATCTCACTAAGGCGCTCTTGTTTTATATTATAAAATTGTATGTTAGTTGGTATTGTCAATACATTTTGTATATTATTATTATTATATTGTGA
This sequence comes from Lutraria lutraria, assembly GCA_964023205.1. Lineage (NCBI taxonomy): Eukaryota > Metazoa > Mollusca > Bivalvia > Venerida > Mactridae > Lutraria > Lutraria lutraria. The sequence continues at coordinate 32,093,393 of OZ026846.1, forward strand.
TGATATACATGTAATGTGTTAATGATAATGCAATGTCTGTGTTTATCATGCTATATTTTGAGAATTAAAGTCATGTGATATAAGTAAATGTATGTAAAATATTTTGGATCTAACACTACAGACAGGTCATTTGTATATTTATTTCAGTTTTTTGACATGAGACTGTTGTTCTTGTTGACAGCATTGTGTGCTGATACTAGGTAAGCAGTTTTTAACTTATTTTTTATAGCTCATACATGAATTATTAGTAGGCTGATGAAAATAAACAATTTACCTAATACCTAATTTTGAGACAGTTTACTCATCTGAATAGTGAACAGAAATCTACTTACCCAAGGCTTTGGGCTTGTGGGTGAAGTGAAAGAAATACATTTTTGATTTTTCAGAATTCTTTTCCCAGTTGTCTGAAGGAAAAATGGCATTAATACTGTACACTTGATGAATTGTATGAACTTATTGTGAATCTCCATGATTTTATGGACAAGTATGTTTGTTGGAATATTTGTCTGAATCAAATACCAGTAAAGTATGATAATTATCTCAGGTTCAAAGTAGGCCACTAGTTAAAATCAATGGAAGCTTCGTACGCCCTTAAACAGTCATGTTTTTTAGCTCACATGTCACAAAGTGACAAAGTGAGCTATTAGGATCACTCTCCGTCCGGTGTCGTGCGGTGTGCGTCGTCAAACTTTTTGTGGTGACCACACTAGGGGCCACATTTTTGGCTCAATTTTAGCAAAACTGGGTCAGAACGTTAATATCAACAAAATCTCGGACGAGTTCGATATTGGGCCATTTGGGGTCAAAAACTAGGTCACCAGGGCCAAATAAGGGAAAACCTTGTGATCACTTTAGAAATCACTGTTTTGACTTTATCTTCATGAAACTTTGTGAGAATGTTTATTTTAATAATATGTAGGTCAAGTTTGATAATGGGTCATTTCTGTAGTAAAATTAGGTCACTAGGGCAAATTGCTGGAAAACCTTGTGAACACTCTAGAAGTCACTGTTTTGATTGGATGATCATGAAACCTTGTCAGAATGTTTGTCTTCATAATATCTTGGACGAGTTCGAACGTGGGTCATCTTGGGTCAAAAACTAGGTCGCTAGGTCAAATCTTATGAAAAACCATGTTAACACTGTAGATTTCACAGTTATTATTGGATCTTTACCAAACTTTGTCAAATCGTTTGTTTTAATGATATAACGGTCAAGTATAAATATGGGTTATCTGGGGTCAATAACTAGGTCACCAGGTCAAATCTTAGGAAAACTTTGTTAACACTGTAGATGTCACAGTTTTAATTGGATCTTCACCAAACCTTGTCAAAATGTTTGCCTCAATGATATGTGGGTCAAGGATGAACATGGGTCAGCCGGGTTCAAAAACTGGGTCACAAGGTCAAATCTTAGGTAAAAATCTTGTAAAAGCTCTAAATGTCATGGTTTTGTTTGGATCTTGGCCAAACCTTGTCAGATTGTTTGTCTTAATGATATTAAGGACAAGTTCAAATATGGGTCACCTAGGGTCAAAAACCAGGTCAAATCTTAGGAAAACCTTATTAACACTGTAGATGTCAAATTTTGATCGTATCTTCACCAAACCTAGTCAGACTGTTTGTCTTAATGATATGTAAGACAAATTCGAACATAGGTCGTCTGGGGTCAAAAACTAGGTCACCGGTTCAAAACAATGTTTTAATGAGTGAACAGTGATTGTCATGTGAGTGATATAGGGCCATCTTGGCCCTCTTGTTTTATTTCTTGAAACTTGATTTATGCTGTGAAAAGAAATCCAGTGGAAGGTAGATTACAGACAGTATAGTATTACAGACAGTATAGTATGGGTTTACAAACTAAATCATAAAGTCAAAAAATCTTGAGATCTTTGTATCCATGAAATGATTTATACCAATTCACTTTACTGACAATTAGGGTTCTTATACTAGGTTTTAAAGTCAAAACAAATATGACTAAAGTTGTTTATATTAGTGATATGATTTATACAAATTCTCTTACTTAGGTATTCAGATTGTTTAGGGGCCATGTTGACCTTTATATTCCAGACCAAAGATACGTTTTGAGTTGCATGGGTTCACATACCTAATTGAGGTGATAGATTTGATTTTACGAGATGCTGAAACAAGAGAGGAAGGTCTGACTGACCAGGAAGTAGATTTGTGTTCCGAGATCCTTAAAATCCTCTTCAATCTCACAGTCACTGTAGACAGAAATAATCTTGATGAGGTAAAATAATTACAATACTGATCTAACTATTAAATTTATCAGATTCTAGGGGTTTTCTTTATTATATAGTTGTGGCCTGTAAAGGGCACCTGTTCCTCTGAAAATATCTTTGAAATCATGTAATTTTCTCATTTACTCCATGGAATTTTTTAACCCACTTCAACCCGCTATTTCATCCCCATATTATGGGTGCCTTCCCCAAAGCATAAAGAATACCCCTGGATGTTATTTGGAAAAAAAATTGTGCTGTTTATACATTTTCATAATATCTTTTAAGTTTTTTTAAAATCAATCATAATTTAGAAACTGGAATGTACATGTAATGCATATGGGTCAATTGTGCTTTAATAGTCATATGATTGGAAATTACAGATTTTTGACTCATTTCTGGTTTTTGGTACACTTACTCATAATTGCCTCATGAAATCATTATTCTTGCAAGTTATAAATATTGTATTGTAAACCAGGAGGAAGAAGCCCACATGATGAGATTGGTTTGTGTTCTCAGAGATCTACTTCTGTGTACCACAGCAACTAAAGACAAACGAGAAGAAATTCTCAGGTATACTATGAATATCTATTGACTAGTTCTTGTTGTTTACACAATAATGAGATTGCGATAAACTGTTACAATTCGATGTGTATAAGAGACTTAATATTTATGGTTGCAAACATTGATTTATTTAAAGGCGATTAACTGAAATATAAGAATGATTGTATGTTGAAACGATTAACAGTTTTGAATGAGGATGTTTACACTTTGTGTGTGTTATGATGAAACAGATTGCCTGTTATACAAGGTAAAATGATCCTGTCCAGAGTTTCCCTGTTTTAACAGTACATACAGAATTTGGTCTTTATTGACAGTTGGCCTTTATTTAGTGGTCACTTTGGTCTTAATTATTACATTTTTTAAAAAGAATGGCCATTGTTCAAATTTTACACAAATGGCTGCTAACGCACATTTGTTGGTATATATATATTCAAAAATCAGAGCAATCAAGAGAAAATAGCTCTTAATGTTGCGTTAAAGTAATAAAAGGTGTGATAATGATTACAATTTATGAAATTATTAATTTAAAATATGACTTCTATATTTTATTAAGCCACACAGTAAACTTATTAATAAACATGCCCAGAGATTGTTATGAGGAATTACTTGCTCCAATGAGTGAGGGAGATCTTGGTATCGAGAACAAAGAGGTTGAATATGACGGGAAGAATATGGAAGCGGTTATTGTACTTCTCAATTTCTTGTATGAACGACTGGACAGGGTAAATTTAGATACCTTACTTAATAACTATTAATTTTTAAATCAAAACAAAGCATTGAAAATAATTTTTGATTAAATTTTAATTATTTATTGGATTTCTTAATTATTTAAGTTGTATGTATACATTTTAGTTTGACTTGTAGACCTGTTGTCTTAGAGAGTAAGTTCATTTGGTTAGTTAGTAAACTACTTGATTTTCTGTCTGATGTTTCGTGCTATGTTGTTTGATGGTGGTGTTGATATCATATAAAATTAGTTTAGGAGACTATATTTTCATTCATAGCATCTGTTATACAGCTAGCAGTGCATATTATGATAGATGTACTAATACTATGCATTGTTCAAATTATTGCATATTTCTATTGTGATTGTCTTTATTTTTTTAGCCTACTAAGTCATTGAAAGAAAGTCTGACACCAATCTTACATTGTTTGTGTGAGACGTGCAGAGCAAACAGATCTATCAGAAAATTCTGTCGTGCAAAGGTGAGTTTGTTGTTGATTGCAGTGGATAGATTGCAGTGTACCTAATGAAATTCTATTGATTAAATTTTATATCAATCAGGTAGCAGTCTAGTCTTCAGTGTGGTATTATACATTTCCAAATGACTCAATTATTGATAAGTCAGAGTTAGTACCACTGTATTTGCGTAGCATATAATTAATTTGTATTGGTTTGTTTCTTTTTTATGTGAAAAGATCAGTGATATTGAATTTATCTTGCTTGAAAAATCATACATTGCGACTTCTTGCAGGTTTTACCTCCCCTGAAAAATGAAGTGAAACATTTACCAGAGGAAGGGAGCACACTTAGAAACAGGTGTGTGATAAATTTATACTTTTATATTTAAATGAAATACAAAAAATGTACTGCTAGGTTTTTAAGTTATGCATATTTTCTTCTTATCAGTAACTAACCATGTTTTATACCTACCCATTAGTGTCTTATCATAATAATTAAGTAACTATAGTTCCTATGATATTCTCATTGAACAGAATGCATTGAAACATATACATATATGACTAGAATGGAAGATATATAGTTACTTGACCAAAAAATAGGGTAGATAAGTCGAAAAAAAACAAAAAAAATTTTTTTTACTAAATATAATTTGCCTATAATATTGTGGATAATGATTCTTTCCCCAAATACATTTGTACTTTGGATTATGCTGTCAAAAACTTGGCACTAACAATGGGGTCAGTTTGGTGATTTGCCCGCTCTAGTATGGTCATAATGTATTGTTTACAGGCTGTGCAAGTTGTTGACATCTCCTATATTAGAAGTGAAAGAACTTGCAGCAGATTTCCTCTTTGTTTTGTGCAAAGAAAGTGGTATGTTTTTAACTGAATTATATGATGTTTTTACATAGTAGTGTTGCAGTTCAAATTGAATGCTAATATTTGTGTTATATTATGAAATTCCCGCATTTGAGTCTGTGACACTTTAGTTTATACTTGAATTTATGATTTGTCCTGTTTAGAAGTTTGTTCTGTGTTTATATGCAATATCTTCATTATTAAATTTGAACATGACTATTAAGTAGATCATTAATAATTTCATTTGGATGGGTCACTACTTTATTTGGTAAGTGACAATTGTGACTAGGTGAAGATTAATAGTCAAGTACACATACTGCACACATTTTGACTTTTCATATTTTATCAAAATGTATTTTATGAATTAATATTACATCCCATATTTTTGTAGTTGGTCGTATGGTAAAGTACACAGGATATGGGAATTCAGCTGGTTTGTTGGCAAATAGAGGTTTGATGTTGGGAGGTCAAAGTCAAGGTCAAGGTGACTATTCCAGTGATTCTGAGGACTCTGACACTGAAGAGTATTCTAACTTAGCGGAACAGTATGTAGTTTTTATACAGTTCTCTTGTAGATTAATGTTAAATGGTTGTATTGAAGTCATTACATTAATCATAGCTTCATCTTGTTCTTTAAGTAAAATAATTGCACTATTTTATATTAATAATAATGACTTTATTTTGTTTGGATGATTGGCTTAAAACCTATGAAGTTAAGACAAGCTGCCACTGGGGACATGTGCACTTAATGAAGGCAGTATCTTGTTATTACGAGGGTCATCCGTAAAGTTCGTGGACAGTGTTATTAATGAGACCAGTCATAGATGTTTTACGCCAAAATTTTATGTACACATTATGTAACATATTGACAATATACATGCCAAATATCAGAGGGAAATATTGACAAATAAAAATTTTACGCTGTACAGATCAAACGCACATATGGATCTACGGAGCACTTCAACAAATTTCACATCGACGTCATGATGTTATACTCACATGTAATTACATTTTCTTGAGGTACTCGCCTCAAACATTATGCCTTTTCTGTGTCTTTCTACCCATTTAGAGAATATATCGTTATTCCAGCTAACGTCACATGTTCTTGCGAAACTGTGCACCACCATTCTAATTTTCTCAATTAAATGACATGGTTTTCTTTTCAATTTTTGGTCGATCACTTACCGGTAATCCATCAGTGCTAAATCTGGACTATAGGGATTGCTAATGCTAATTTCTCAAAGCCAATATCACCTCAATATCAAAGATCTGGACACTTTTTTTTTAATTCTCAGCACTTGAAATGAACTTTAGTGTCTGCGTGGGTGTACACCCAGCCTTACACAGCACTTGGTAGCAGCGCGCTGCTCCATATGCTCTGACGTCGACTTAACTTTCTGTAATGAATTCAAGTGAGCACAGTTCTTCCAAGCTTGATAACTTTGTTTTTACGCTGGCAATTACTTAAATATTTGGCAGCAAACGTCACAAATATTTGCTGCGGCATCCAACATCATTCTGTACACTTCCGTTCATTTTTATACACATTACAGCACAAAGATTGCAACAAAATGAATCCACTTAATTGCTCAGTATGCGCTGACTAGTGTTGCCTTGGTAACTCGTATCCAGTGACTACATGAAAAAGTGATAATTTAGAAACAGAACTTGAGACAATAGATGTCAATTATTGCCATGACAATTTTTTTGAACTATCACATCATTATAACCCCAAAAAGTTAGGTTGTCCACGAACTTTACGGATGACCCTCGTATAATTCTTAAAGTGTCACTATATTATATCATTGTCCTTGTATTTATAAAAATATAGGTGTGTGTTAAATTAAATTGAACAGATCAGTATATTAATTCATTACTGGAAAATGTTGGAATATTATTTGATAATCTTCATTTAATATGACTGAGTTCTTAAGACAATTTATAAAATATATCAATGCAGAAGACAACTCTAATATATTTGAGAATTTATCTATTACATGACATTTGTTAGATTGCAAACTATTTTAAGACATTTGGTGTACATTATATTTCTGTTTGAAGAATAAATCCAGTGACAGGAAGATTTGAACAAGATAAAACAAAGCCATGGGAATCTATGACGGATGAACAGAAGGAGTATGAAGCAATGAAACTTGTACAAGCGATGGATAAACTCAATAGGTACGGTGTATAGCAAAATGTTTTTATTATTACTCATTTGTAACTTTCTGCACAATGTTTTTCATGTGTATCAAACTTGATCCTTATTCCGTTGAAGTGAATTCATATTCTTTGTCGTTTTTCTTTTGCTGTAGCAATTTGTTTTATTAAAAATCTATTAATTTGTTTGTAGTAGAACATTATTAATCTTACTGAAATAATATTGACATTGTCCAAGCTTCCATAATGTACTTATTTAAGGTTCCAGTCATATTTAATGTTAAAAAAATAGACATGTGTATATATTTATATGTGATAGTTTTAAACGTTCTAAGCTTCATTTTTTACTGTTGATATTGAAATGAAAAATTGAAAAGTCTCAGATTAGCTGGCAATTTAATTTGAGTTCATTTGATTTTCAGAGAGGGTATTATTCAGCCAAGTACTTTGGGAGAAGATGGCAAGCCGAAGCCAGTATCACACATTCTGGAGTTGATCGAGAATCAACCAAATATTCCATCAGCCGATAATACAGATGATTAGAACACTGAAATATCAATGATTTCAAAGTGTGAAGACTAAATTGAGTCTATTTAGACTATAAATGTTGACAACTTATTATCAATTCTTTGATACACCCCTTCTTGCTTTAAGTATGGACTTTCTGAAGAATAATTTACTGACATAAGAATTGTTATTTTACTGTTCAGTATACTTTGGATTTATTTTGGAATGGCCATAATTTTGATATCAATATCACAGACATTGCAGTTTTACTGTTGATATGTTTATTTTTCTATAATGAGAAGATAGATCATAAATGGTAAGGTACAAGGTAGCAGTTCTTTTTTATGTCACATTGGAAGAGATAAATAAATCAAATTTGTTGCAAATTTACCAACAAAATACATGGTCAACTTGCCATCTTTGTACAGGTGATTGTTCTGAGCGAAAATCTTATTTCTGTTCCATATATTAAAAAAAAAAAAAAACACAATAATAGTGTGTTTTGTTTTCTGTGGGTCATATAAGCTAGAGATATTTTCTGAAAAATATTGGGATGCATATCAGTTTTTATGATGCCAAATTTTGCATTTTTGCTGCTTTTTCTACTACTAGCTTTTTTGCATATTTTTAGACACAGATATGTCTTTCTATGAAACTTTGCCCTGGTTAAGTGCAATTTTAGTGAATTTTAAAATCATATTCCTGGAAGAATTAATTCAGATAGTTCTGTTCTGTAATATCATTCAGTGTTAGCTTGATAGATTGTTGTTGTATTATTTAACAGAAACCTTTTAATGTCATTGAAATAGATTTGTCTTTCAAAATATTTATCTTCATAATGTGTCCCCATATTTAGTTACCATGGGAATCTATTTTGAATGGCTGTGTTTGGGGGTTGAATCGAATGTGTTCATAGACAATAGTACTTATGTATGACTGCTTGGAATTTCCATGGTTAGAGAGAATTTCTGGAGCACAATGTGTATATAATGTTTCTCCTATGGTGCTTAACTATATGACTTGTATGTTTAAATTTAGTGATAGTTGCACATTTACTGATGTTTGAAATAAAGTAAGACTGTTTTATTTAGTGGTAAGTTTGATTTTACAATGGATATGTTGCGTTTTTTTCAAATAGTTGATCACTAAACCTATTTTTTCACTATATAAATAACAAAAATTCTTAGTTACTCCAATTGAATCTGTGTATTGGTTTCTATGGACATAATGAACTAGTTTTTAGCTCTTTCTTTGATTGATGGGACCAGATGAATTTTTTGTGTGAGATGGACATTTTTTTTTATCTGCACATGAAGATAAACATTTATACAGAATGGTAGTTATTTTTTGTTGCACACACTATAATGATAATTGTTGTACATGTATATACTTGAATATATACACATCTGTTAATCTGTTGTGAATATATAAATATATATATACCTCTCCTTAAAGCATTTCACTTCTGTTCAGCATCATGTAGTTTATAATATATATTCTTATTGTACTGATCACTCTGTTGTAGATGGTCCGAGATGGATGGATAAGTTGATTTTAGATAACACATTTTCTAAATTTATCAAAATATGCTTTTTTAAATGTGAATTTTTAGACTTTATTCCATGCATTAATAATAGCATTAAATCAAGGTGTACAAGTATAACCTTATTCTTCAAACTGCTTAAACTGTTTGCAATTTTTGGCCTAGGTATATTTGAAACAAACACATTTTCAGTATACTCCAGTCTTGTTGTTTTGTGCTATGCTGTAAAAGTGCAGTCAATAAAGTTTCCAAGTATCAGTATGTATTTTATTATTTTCTCTGGTTATATTTTTACTGTTCAGGCCTTGCTTTTATTGAACTTCCCGAATTGAAACTTCTCATTTGATAAGTTTCAAAATGAATTTCCATTGACTTATTTGCATTTAGTCTAACACAATTTATTAAGCTACAGTAATATGTAATATACATACAGCAGACATTACAGGACACCAGTGCTCTATGTTAATCAGAGGACAAATGACCTTGGTTGTAAAAATAATTACTTAAATTCTGCAGAAAAAAGCCATTTAAACATGTAAACTTTCTTAATATTTGTGTTTAATACAGGCCAACACTATAATTAAATGCCAAAATACCTATTTAACAATGTTCAACAAGTTGTAACTATCACATGTGCTTTAAGATATCAACAAGATTAGTGAAATGTAAAAGTTCAGTTTCATAAAACAAACAATACACTCTCCAGGCAAAAACTTAAAATAAGAATTGAAAATTTATCACATATATTTTTATCACAATGTTTGACAATTTTCCTGAGAATTGCAACCAATATTTGTACATAGTTGAAAATACTAACAGAATACTAACAAATAATACTGAGAACAAGGTATGGTATATGGATTTCATAACTTAATGTCCAGACATCAATTAGGCTGTGACCATGTGATCTGCCACAACACTCGTTTTCTTTCTACGTTTTGGGTCATCATAAACATCTTGTGTTGATGAAATTTCAAATTCAGCATTCTGCAATAGAAATCACAAGAAAAAAGTCAGTGATGTTAGTGGCATAGACTTGATCAGAATTCGTACTAACTGGTGTGCTATTTTCCCCCCTAATTCCATGGTCATGTTCATTTAATACTTACACATTATTTTTCACAATGGAACACAGGTTTTGAAAAAATACTCATAAATTGAGCCTTTGAATAAAACTCAAATTTATAACAGAAGTGATCTTTCAAAGGCAAATAATTTATTCCGCAAATATATTGAAATAGTGATATATTCTACTTTTTATTACTATTGAGTAGTTCTTACTGAAATTGTATCCCAACATTTCTAATATACACAATACTGTTTGAACAATTTATGTACTAACCAATCCTCTATTTGAAACGGTTCTCTTTCTTCCTTTTCTTCTTTTATCAGGAAATGTTTGTGAATCTGGTTTCTCATTTTCTTCGTTTTCCGTCTGAAATAAATTTCCTAGTTGAACGGTATAGCCAAAACTCATTTTTGAATAAAATAACTTTTGATACACAATGGCAGCAATCAACAATTCAGTGGGTATTTTACTTGTGAGAGAAAAGTTCAGAAAACCTAAGTTTTATAAGGCAATCCTGTTGGTTGGGTAGTGTACAAATCAGTATAAAAAGACTGAAACAAAAAGTGGAAAGTAGAATACTGTTGTAGATTGAAAGTTCAAAGATTGAAAGCTTTTACAAACCTTTTCATGAAGTTTCTGTCTATTCTTTCTTGACAATTTCCCTCTCTTTTGGTTTAGTTTCAAACTTTCAGTTTTTTCCGCTAACTTTTCAACCTGACGTTTAATGAATATAAATGTATACAAGTTACCACACACATCGGTACTGTTTATTGTTTTCATGTAGTATTAAATATAAATTCTCATTGTCTATGTATAAATATAGAAAAATTCTTCTAAGATTAACAAGGTGTGGTTCAACCAAAAAGTAAGAGTTGCAGAGCTAATTAAATTCCTGGAACAAAAATTAAATACTTGGGTTTAAAGATTTAGACTGAGCTGAAATCAATTGTAGTCAAAAAATGAGTAAAAATACATTCAAATTATTTGGTAGCATAAAATCACTTTCTGTTCTCATTGGTGTTTGATGCAATCAAGTCCAAACCAATGACAGACCACTACAACCACAAATCAGCACACTGAGAGATGTCTCAAGTATTGTTCTCTCAAATCAACTACATTATGTACAGATTCTTTTGTATAGAAGTACAATGTCAGTCTGTGAAATTAAGGTTTGAAATGTGATTGCCCGAAATGGAAATTTTAGCTGCTTTTGCTTTGATTTGTTAATGAAAATTTGGTTGTCCGAATGAAAAATTGGTTGCCTCGGACAACATGACAACTGCTAATTTCGCAGACTGCAATGTACATGTACCATTCATACAAGCCATACAAAACGGTAGTCACCATACATATTTAGATATTAAAATAATGATAATATTTAACATAATCATGTAAAACAAACTGAATCAAAATCTAAGCACAATGCAATAAAATACCTCTTCTTCTGTAGTATGTTTTGGAGAGTTCTCAGATTCTTGAATGTGCATACCAACATCAACATGCTTCTTCATATATTTAGGAATACCAACCTCTGTAAGTTTCTCATTGTCAACAATCTTTTCATATCTTGAAGAAAAAACAAAAATGTAAACTATTTATTGTATGGAATAATTCTAATTTAGATTTTAGTTAGGGCTTAAAGTCCATTGTGAGCCTAATAAGTATCACAAGCAGTCATTAAATAAATATTTAACAAACAATATCATCAGTGGCTCCTAAATACTTTATTTGTAATAAAAATACATCCTGCTTTACAACACTTGTTTTATCCAAATATTTATTGCATAAAATATTAAAGACATGAAAAGTTAACATAAAACTTAACATAAAAATCGGCATATTTGTCAAGGTACTTAATTATTAAAGCATAAACTATTATTAAGTAAACAAAATATCTGAAACAATTATCATCAGTCAATTCCACCTTTTTCCTTTTCCTGCAGATCTTAAGAATCCTTCCTTTTGCAGCCTTGCCAACAGTCCTTTTGCCACAGTTTCTTCAGTACCAAGACGTTCACCTAACACTGGAGCAGTCACTCTATCCATATCTAAAAGTGCAACCAGAGCCCGTCTCCATAGACATGTAGCCTGAAACAGTGTGCTTATTGAAAATACAAATGATGTTATTTCAACAAAAAACTAGAGCTGTCACAGAGGTGACTAATACCCCCGCCGTCGCTTTGACAGTAAGTATGTGATAGTACACTATACAGCTAAGTTCGAGGGCACATAACTCTGCAATGAGTGGATCACTGGGCATGTAAATTGTGTCTTGCACATCTACATTTAATATTGATAACATATTTCAAGTTTCAATTCCATCCCTTGAAAAATGTGGAAGTAGTTCGCTCCACAAACTAAGACTGCCATTGTACACTATATGACTAAGTTTAAGGGCAAATAACTCTGGAATGAGTGAATCGCTGGGAATGAAAATTGTGTCTTGCACATGTTCACATCATGGTGATAACATATTTCAAGTTTCCATTCCATCCCTTGAAAAATGTGGAAGTAGTTCGCTCCACAAACTAAGACTGCCATTGTACACTATATGGCTAAGTTCAAGGTCACATAACTCTGGAATGAGTGAATCGCTGGGAATGAAATTTATGTCTTGCACATGTACAGTTCATGGTGATAACATATTTCAAGTTTCATTGCAATTGCTTAATAAAAGAATGTGAAAGTAGTTCGCTCCACAAACTTTTGATATTTTATGCGGACGGACCGACCAACCGACAGAGTGACTCCAATATACCCCCTCTCAAACTTTCGTTTGCGGGGGTATAATTAATGATTTGTGACAGTTAACTCCAAAAGATGTATAATGGCTGTAAAAACTATTCTGCTATAATGTCCTAAAAATAAATACAGTTCTCAAATAAGTTTTGGTATAAAGCTTTTAAAATACAATTGACGTCATCATAAACAATGTCATTATGCAAATCAAAGGAATATTTTGACAAGACGGTTTATCAATGAGCAAATACTATAGATGATACTTGCCTGCACCTCTATCGATGATAAATCTGACAAATAAATATCAGTTGGCTCTCTCTCAGACTCTCCAACCTGAAAATAAGATTATGCTTTGTAAGTTGTAATGCACAATCGTGAACCATCTAATACAAATTAATTACAAGCTGCATGCAATATGCACAACAGCAAAAAGAGCTGCATAGTGCTATCATCTTCATATAGAATGTATAACTTTCAGACTTATTGAAGCTGAATTAAGTTACAATACACCTTAATTAGTTTAAATCTTAGTTAACAGGCCATAGGTTCAATAGAAATATAATAAGATAATTAATCACTATGTTTTTTATTAACATTCTAGTCTCTAAACAGGTTGAGTTATAATTATTTTGTTAAATCAAGTACCAGTATTACAAAAGGGATGTGGAACATATATCACATGTATTTTATTGCATATGAAAACTTCACCTTAGCACAAACATCACAAACATGGTGATCAGGAGCATCATCTTGATCAATTACTAGAAAGCAGACACCATGCTGCCACATTTTACAGACTGAACATAAAATCATTAAACCATCATCCTGTAATATACAAGTAAATCAAAAGTATTAGTTTACTTATATCATTCATAATTATAAACACATACAGCAAATGGATTTATATCTGGACTGACTTTTAGCAGTGAATCAACTGTTGCAACAAATGATAATACATTGTTGGAATCGACTATTTGACACTGTTGCAACCATACACAATACAAACTGAAAAATGCTTGTTTGACAAAAACTTTCGACACAAGAATTAAGAGATGATCAGCATGTCTATGAAGTGAATAATGGTGAATCTTTAAACAATAAAGTTAACAACATCAACACCACACTCAGAACTATTAGAAAGTAACTATTCAGAATTTTTCAAAATCTTTTTTTATGCATTTAAAAAGTTATTTAGAGATCAAGATACCTTATTAACACCACAAGGACATCTGACTTCAAAGTCATCATCTTGTTCTGATGTCTGGCTAGTTTGAGAATACATTGTATCTACAGCACCTTCAACTAAACATCAATAGAACAAGTAACATACACAATGGCTTGACAGGAAAGAACAATTTATTACAGTTGATATGCTATGTGGCTTAATTACTGACTCATAACTGTATGAATTTACCTAAACAAATGTTCACATATAATTTTGCATATGAGATATTATTTTATGATTATGTGTCACCTGGTTTAGCTGGAGATTCTTTAGGTATATCTGCATCAGCTAAAGGTTCCTCTTCACTTCTAGCCTGATTGGTTGCAATTATTTCATGATTGTTATTTTCTGCATTCTGTTGGAACAAAATTTTCTTTAAATATACAACAGAATCATGAATTAAAGATTCGGATATAAGCTTCTCGATTATTAAATATTCGATTCGAATATCTACACCAATAGACTGAGACTTATACATAAATTATTAAAATTAATATATAGGAATTCTTTGAACCTGACTTTTGAAATGCCAAAATAATTCATACAAGTCAGGGCGCAAAAAAAACGATAATTTGCTGGTCCAGACCGAATTTCAACGTCTCCAAATGTTGTATCGTACACAGATTACGTACTGCCAAATAAATACTTCCTTCATTTAAGTATCATTTCGGTTTAATCAAAGGCGGTTCATTGTTTTAGAAGTCAGTATCAAACAAATTTTGTTACATCTAATGAACGCCGACGTTCTTTGGGCCAATTTTATTTTCATTATTGTCCGCCTTTTCGACTTAGTAAATAACATGCGCCCTAGACCTTTACACATCATCAAATAATTGAAAGGTAAAACGACATGATTGATGACGTACCGGGTAGTTACAAACCTAGCTAGCATTGAATATTTGCACTGGTTCACAAGTATACTAGTTTATGCAAAAATATGTGCGGAGTTCAATTGGATAGTATTTGAAGAAAATTCAAAATTGATAAAATTCGATAAAATGGGGGGGGGGGGGGTCGGATCTTTTCAATTTTTTATATGCCCTGATACAAGTCCTTTTGATGTAACGTAATTAGTTACAAAAATTACTTGTATGCATAGTTTTGCAGTGCATTTATAACATACAACTAGTCTTCCACCCAAGATCTTTTATCAAATGCAAAATGTCCCCACATATTGGATTTTTGTGATGCCGGTGGATCAACAAGCAGTTTTTCGTCTGCCATTTTTGTTTTTGATTACATGTGATGCAGTGAATGAAATGACGCGCACTGATTGTGTAATATTACTGCAGGCATACCTAACTGAAAACACAGAATCCAAATCAGATAATCGATCCGAGCTGTGCATTAGGATATATTTGAAATTAGGTGATTCGATGCAGCCCTTTTAAAAATATATAACCATTCCATGTGATGAAATCACTGGTTATATATAAGTGCTAAGTTTTATTTCAAAACCTTTAATCGCAAAGCAGTCACACATTCAACATATTAACATGCAACTTAAATGTTAAAAGTTAGATCAAACTTGCTTCTTTCATGTCCACTTCGTTATCAAGCCCAGTATCAATCTCAGTCTCAGAGGTAGCTTCTTGTTCATCTTGTGCTTGTGAATTCTTCATTTCAAACTGTTTACGATTTGTTTTCACTCTCAATGATAGACTGTGATATGCCTACAATAATGTATGTAAACTGTAACAAATGAGTCAAGTTAGAAGATTGATATCAGGGTTCTCAATAAGTTTGTGGCCAACAGGCCCGAAAGCTAGACTAACAGGTCTGCTATGTGGGGGGTCCATGTGTTTTTCATCAACATTTTAAAAACTTTGAGATTTCTAACAGGCCCAAACTCATTTCTAAGCAGCTAAATTGGACAGTTGTTATTGAGAACCCTGCGATATATATTCTTATTGTCAACAAGTACATTGCGAAGTCCATGTAACATCACCAGTCAATAGTGGCTACCAATTTGCATGAACTATCAATGTTCTTTTATGCCTTCATATGGTTAATATTGAGCAGTAACACCATTACTGTCCATTCCGTAACATTGACACACTAAACCATAGCTTTTTGCAGTAGAAAGCCTAGTCATTGCACAGTTGTATTGGTTAGGCTTAAATGGTCTATAGTTTGAACTAATGCTGAACTGCATCATCAGGAAGACAGAACTTTTTGCGTCTTTAAAGATATATTACAACCATCTACAGGGGTTACAAAAGCCAAGCAAACCAATCCAGTTTTTAGAAAATAAGTCATCTAAAAGAACATACTGTGTTGACATCACCAACTTTTATGGTTACAGGTTCTTCTTCAAACACCAAGTTATCACTGTCAGCAGCCTTAAAACCTGGAGGCTCATAATCAGAGGGAGTCACTGTGAAGGTAATAAAGATTGAATGTCAATATTATTAGTGAAGATATCTTTAAATCAACTAAATATACACGGCGAGGTGCTTCCAAGAAATTTACTGTAACATTAATGACTCTATGTAATGCCCCTCCAAATATTTTAATACAGGGAAGTAGATGCAAAACAAAATAATGAGTCCCCGAAATCAGTTTGATTGTCATTATACATATATACTCATAATCTATAGCTTTTTATTATCCAGTAAACTTCAAGCTTTTGTATAAAAGAAATTTCATACTACAATGTAATGTTGTAATTTTAAAATTGCAGAAAGACACGAGACAAAACAATGAAAAGCAAATGTTTATCTTCATGTTTATTTTAGCAAATCAATTATTATTATAGTAAAAATTAAAAAAAAGTTAACCTTCATCATAATAGAACAGTTTCATTGTCATCATAACATTACTAGGTAAAGAATCCAGGGTTTGTGTAAGTAGAATGATTGTTCTTAACAATCTCACAGTAGCTTTTCTTGCTTCAGTGTCTGAATGAGCTGATGCTACTTCTTTATTGTTTCTGCCATTAGAAAATTTCAAACATGATGTTACACAAATTAAGGCGATATTCTCGAGATAGTTGGAATATCAATCATATCCATTTTGTTCAATTATATTTGCTTAAACAATTATGAAATACAATATAAGATTAAATAGATTAATTGTATTGAAGAAATATTTTTTTGTTAATTAAATCACAAGATTTTTTAAGAATCAATTCAAATTTTATCAGAAGGGAACAAAATCCACTCACCTGTAAACCTCTACACTGCCACCATTAGCATATGTAAATTTGAAGATATATGATTCTATTACAGTCTAAAATATATAAACATTTCAATTTTAATCAGCAAGCATCAAAGTATTTAGAAAAATAACAATCATGGATGATCTAATAATATAGTAACAGTATATAATAAAAATAAATATTGACAATTATAACAACAGACAATTTTTGCTGAAAAAATTGATGATATATTTCTTAGCTACTGGCTTAATCTATTTTACTACAAAAATGTACAAAAGTGGCATACATTATGTTGTCACCAGTAAAAGCTAAAAGCTCCAGAAGTGTAATGCCCTTGTCAAAACATAGTGGGCATAGAATTGACACATCATAAGGCATTAAATCACAATGGGTAATGTTTGTGTATAGTCACATTGAAATATGACGAATCAATACAAGTTTTACATATCACTCTATCAGACTTGTTTCGAGGAGTAATTAAGACTCTTAAACCAACTTATCATTTATAATACAGAACTAAATATTTTGCCATCTTTGGATTCACAGAATTTCCTGTTTGTAATTAACTTATTTTAACCCAAAAGATATGAATCTATCAACCAACATTTATCTATCAATTCACAAGTACATACCTCAGGATTTTCTGAATCACTGTATAGCTAAAACATTAAAACACATAATTTAAGCTGTCAATTTCTTGCATACTGAAATCCTTACACTTATTGCTGACAATATTATAATGGCACTGTTTTCAATATATAAAATAATCTCTTGCTTTATAATTTACAATCGTTCTGATGGAGTGTGCATGTAATATTGAAAATTGTGTTTACATCCTTAAACACAAATTTGTATGAATACCCATGAGAGCCATGGTAAGGTTATGCAGGTGATATGATTGTAGCAGTGTGTATATTATATTTATAAATTGGCTGGGATATTCACCAGCCCGATTAGCTCAGTTGGTAGAGCATCTGACTGCAAGCAGGAGGTCGCGGGTTCAAGCCCCACATCGGGTACATTGTTTTCCTCCATCTATTACATTTGGTGCCATGTGTGACCAACCTTGGAATCCTAGAGCTAGGTGAAGCAAATGGCTGGGTTAGTTTAAAGAACCTGTGGTTGTCGCGATTAATTTACTTTGAATAAAAAGGAGGAATGTAGTGGTATAGTATATATTTTTTGTATTCATAAATTGGCTGGGATATTCACTGGCCCGATTAGCTCAGTTAGTAGAGCATCTGACTTGCAAGCAGGAGGTCGCGGATTCGAGCCCCGCATCAGGTACATTATTTTCCTCATCCTATTACATGATCATAAAACATCTTTTCAAGTAGGATGGGAATTCATTTCATGATTTTTTGCGAAGGTGTCTAAGCTCACTTTTGACCTATATTTCTTGGCATGACATATCAATTATTCAGAAGAAATTCCTCATTCTATTGGATGATTCAGAGGAAACTTTTCCTTCCATTGGGTGAAATCTACAAGCGTAGAAAAATTAAGACCACGCCAACTTATAGCGAGTCTGCAATTTCTTGTGGCTGTAAAATTTGTAAAGTAAAAATATACGAATATGTATTCTTATTCTGTCCAAATAAAATTATAAACTGTTCTTGACAAACATTTTGACATTTATTTGAATTAATATACAGTAGATATGACTTAATGCGTAATTTATTTAACTGGCATAATATCAACATGTTCATTGAATGTGTGACCTAATTGGACTGCTAGCTGATAAATGGAGTTCAGATGGTACTAAACGGCAGTTTAAGAAATTTTTTAATAAAAACCATACTTTTGGTTTCAACAGTGTTAATAACATCAAAGAAACTTTGCGACTTTTAAAGACATCCTTGTTTACTATCCATATCATAATTTTTATCAAAATAATCTCATAACTTTAATATGACCAAAAACTTTTATAAATGCTCAAGTTTTCTCTACATTACTGTAATCGCCCATGTATAGGTCACAGCAGTGTAAAAGACGCAGTGAAAAAAACAGTGGAAATCATGGGGGAAAAAAAATCATGATTTTACATATTTAATTTGAATTGCATATTCTTTTGTTTATCTTCTACTTATTTTTTTTTTATTCCTTATGGATCTCTAAACTTTAATACGTAAATGTCTACCCTCTAAAAACCGGAAAAAGTACTTAACCATAAGGACTTTATATAAGCATTATGCATGATTACAGCCTTTGAAATAATTTTTTGTGAGAGGTTGCCCAACTATGAAGGAAACTCTCTAAAACTAGGTTGTCCCCCAAAAGACTTAAAGAAGGAAAAAAATCCTTTCGAGCAGGGGGCAACCCACTAATTCGAAGACTGGATTACATCCCTTCATCGATAAGACTCAATTTGTTTGTTTCGAGTCGTAGAAAACGTGGGGTTGGGTTCTACATCGATGTATACGACCACAGGAGATTGAAATTTTATCCATATGTCACTTGCTACAACAAATCACTCATATATGTATATATAATAGTGCGAGGCTATATCTTAACTTTATTCTGAGTCATAATTTCAATCTCCTGTGATACGACGTACCCAATTTTTGGTCCCGATTTTGGAAGTAAAAGTGTTTTATACATTACGGTAAATTACATCTATTATTCATAGTAAATATCTGATTCATCCAATAGAAACAATGATTTTACCAGACAGCCAAATAATTTAGGCAAAATTGAATTGAACATACCCCAATCATGAGCATCCGTAACTGAAATAGACGATAATTCAATTTTTATCAATGTCAAAAATAACCATCTACGTGATGAATACAGTTGTATAATAATTCTTTAAATTGTCTATTTATAATTGTTTATAAATTTCATTTACATACTACGAACAACAAAACATTTACTGTAATAATGTACATTACTATTTACTAAAGAGTGTGATAATAAGAAACTTAACCATTGCCCGAATATATACTTCAACTACACTCACATAAAACCCAAGGTGGTTGTAAGTTGTAATTACAAAATATTTTTTAAACAGATCAAAATTTTCTTTATATGCAAAGATTTCAAACAATTAGCAACAAAATATCACACAACTTCCGTACTAGTAATCTGGATTTTCTTTTTTGGGGAAATCAGTTTGTGAACTTTTTTCATTTAATACATAGTTTATCACAAAAGGCAAGAAATGAAGACTTACGTATTTTTTATCTAAAGCATCAAAACATCCTTTCATCCACTTGATAACCAGACTTGCTCCAGGACAAGAGGCATCATCCCTCAATACTTTAAGATTCAAACCTGCAATTGTTTGTGGGTATCAAGTGTGGAGCTTA
Organism: Lutraria lutraria; assembly: GCA_964023205.1. Taxonomy (NCBI): domain Eukaryota; kingdom Metazoa; phylum Mollusca; class Bivalvia; order Venerida; family Mactridae; genus Lutraria; species Lutraria lutraria. The sequence continues at coordinate 32,113,945 of OZ026846.1, forward strand.
AGCAAAAAGCTCTAGATAAAAACTGATAAATGTATAATGCATACTTAAACAACTACTAGAAGACAAATCAGGTCTAAAGGTATTTGACTCTTTTGATTGACAAAAACTGATCTTGTGCAGGTAATGTAACTAGGGATTCTGTGATGATCGATAATTGATCGAATTAGTCTGATTTTGGTGACAATCGATCATGGTTTCTAAAAATCAATTATTGCCACACCCACTTCCATTGAGATCTCAGGATGTTTTAACATTGATATTGTAATTAATACCAGTTGATTGTAAAGAGTTTTTTTCAGTGTTTTATTTTTGTAAGTTGTACAGGCCACTGAGGCCAGAAGAACAGGATAGTTTATACTCACTATAATAATTATGACTTAAGGTATCTGGCTTGGATGTGAGGTCAAACCAAGTTTCACCAATTTATGGATTTAAAAACTAAACCATAATTATATACTAAAATAAACCCACTGTATAAAGTGCATTGCAAGTGCATTGCAAGTGATTTGAAACAAATATTACATTTGATTGGTCTTCTATAAACCAATATCGCACGTAATTTTCAGTTTTTTAACAACGATAACTACTCTGTGTATAGGAATATATTACAACAAATAGCCTTAAAATGACTATAAATGTATAATGCAGGGAACCATGCCTCAGTTTTTTATAACGTCCTCGGTTCGTTAGATACTAATCAGGGCTTTTTTTCACAGGTAATTTCCTTAAATTTGGGGGAAAATAACACATAATTTTTGCAAAAGGGGAAGAAAAAACTTGATGTAAATTGAATTTTAGGGGGAAACTGCATGATTTTAAAGAATTTTCCTGAGGGGAAGACGCCTATGAACGGCCCCTGCTATAGAAGGAAAAAAAGCCCTGTTAACTTGACATTAAAGAAATTCCGTTTCCAAAACTCTGCTGTTTATTACGTAATACTCCATAGATAAAAAATGAAAACAAGTATAAAAATTCTGAGGCAGGGTTCCCTAGATTAACATTTCCGCTACAAAATACCGAAAACCACTTTGAAATCCGTCATCAAATAAGACGGCAATGTTAATTCGAAAATGACACCTACTGTGTTTTTTTAAGCTGAGCAATTAACAATTAAAGTGTCTGATCATTATCGTCTCATGAAATCAACTAATTTGACGCACCCCTTTCAATTTTGACAGCCAATCAAAATTGCTAATGTTTAAGGTTCAATAATTGAAACCATGCCCATGTTTGATGTCTAGTAAAGAGATTTTATGACAAATTTTTGTCATTAATGAATTAATAGTATCATATCGTACCAATACAATGCGCATTACTTTATTGATTTTTAATGCTGATAAGGAAAAGTCGATAAAGGGGTGCAGTATTTATCGCAATAAAACACCATTTTTTAGCTTTCGGTTAGAATTTTTTGTTGCTTGGTAGTATGATATTTAATCTTTGTAAATAACATAAAACATCATTTTACGTTATTTTAGCAACTTTAACCAATGCCGATACGTTAAAGCTGACTTCATGTTTCTAATAGCATACACTCTTGTAACTTTGGGATAGTTGAAAATAGCATTAACTAAAAAGTATCAATTTATGTTTAAAAAGAACAGATAAATTTCTATTAATAATCGAGAATTGATCGAAAACCCTAGCCCAATTATTTTCGATGATCAATTTTAAAAATGGACCGATTATGCATCCCTAAATGTAACAGAGTACCGGTATGCATATTCTTTCTCTCTTAAAAACCAAATGAGAGGTACATACATGAATAACTGATGATTTATATATATTACACTTGCCTTCAAGACTCCGATCACCAAATGCTTTTTCAGGAAAAATATCACGAAGATATGCAATATTAGACACAGCAACAGCAACTAATTTCTTAACAAATAAGGCTGATTGAACTTCAGTGATTTGCTCATTAGGAAATATGGCTCCCCACTGTAATTAAATAACATTTTATTCAACAGGCTTTTCAAACAATAATTATTTTCATACAATGGTATTAACAACATCAAGAAATTTATTACAATTCATTTCAAGCTAACACTTCTATCTTAACATCAAGTTATTTATATCATTTATGCACAGTACAAGTAAGTATTGATAAATAATAATAGATAAACAAGATGTGTTTTATAAACACCATGCCCCCTCTGGTTGCCCTTTTTGAAAATGCACATGTCCTGTAGAGATTGTCATAATGAACCAAGATATGAAGTTTGATGATTGCAGGTGGTAGCGTTTTGATTTAATAGGCAAGGTTAAAGTTTGGTACAGGCAAACAAAGGGCCATAAATCTGCTAAAAATGATCGAATCACAAAACCCTGACAATATGTGCTGGGGAACTTGATGACAATAGTTCTATCAAAGTTTGGTAAAAATCCCTTGAGAAATACAGAAGTGGTTGCTAAAAAAAGAGTATTTCTCTATATATTACATATGCACAAAATAAACAAAGGGCCATAATTCCGTCAAAAATGATCGAATCACAAAACCTATAAAAAAAATATATGTGTGGGGGTTCTTGGTAACAACAAGTCTGTGAAAATTTCGTTAAAATCCCATGAAAAATGTAGGAGTAGTATCCTAAAAGAAATGTCACAATTTTTTTAAACACAATGACACTGTGACCATGACCTTTGACCTACTGACCTAAAAATGCACAGGTCCTGTAGAGGATGTCATGAGGAACCTACATATGAAGTTTGATGAATGTAGCCTAGGTGCAAGTTTTGATTTTATAGGCAAGGTTGAAGTTTGGTACAAACAGACAGACAAACAGAGAGACCAAAAACAATATGCCCCGATCTATCGATGCGGGGGCATAAAAACAAGAGGGCCATGATGGCCCAATTTTGACTCCAGGGCCTGGATTTCAACAAACTTGGTAGAGGTCTGCTAGACAATGCTACATACCGAATATCTAGGCTATAGGCATTGTAAAGTTTCTGACAAGAAGATTTTTTAAATTTTCCTATGTAAAATCAAGTTACCCTTGGGGCAGAGCCAATTTTGAAACCAGGGTCATAATTTGAACAAACTTGATAGAGGTCCACTAGGCAATACTACACACCAAATATCTAAGATCTAGGCCCTGTGGTTTTTGGACAAGATGATTTTGACATGTCTTTTTTCTATTGGTTGCCATGGCAACCAAGTTATTAATGAAATTTAATTTTTTAACAACCTTGGTAGAGCTTCATGCAAGGAACATCCCTATAAGTGTCATTGAAGTTGGTGGACGGCCGATAGACGACGGACATCATGCGATCACAATAGCACTTTGTGCTCTGGTGAGCTAACAAGACCTCTAAAAAAGAGCACAATAAATGGGAGAAGTTTTTTTTTAACTAACATTGCCAGTCTTCTGTTCAGGTCTATGTAATACTGCTGTTGCCATCTGAAATGATAAACAAATAGAGCTTCGTATAGGTAATCAGAAGATCAACACTATGTAACAGGGCTTTTGTCCTTCTATAACAGAGGCCGAAATTTGGTGACTGCATGAATATGTAGTGATTGTAGGAATATGGCCACTTTCAACAGCCTTGCTGTCGAGTTAACTCTTTAGCGACATGGTTGAATGTCCGCCTACAGTGCTAAGGGTCCTGGGTTCAATCCCTGGTGAGGACCAGATTTTTCCGCTCCTAATTTACTTTAATGGTGGTAGGGGTGTTTGACGAACTCATGCAAAGGCATGGCGACTGGAGTATCAAAACTGAAGAGCTGGTGTGGTGACCTCTAATAAGTAAAAGGGGAGGTAGTGATTGTAGGAATATGGCCACTTTCGACAGCCTTGCTGTTGAGTTAACTCTCTAGCGACGTGGTTGAGTGTCCGTCTACAGTGCTAAGGGTCCTTGGTTCAATGTCTGGTCCACACCAGGGACTGAACCGATTAAACAATAATCGATTCCTTGTCAAGATAATTTCTAAACATAATGTTTATATATGCAGTCTTCTCCAACTGAAACTTCTAAAAATCACCGACAAAAGCCCAGTATTAATCGAAGTGAATATAACAAAACTTTTATGGATAAATACCTTTTTGTAGCAGACGACTCCACAATTTCAATCACAATCTTCAGGCGCTTACACAAAGCGTGTATAATAGCCGGTAAAAACAGTGTTCGGTTCATCGTTGTAATTTGTAACGGGATTGGTTCGGTTATTATCTACGACTGTAGACTGGTATCTTCATTCGCTGTTTTGCGGTGAAGTATAAACTATTTTTTACGATAACCCGACCAAAGATTAAGACCGGAAGGAGCGACAGAGTGGTTGCCAACAACAACATTCAGTCGAATTTGACACATTTAGAACATAAACATTCAGTAAATTATCACTGGATATACTTCGGTATTCAAATTCATTTTAGTGGTGAGTAAAGATGTGTAAATTAATTATACAGTTCTGCTATCAACTCATTAAACATCAAATATTCAAAAGTGTAATTTTATAACATGTTAATTTATGTTAAAATGTGTTTAAACATTGAAATGAACATGCAAGATTCTGACGTGCGTGATTGAATGAATTTAGTTCACGAATTCATCGTTAATATGCCCAAGACGTTAGTTTATACAGTCATGATCATGATCATTCTGTCAATTCATTTCGTACACTTTCGAATAAATTATGATAAGTTACTGAAATGATCTAACATGCGTATATCTATAAGATCACAGTTGTCTAGTTTACTTATAGAAAATTGAGCCTTATGACGTTATGTTCTAAATTCAAGATGCTTTTCAACAACTTCATGTCAAGTCAAACCTGTAAACAAAGGCCACCCTCAGGAAATACGAAATTGCCCTTTATTGACAGTTGGTCTCTATTCAGAATTAAGTCATTTTGCTATAATAATCAGTTAAAGTTCTAAAAGAATTGCCTTTATTCTCAGGGTGGCTTTTATTTGGAGGTGGCTGTTAATACAGGTTTAACTGTATATTGAAATTGATATAATTTTGGCTTACTCCATTCATTCATGAATTAAACCTGGTGTTAGTAAATTGTATCTAGCTAATTATTTTCTTCGGAAATTGCCTTTGATAGATTATAGATAGTGCAAATCTCCTATCCCTACGCAAATTGAATGCACTTGGAGTGCAATTGGTTAAAATATTAGGAAATATTGTCAAAAAATGGACTTATATTTGATTCTTATTTACTGTAGTCTTTGTGCTGAACGACTAGCCCAAAGCATTGTAAATTTTTGTTTGGACTAATGAACTTTCTCAGAGTTGTGTATTCAGGCTATTGGTATTTATTTTCGACAGCCCACTTATAGTTTGAGTGTTTTAAAAAATCATTTTGAACGCTGCTCAGTGCTCATAAATACTCATTTCTTTAAATGAGTTTTTAATAAAGATACTGATATGTTCCAGTTTGTTTTGAAGCCAGAAAGGGTGTATTAGCAACATGCCAGGAAACCCAGATGAGCCTTATTACTGCTCTCAGCAGATCAACATTCCACCAGCACTTCCAGATATTCTTAAACAGTTTACCAAGTCTGCCATCAGAACGCAGCCCACTGATGTACTGGGATGGTCTGCGGCGTAAGTTTTATCCTTCTGTGTCATTGGTTATGCATGGATTTTGTTGTTCTTGAAAGATTACATAATTAATATATATACCATAAATTTAGCCATAATAAAGTGAAAAATATAAACTATGATCTATTCTTTTGAACATTCCTGTATTGCTACTGAAATTACCAGTTTCAAAGATACAATCATTTATTATAAGCGCTGGATAGTTGAATTTTGTTTATTCAATCAACAGTTACTTCAAAGCTATGTCTAAGGGCGAAACCCCACCAGTGAAAGAAAGACTAGAGATGCCAGTTGCTACACAAAAGACAGACACAGGCCTAACCCCAGGGCTACTTAGAGTATTAAATAAACAGGTAATTGAATTTCGTCAGAATACATTTATAATTGTATTGTCCATCCAAAACCCATCCCCAAAGAATTGTTACAATAATCAATGCTTTAATGTTATCTATAATTAAATCTAAAAAAAGTCTTTTACTTTCATCTAGATTTTTCACTAGGGTAATCTTTGCAAAATATTTTCATGTCATAATCGAGTATAACGCAGACCAGAATGATGTTTAAGAAGTTATAGTTATTGTTTTAGACATGGGCATTTTAGGACTACAATAAGCATGAATAGAAAAAAAAACATTACAACTTTTTTGCCGACTGTAATAAGTTATCTGAGTGTGGGTTCCCAAACAGAAAGTATTATGAAGATAACAATTATACCACAAAACACAACATTTTAATGATATTTACAATAGTACAATATACAAATAGCTCTGTGTAAAGTTTCTTCTATAAATGGTGTTGTCATATTTGTGTAGCTGAAGAACTTATTGATAACAATAAATTTTAAATATGTTTTTAGTACACCAGTTTTGCATTTAAATAACTCTATCTAATTACAGCTTGGTCCAAAAAAGACAGCTCCATTGAGGATGATTGAAGAGAAATGGACAGATTTGGCTTTACCTAAGGAACAATTTGATGACTTAGTTAGAATTGGAAGTTTTGGTGGAGATGTTGAATGGAACAAATTTTTTGCACTTGCATGTTCTGCTGTGGCAGAGGTAAATAATATGCCGCACAAATATTTTATTTATACTGCATTTTTAACAATATCATTAATTTTCAATGTTACTATTGAAATATTCAGAAATCAACATCACCCCCACGAACCACTGTATGTGGTTTTGAATCACACTCTTGTTCAAAATAATGTTACTTATCTTAAATAGATTATATAATGTGATGTTCATACATACAAAGTTGTATGTAACTAATTTGTAAAGTTATCATTTAAATTACAATAAAGTCATATACACATATTTGTAATTTTAAATCTGTTTTTGGTTTCAGAACATTACACTAGCAATGAAGACAGTGTGTGAGATACTGACAGCTGACCCAGAAGGTGGTGCAGCCAGAATTCCATATCCTCTATTCAAAGATATTTATACATATTTGGCACAAATAGATGGTGAAATCTCTCAAAATCAGATCAATGAAGTATTTGCATACTTGCAATATGATGTGTAAGTATTTAAAACATATGATACCTTACTTCTAATTCTATGTCTGTGTTAAGCTAAAAATTGATACATACTTAAGTATCAACTTTTGTCAAGTCAGAATTTCTTTCATATGAGTTGCTTTGGGAGATGTTAGTACTATTCATCATAACTCCACCTCTGTACCTCCAATTAATCTTGGCTGTACAAAGTTGCTTGATGTGTGCATCTACACCTTACATCTGTGATGAGGCTGCAGATTTACTGCTTTAGAAGGAAATGTTGTAGCTAAACAACTAAGTTGATAAAATGTGTGTTTTATGGGTTACTATAATAAATCATGAGATTTAATTGCAGAACATCCTTCTATCATTTTTATCATTTATAAAGAAAAAAAAGCATTCCTTTAGTAAGGCAGCCATATTTGTCTTTGTTTACATCCAGAAAATTAAAAATTAGAAATGTCTGCTTATCAAGTACAGCAAAGTTTAGATGGAGTTGTATGAGACGGGCCAAATGATTTCAGTACATTATATCAAATTTAAGATGACAATTTCCGTTTGGAAGATTATTTTGCTGCATATTATACCCAGTACTTTTAGATTGTAGTATATAAAATGTCACTTAAAGAATATGAAATTCAAATGGATGCCATTTCATATCTTAACAGTTTGTTTTCAACAAGTACATGTAAGATGTTTCCACCTTAATTCTAAATGCATGAACTGCTTAAATGAACATTATGGCTGATATTTAAAGGTTGATTAAATGTTCACCAATGTTCGTTACTGGTACCTGTGGTACTGAATGTAGTTCCAAATTATATTTACTCACTTCATTGTGTTCCTTGAATTATACAGCTTTATTTATTCATCTTATTATTTTTCAGAGATAAACAAGAGAATTATGTGATGCCAAGAAACTTTTTGAGTCACGAGTGCCCCAAAATGGGAGCAATATAACAGCATTTTCTCATTAAGATGAAGACTTGTAAATAATGTTTTAATTATCATGTTATTAAGTGGATGTGCTTGTTTCTACTATGCACAAGTGATTTATTCTATAAAGTGTTGATCTAATCGTCTTGTGTTCTAGTGTGAATCAGTGATAGTATGGATGTATTCTCTGTAAGTTTCAAGAAGAGTCTGTTGATGATAATAAATTTCTTGTCTTTATTTTGAGTTACATCCTTATGTACATGTACATGAATCAAGCTGAATATGAAAGACTCATGTAATTCTGTACATGTTCAAAACTTAAGTTATTTTTTCAGTCTTAAACAAAATATGACATCATGCACTGTCAGTCAATAATAGTTTAATTGAATCGAAAACAGATGGACACAATCATAATGGTGAAAGTTAATCAGTCACTTTAAGAGTTTAATGAAAAGGAGTTCAAAGAACTCAGTGAAATTTTTGGACAAATACACACAATAACACAACAGTGTTTTATACAAACAATGTACAAATATCACACAAATTGTGTTATGCTAATTTACTTATAATAATAAAATCTTGAGATTTATAGAAAGTTACTATGCTGCTTTTGTTTCACATTTTCTCAGGCGCATGCTTGTATGATTCCGGTATATTATTCAGATTGTCATTGAATAGTTAAGATATTTTATCTAAAATGGATAAATTGATTCAGTATGAATCGCCTTATTTTAATGTTTTTGGATGTCAGCCGCAGTTGTTTCTGCCGTTTTCCGATTGACTCGTATGGCTTGAATCTTGTTTGCTTTAGTCTATTTTTAGCACTTTTGATATTGTCAGTTAAACGGGGCTCCACAAATAGGTCGTCACTTTTATCACCATATGTGCAGTTGATTGACTCTGCAGCATTAAACTGTCGCTGGAAATTCTTGTCGTCCCCAACAGCACGATAGCAAAGACCTAATATAACATGAATGTTTTCATCAATGGTTTCAGGGTACATATTTAGTTTATTCCTAAACCATATAGACAAATTTCGAAGTATCTTCTCAGCAAGGTGAAGTGTTGGGTGGTCAGTAGATTTTTGAACCATGTTGGATGTAATTTTTGTACAAGCCATAACTACTTTGTAAGCTACATATACAAGTGATGGTACAGTAATTTCTGCAGCTTCTTGTATTTCTGGGTCTACAGTTAAAATATTATGTGAGAAAACATTAGTGTAAATCCCTCCTTCAAACAAATAATTTTCCTTCAACATTTCAAGAAAACACTGCACTATTTTACCATATTGCTCAGTTTTAAATAACAAATTGAAGTATTCAGACACTATCCATGTCTGAGCTCCTAAATTGCTGATGGCGTCTTCAAATAAGAAAAGGCTCCTCCGAACAAGGCTTTGATCAAAGTCTTCATTTGTCTCGGAACATTCGAGAGCCTTCTCATGTAACAAGGTAGCAAGTAATCCTTTAAGGGCCACAGAGGTTGCACCAACATGTGTTCTCATTATATGTTCAATATGATTGATTGCATCATTGGTGGAAGGCATTTTTTGACAATTCTGCGAGTCACAAAGAATAGACACCGCAACAGCAACTTCACCCTTTTCAAGCAACGCTGACACAAAGTCCATGACAGTTCTTTGTCCCTTTTGTACAGTGAATAATCCATCTCCAAGCAGAGGGAGCACTATTTTGTGGATTGAGATGTCTTTTGATAACCAACAAAATCTGTTTGATGACAGGAGTTGTAAAATTGTATGAACTGGATCTGCTTTGATTTTTGCAATATCTTGAAGGATCAATTCAATAGCTTTCTGACTAATTTGAGAAATCATATTCATCTTGGATATAAAATACTGTGGCAAAAATCTATTTTGAAGATACATTTCAAGGTCTGACAATAGCCAGATCAAGCACTCAAATACATTACAATTGCTCCATTGCTCTGGCAATGTGGTTTCACATCGATAAAAGAATACAGTTTTACAGTGATACGTTGACAATCCACGTTTTGTCTTATCAATTGAGTACTTGAACAAATATTTAAATAACATATAGCAACGCTTTTGAATAACAGTTAAATTTAGCGCAATGACCTTCTCACATTGAGAAAAAGAAAATAGAAAGTCACGCACATCTTTTACCTCCTTGTCCTGCTTAGCAACAATATGACATCCACTTTTTACAATTTTACTAACAAGGGACTTGGAAGGCCACACACGTAGTCTAGTAATCCAATCAGAGGCTTCTAAAGGCCAGCGAGGACAAGGAAGTGCTACCACATAATCTTTAGGAGAAAATGTTTTGGAGTGCTGGTTAAATGAAACAACTCTATCAACTGTTATTGCAGGTCCATGATGTGAATATGACACCTCTGGTAGCTGTTTTATATCATCAGGATTGTAGTTGATCAATCGTCTTTCCATCTCAGGAGTATGGAGGTCGTCATGTAAAAAATGACGTAATTGCTGAATCATTTTATTACGGTCTATGTACATGTTTTCTGCAGATTCTAGAAAGCGAGGAAAAGATTCCTGAATCATTCCTTCTTCTCTTGTTTCCCTGTGAATCTTGCTGGGCCGTTTCTTTAACCAGTCCCTGTTAAATACAAGTCTTGTGTAACCTGGTGAACTGTCAGTTGAGTTAGTAGAACAAAATGCCCTTCGGTTACCACAATCAACTTTCAAAGCAGTAAATAAATACATGATGTCCTCGTCCGGCCCTTCTGTGAAGTCAAAGCCCCCTTTTTGTGTAGAAATTTCAGGGAGGCTGAGGCCATCTGATGAACTACCTGCTGATAGACATAATGCTTCAAGATGCTTATGATCCAAATGATAAATGGATGTTTCTTCTTTATTCTTCTCTTCAGCAGCATCGTTGATTTCTCCAGCCAAACATACTGGGATAATCAAGTTCAGAATCAGATCATCAGCTGTGAATTTGAGTTCTTCATTACTGTCACATGTAGGCTGAAACACTTTTGTAAAGAAGGATGAATCTGCCATTCTATTCAGTGAAATTAGCACCAAATTTCAAAAAATTCAGTCTTTAGTTTCCTACCACCAGCAAAAAATGGAAACTCATCATTGCTATGACAGTGCAAGACCTTGGTACTAACATCTTCAAGACAAATCTGCAAGAGTAAAATGCTATATTAATTTTGTAAGTACAAAATGTAGTGAAACATGTAAACGACCATCTGTGAATAAAGGACAACTGTAAGAACAATGATCTATCTTTTAAACAATACACATTTATATAAATGCAATAGACATTTCTACTATTCCCCAGGTGGCCCTAATGTGTACAAAGCTTGTCAACCAATGCTATGCAAAGTAATACATTTGTAGACATACAAGTAGACATAACATGTATATCACTAAGTAACTGGTAGGGTGGACCTGTGGACTAGTGGTAATGCTCTGGACTGCCAATCAAAAAGCAGTGGGTTCAAATCTCGTCTCCGCCTTTCGATATTTCATGACACTTTTTCACTGTCCCCATCCCAACCACCAAGCTTAGTACTGTGTTTAAAAACAGGAAACTGGTGTAGTGGTGAGGTGTGAACGGACAGGATAAAGAACCAGGAAAAAACTAGTCAAAATAGCAGTAGAGATATAAGTCCTCGATCGGTTCTCTTGTATCTTATCTCTCCCTTCTCTCTGCGGAGATGGCTGGGGGAGGATAGCTGTAGAACAGGCTGTTGAACAACAGATAAACAAGTAACTGGTAACATTCTGGTGACAGCTATTAAGGTACACATATGTTTACAGGTGTAAATTATAGGAAATAGTGTCACTGTAATAGCTTTACTTCATCACCGAAATCACACACAGATACACAATGTCATGTACAATGACATGTTGGACATTAATCTCTACTAAGATATTCAGTTAAAAATTCACATGAAAGATCATAATTATAGATTCATAAATTTTTACCATTTGTTGCCAAATAAATTGCGACAGTTAATTATGGTAAATAAATGTAGATTATTCACAGTGATATTATCTTATATTCCATTGCCAGAATACTTACCTGGAATATGTTATGTAATAATATGATAGTCCCAAAATAATCCTCATTCAATGATATCCTCTATTAATAATCTAGTTACAAAAAACTCAACAGAACTTACAGTCAATCCAGCACAGTACAGCAAACAATACTTCAAGTGATACACATGACATACTGGAGTTAAATTGCAATCCAAAGTGTACAAAAGAATTACATATGTGTTATTTTAAGCCATCATGTTCCCCTATGTTTACTTTCATTTTGATATTACACATATACTTGTTTATAACAGAATAATCCAAACATTTGTATGAAGCTATAGAGACAGAGGTTCTGATACTATTTATAGAAATACATGTACTTTGTATGTATAGTATTGATATATTACTTGTAATTCAAGTCTTTTAGTATGATATATAAGTCAGTATGTTAACCCAGGCATATTGTATTGGTGTAGTATATCAACGTGTATATTTAACTTCTATATGCATTGGGTGGATGAGCAACAGTTTGAATTGGTTCACTATTATATTTATCAGAGTATGTTCAGTTTCTCTACCAAGTGATTGTTCCTTATTTCTATATCTGCAGTATTTTTACACATGAGCAATTCCTGCACCACCAATGTTAGTAATATTCTGGTGATTCTAATGTAGCCACGATTTCTTGAAATAACATGTAATAGTAATTAACATATTAATTAATATTATTCATTCATACATGGGTCTTTTTTCTGGGTTGTCGTGTGTTGTACATGCTTTGGTATTCTGTGTGGAATGGTGGATATTTTTATGTGACATATCTTGAGAATAATAATTCATACTTTCATCTCTTAATTTATTTTTCTACTTTTAAAACAGAGTAAACTAGAAATGTGTCTAGAGGACACGAATGCCCCCGCTGATAGCCAAGTTAAAAAGGGGACATAACTCCTGTGAAAATGTTTTGATTTTAATGGAAATCAATCATTATTACACACCTCCATGTAAAATATGAAACCAATCCATGAAATATTTCTTGAGTTATCAATCCGAAACCACCATTAAAGTAAAGTAAGATTTAAGTAAAACAAGAGAGCCAAGATGGCCCTATATCGCTCACATGACAATCACTGTTCACTCATTAAAACATTGTTTTGAACCGGTGACCTAGTTTTTGACCCCAGACGACCTATGTTCGAATTTGTCTTACATATCATAAAGACAAACAGTCTGACTAGGTTTGGTGAAGATACGATCAAAATTTGACATCTACAGTGTTAATAAGGTTTTCCTAAGATTTGACCTTGTGACCTGGTTTTTGACCCTAGGTGACCCATATTTCAACTTGTCCTTAATATCATTAAGACAAACAATCTGACAAGGTTTGGCCAAGATCCAATCAAAACCATGACATTTAGAGCTTTTACAAGATTTTTACCTAAGATTTGACCTTGTGACCCAGTTTTTGAACCCGGCTGACCCATGTTCATCCTTGACCCACATATCATTGAGGCAAACATTTTGACAAGGTTTGGTGAAGATCCAATTAAAACTGTGACATCTACAGTGTTAACAAAGTTTTCCTAAGATTTGACCTGGTGACCTAGTTATTGACCCCAGATGACCCATATTTATACTTGACTGTTATATCATTAAAACAAACGATTTGACAAAGTTTGGTGAAGATCCAATAATAACTGTGAAATCTACAGTGTTAACATGGTTTTTCATAAGATTTGACCTAGCGACCTAGTTTTTGACCCAAGATGACCAAGATATTATGAAGACAAACATTCTGACAAGGTTTCATGATCATCCAATCAAAACAGTGACTTCTAGAGTGTTCACAAGGTTTTCCAGCAATTTGCCCTAGTGACCTAATTTTACTACAGAAATTACCCATTTTCAAACTTGACCTACATATTATTAAAATAAACATTCTGACAAAGTTTCATGAAGATAAAGTCAAAACAGTGATTTCTAAAGTGTTCACAAGGTTTTCCCTTCTTTGGCCCTGGTGACCTAGTTTTTGACCCCAAATGGCCCAATATCGAACTCGTCCGAGATTTTGTTGATATTAACGTTCTGACCCAGTTTTGCTAAAATTGAGCCAAAAATGTGGCCCCTAGTGTGGTCACAACAAAAAGTTTGACGACGCACAACGCCGGACGCCAGACTTTGTGACATGTGAGCTAAAAAGGGCCATATAACTCCTGTGAAGATGTTTTTATTTTAGCGGATATCGAACTTGGCCTGTATTTTATTATTAGACACCTTCAGGCAAAATATGAAACCAATCCATGAAATATTTCATAAGTTATTGATCAGAAACCTACATTTGGCTAAGATTTAATTCAAAAAGGGGCCATAACTCCTGTGAATATGTTTTGATCTTACCGGATATCGAACTTGACTTGTATTTTATTATTACACACCTCCATGTGAAATATGAAACCAATCCATGTATTATTTCTTGAGTTATTGATTGGAAACCACCATTAAGCTAAGATTTAAGAACAAGAGGGCCATGATGGCCCTATAAATGCTCACCAGGAGAAAAGGTCATTTGGAGATTAACATTGTTGAAGTTTTCTATACGAGTCTAAGTAAGATCAAGTGACCCATCTGGGCTGTTTTTTATCCCATGGCCATTATATGAACAGATTTAAAAGAGGTCCATTAGACAAAGCTAGATACCAAATATCTTAGCTCTAGGCCTTGTGGTTTTGGAGAAGATTTTTTAAAATTTTCCTATATAAAATAGAATAAACCCCAGTGCAGGGCTAATTTTGACCCCGGGGCCATAATTTGAACAAACTTGGTCCACTACACAATGCCACATACAAAATATCTAAGCTCTAGGCCTTGCGGTTTCGGAGAAGATTTTTTAAATTTTCCTATATAAGTCTATATAAATCAAGTGACCCCCGGGGCGGGGCCAATTTTGACCCTAGGGCAATAATTTTAACAAACTTGGTAGAGGTCCACTAGACAATGTTAGATACCAAATATCTTAGCTCTAAGCCTTGTGGTTTCGGAGAAGATTTTTTAAATTTTCCTACATAAAATAGAATAAACCCCAGGGCAGGGCCAATTTTGACCCTAGGGCAATAATTTGAACAAACTTAGTAGAGGTCCACTAGATAATGCTACATACCAAATATCTTAGCTCTAGTCCTTGTGGTTTTGGAGAAGAAGATTTTTTAAATTTTCCTATATAAGTCTATATAAATCAAGTGACCCCCGGGGCGGGGCCAATTTTGACCCTAGGGCAATAATTTGAACAAACTTGGTACAGGCCCACTAGACAATGCTACATACCAAATATCTTAGCTCTAGGCCTTGTGGTTTCGGAGATTTTTTAAATTTTCCTATATAAAATAGAATATACCCCAGGGCACGGCTAATTTTGACCCCGGGGCCATAATTTGAACAAACTTGGTAGAGGTCCACTACACAATGCCACATACAAAATATCTAAGCTCTAGGCCTTGGGGTTTCGGAGAAGAAGATTTTTTAAATTTTCCTATATAAGTCTATATAAATCAAGTGACCCCCGGGGCGGAGCCAATTTTGACCCTAGGGCAATAATTTGAACAAACTTGGTAGAGGTCCACTGGACAATGCTATATGCCAAATATCTTAGCTCTAGGCCTTGTGGTTTCGGAGAAGAAGATTTTTAAAATTTTCCTATATAAAATAGAATAAACCCCAGGGCAGGGCCAATTTTGACCCAAGGCCATAATTTGAATAAACTTGGTAGAAGTCCACTAGACAATGCCACATACAAAATATCTAAGCTCTAGGCCTTCCGGTTTTGGAGAAGAAGATTTTTTTAATTTTCCTATATAAGTCTATATAAATCAAGTGACCCCTGGGGCGGGGCCAATTTTGACCCTAGGGCAATAATTTGAACAAACTTGGTAGAGGTCCACTAGACTATGCTACACACCAAATATCAAAGCTCTAGGCATTGTAGTTTTTGACAAGAAGATTTTTTAAATTTCCTATATAAGTCTATGTAAAATCAAGTTACCCCCGGGGCGGAGCCAATTTTGACCCTAGGGGAATAATTTGAACAACCTTTGTAGAGTTCCATTAGACAATGCTACATGCCAAATATCTCAGCTCTAGGCCCTGTGGTTTCAGACAAGAAGATTTTTTAAGTTTTTTAAATTTGTTGCCATAGCAACCAGAATTTTTAATGAAATTTAATTTTTTGAACAACTTTGAAAGGGGACCACCCAAGGATCATTCCAGCCAAGTTTGGTTGCAATCGGCATAGGGGTGTAGGAGGAGATGTTGTTTTAAGTAAACATGGACGCCACGTATTCGTAACGACGCACGACGCATGACGCACGATGCACATTCGTGCTCTGGTGAGCTAAAAAACGGGCCATAACTCCAGTGACAATGTTTTGATTTTAACAGATATATTGAACTTGGCCTGAACTTTATTATTATTTACCTTCATGAAAAATATGAAACCAATCCATGAAATATTTCTTATCAAATTTGAACGGACCGAAGGACGGAGACGGACAGAGGTAACACTCTTCCACCAAAGAATGGCACGTATACACTGGGTAGAACCACCAACCTTCCATATGATAGCTGGGTAGCTTCATCATGTGATGTTTGGTCCATGATGTCAATTTGAATTTACAGCGGTAAGGGGTTAGTGATTACTAGTCAGAGAATATAACCACTCAACCACAGAGGCCCTGGTAAGAAACAGTCTGTGAGAGTCAACAAATATGAGACTAGGCAGTCCTGAGTCCTTGCCCCATCACATGACATGCTTTTGTTTCATGAATGTTTCATTTCAGAGGGCTAGATGCTGTTTTACAACAATGTCTCAGTTATAGACCAGTTTTCCTGGACTGTATTCTAACCAGTACTAGCTTACCCTTCCAAAAGGAATCAGCAGCAACTTCACATACTGAGGTAAACCTGGCGGGACCGGGATTCCAACCCTTGCATCAATGACAAAGTCTCTGAAGTCACACTCTCAATCAAAATGTGAGTAATTAACTACTGGGCTATATAACAAGAGGTAAATAATGCATATAATCTTAATTCAGCCGTGACCCAATAAAATAGACAATTTAAGTTTATGTGTACACATTCAACTTGCTGAAATACATACAAAATTTAGAATCCTATTGAAGGATTCAAATTCTGACCTAGATAAAATTTTGATGTTAGACTGACCACAATAAAAGTATATTATTTAACTAGACCGATTCATTTTAAATAATAAATATCAATTCATATCAAGTAACTTTAATAGGCTCATGTAAAATACTCATTAGTTTGGGGTTAAGAAGCTGAGTACTGAACAATGAAAAATAACACAAGCATTATTTAAATGATTTTAATACACTGACACTAGAGATGCCAAATTGAACCTTTTATAATTAACCATTAACAATAAGCTGTATAAGACTATATATATAAAAACAACAATATAGCAAGCACATGTCCCCTTGTCACAGTTCAATCATAATCAAGACTCGCTGTAATGCTACCAAAATAGAGCATTTATCTACTTATATTTGTGCATCATTACAGCAAGTCTATGTATATGTGTTTTAGAACAGTTTTGTAAGTTACAGATTACAATGAACAGGAAAAATCTTCAGGAATAATGTTATGTAGTGTATAAGGCAGTCTCTTTTCAGAGCTAAGACCCCAACATTTATTCCACTGTAACAAGAAAACATGTAAATATAAATTCCATTAGGCAGCACAACTTGAATAATATACCTAGTATATCTGAGTACCAGCATGGATACATCTAAAACATCTTACAAGATGTTGGTTTCTCACTCTATACGATAAAAATCTTAATATCTAGAATAGTAACAAGTCTGTGTAAAAACAAAGGGCAATAACTCTTATAGTATTCATATAAACGCAACCTTTAGTGTGAATCATGATGAATGCTTACCAAAATTTGTTAAACAGCACATCGTATCGAAGATTGTGTGTATCCTTTCAACAACAAAGTGAATCATTAAATGATGGTGTACTAAGATACAATGTGACTCAGTATTGCAGTCAGGTGGGTGGGGGATTATGTGTATGAAATTATCTGTCTACTTGCGCTGAAACATTCCAGTATGTTGGCATTTTAACTATGATTGTAATATGAACAGATGATGAGAAGTTATAGAATTATGATTCTTATGTATCATACTTAGCACTACATGAAACTTGTCAAAGTAATAATGACATCATAAAATAAAACAAAAAACAATAACATGTAAAAAATCAATCTGGCTCCTAAGCTTGCCAAAATAACTCCTCAAAGCAAAAAATGTGAGCATTTTAAGAGACAAAACCTGGGTCATAACCTGAGGTTATAAAACTATGTTTTGAGAACCAGTCTAAAAAAGCCGCCTTCTCATTGGTCAATGTCAAAGCTGAACTCAGAAACAACCAATGAAATGGCCAATTATTTAGACTGGTTTCGGTGCTTAGTTGTATAACCTGTACTGGTTCTGGATTATTTCAAGCACTTTTAACACAACACAAAAAGCTGTTACATAATGCATCTTATTATCATTACATCTTTTACAAAAATAATGAAGTTATAACATAACAAAATTTATGAGAAACAACATTTTGTTTATGAATGAAGAACAATTTAAATACCAACTCAAAACTTAAATATCAGTTTTACAACTTTTATAAACACAAAACACAGAAGACTGGTTAATTACTCAAAAAGATGCGATAGTATAGTTTCAATGAAGAATTGGAAACAATAAAAATAAGAATGTTCAACCGAAAGATTTAGATTCTAAACACAAATACAGTGTCCATGTTAATGATACACATGGATCATACAGTTCATTAATCTGATTTTTTTCTGATAGTAAAATTCATTTATGGGGTTGTGAATACCATACCATAGTCTTAAGAAGGAATTCATGACTGTACTTAGAGTGAGTATTGTCACAGACTTCACTTTGTCAGTAATCATTTACATTTTTCAAGTAAAACCAATACAGCATTTTTAAAAATGGAATACTTACGTCATGCATGAAGCACACCTAATTAGTCAATACCATAAGTGTAAACTAGATAACTCCGAAGATTTATACAGTCAATAAATCATTAATAAGAAGTGTTTGTGAAACACAAATACCCCCTAACAGCCAACTGGATAGTTACACCTTGACCTTTGACCTATTGATCTTAATAGGGGTAATCTACATGAGATGACCAACCTCCCAACCAAATCTGAAGAGCCTAGGCCTAATCATTCTCTAGTAATTGGTCAGACAAGGTTTTTGTGCTGAAGGTAACTGTGACCTTGACCTCAGACAAACTGACCTCAAAATCAATAGGGGTCATCTGCATGTGGTGACTAACCTCCCAGCCAAATCTGAAGAGCTTAGGCCAAATCTTTCTCTAGTTATTGGTTGGACAAGGTTTGGTTACGGACTGACTGAACGACCGACATGGGCAAAGCAATATACCCCCTTTTCTTCGAAAGGGGGCATAAAAAAGGATTTAAAGGACAAGTTAGAAATGTAACAGCACAAATAATTAGATATGTAAGTTATACTGAGCTGCACGAGTTGATTTAGAAGAACAATGCCCTGAATCTTGAGCAGGTGAAGTGCAACACAACTTTAGAGTCAACCACTGAATACAGGATAATGTTAAATACAGTCAAACCTGTGAACAAAAGCCACCAAGACATGATGTTGCCTTTATCGCTGTCATTTTGTTCTAAATAATGAATGATAGTTTTAAAAGACTGGCCTTACTTCACAGGGTGGTCTTTATTTGGAGAGGGCTGCAAGCACAGGTTTGACTGCATCTAATTAAGTAAGAGTTTATCAGTATTTACGCATATGATGGGATTTAAATTCTGCTAACTATTGACAAATAGTATGACTCATATTTTACTTATCATTACGCGAAATCTCAGTTCTTATTAACTGATATATATATATGTACATATAGATAAGATAGATATTATGTGAACATTATTTAGCCTAGAATAAATAACTAAGAGCAAATATAGATAACAAAATACAATAACTGAATGTCTGTAACATATTAAACTCTTTTATACACATAAAACCAGGCGTTTAACAAAAAGTATATCCAAAGTCTGGGGACCCATAGATCTATTGTACAGAGCATATCACTTGTATTCACTAAATCACATGCAAAAAATAAAATCAACTTTCTACAATACATAGATAAGTGTTTAAACTTATCACTTACTATTATGACGAATAACTTTATACAGTAATTATGTATTAATATATATATATACACATATACTGAAAGCTTAATTACATTCCATTCTTAACATTTCTTGCTCTAAAAGTTAGCAAATATTATGCATTCAAATAATCTTATCAAATTAAATCAATCATAAATCAATAACTACCAACTAGTATGATTGATTTCCCTTCATTAACATTCTGATATTTGATTCAACACAAATTAAAATCATAACTCAACACATTATAGAAACAATAAATAATTAAAAGTCAAAAAGTTGGTCGAGCCCTGTCAATATTGACAATTTGAAAACAATGAATTTCAAAACTGTGTAAATTACAAATAGGACGAGATATTTTGGCATTCTGTTAATATGACAGATTCCAAATGTTTAGATTAATTATTGAAATGCCATTTTAGGACTGTGTACAATTTGTTTTGAACATTCTGTATTATAATTCATGCAAAAGATATTCTTGGTTGAGAAAAGATCCTAGGATATATAATTAAGTAATTCTTATAATAGAAATGCATCATATATCTCACAGACAGTTAAATTTTGTTCAGTGTAAGTTAATTTACATGTGCCAAAACTTAAATATTCTTTACGAAAATCAACAAAATCCGTCACCTTAGAATTAAAAGGGCCTATCTGCCTCTGATGGGCCCTTTTAAATTTAAGGTAACAAAATATTTTTTCTAGACTATGATTCATGATTCAATACAAAATTTAAATATCATGTTACAGAAATATGAGATTAAAACTAGAATAGCAGCATTCAACCAGGTCAAAATCCTATGTTTTCATGATACATAACCTGTTAATAATAACCTTACATGCATATAATATAGGCACAGAGGCCAGTAAATATGATTCTATAATACAATAATCTATGTACAATTTACAATAAGACATCAAACCAGTACAAGCAGTGAACACAGGATTTTTGACTAAACAACAAGAATGAGTGTGAATCAAGGCCAGTAATTCATAATGTCAGCAATGCAAGAGAGACAACTCTTCATAGTACAATAATATTACAAGAACCGTTGTACAGATCACAAAATAATGCAAAAATGTTATAATAACACAAGACGATAACTCAATGTATGCACACCAGTAAATAGTTAACACAAATGTTAAATTACACATCATGATAAGCAAGTACAGTCCATATAAGTAGCAAATTCAACATGAGGACAAATACTATCCTCAAATCTGACACAATGATTACTTCTTTCAGAACTTAAAGTTCAAAGTAAGAATATCTCAATATAACATGTAACCTGTTTACTACAATACCTCCAATATACATTTCCATACATTAATAACAGTATACTCAAACCTAATGTATGTAATGGCAAACAAATTCTACCATGGTTATTTTAAGATACTTGTACATCAAATTACAACAATCAGTGTTGATTCATCTGATTGATCGAACGACAAGATCTGATTGGTCAATTAAAATTTGTTCTTGATTCTGATTGGTTGAATTAATTCTCTTTGCTTAATATGATAGTCACACAACCATTTCAGTCGAGAACATTCAAATAAATTTACTAATATGTATCTCATGATTTCATGATACACTTCAATTCTGTCCTCTGAAGAACAGATAGGCTTACAGCCTATATTACACTGAACAGGTTATTACAGTGAGGTATTATTGTCGCACTATTCAAAACTATTATCTTATATATTTGAAGGTGCCAGAAAATGTGCAATATATATATATATAATGGATTAGTTTTCAAATTCTCAAAAAGGCATGTTCTAATATTCATTACACTTTCCTTTGATAATTCACACTGAATTTGAGCAGATGAGGAACATTTTGAATGAATGCTGATCGTGTCAGCTGTGTAACTGATCTCTATATTATAATGAGAATAATGTACACGCTGACTATGATTGAAAAAAATGAATAACAAGACACAAAATGAGAACTATGTAGCACTTGATTTTTATAAAACTGGTCTCTGTAGCATTTCTGCTATACATCCATGATGAACTAACCATGCAATCTGAGCTTCATCCATTCCATCAGAATTATATTCTACAGTGTTTCCTTATGAGGAGTGTGACAATCACACCTTTACCAACAATTCACACACTTTAGGGTCTGTTTCTAACACCACATATCACGATGTCTATAACAACGATAATCACTTCTTATCACTCAACAATCAATACCAGCGAACGTGGCCAGCAGAAGTCGTTTTTTGTTATGTTAATGAAATACTATAGTATGCCAATATGAATGCAGCTATTTATACATATTGATGGCAACATTCCATAATATTTAAATAATCTAACTAAGTACACTGTCTCTACACAACTATTCTTCTTCATATTTCGTTCCCACTATGAAAAAAGAAACTGCACTGTTCTATTAACGTTTGTAGAATTTCTTCCGGTATACGTGAGTATTTTGTCATTTTTTCAAATGTGTCAAACTCCATACGAAACAGTGTAGGCCACCAGCACCGTGATAAATTCTTAGAGTCCATACTGTTTTGATCATAGTTTTTGCTCACTCTGTAATAGAAACATATTTTTTATAAGTTGTGGCATTAATTAATATCAATTATGATACCATCTTCGTACATAATACTTGTAAGATGTTAAGTGATCAACAGCTACAATGGCAGTATGATGTGGCTCCAGATTGACCCAATGCCTTCCATCAAGAGATTACATGCCCTACCATTGAGCAAACAGTTAATTCTATACCAAACAGTAAATAAAGGCAGGTATCAGTATACTTATTCATTTATTTCATAGGATTTAACGCCATTTTCAACATTATTTCAGTAATATCTGGCAGGCAATTATCCTAACCAGCTTCCCTTGACTTCATTTAGGCCTAAAACCAGTTCTAACCACATTCTATCTGCAGGTAACTAAGAAGCTACCCCACTTACTTCAAAGGTGGAAGACAATTTAACATAGGATGTAATATCTTCTGTCAAATTTGTCACGGACAATGTGAGCTTCACCCACAGTTCGAACTCACAACCTCTTGATCAATAGACCAACGCTCTAACCACTGAGCTAACCAGGCGGGCGGTATCAGTATAAATAAAGTATGAATTTACATATGAATACAATAAAAATGTGTTTTTCATTGGAACTTTAATGTTATACATAAGAATTAATAATTAAAATAACTAAGAGCCTTCAAGCCCAACACATCAGTTAATATTTGTCTTATAAAGACCAACCTGCAGCAGCATTCAAAGACAAGACTTCTGAATTCAGTTCTATGACATGGAATTGTGATATACTTACTTGTGTAAATGAGTGATAAGAAATTTAAGGACTTCAAAATTGAGAGGATGCATCTTTAAAAAGACACCACGTAGAGCTATAATCCTGCTGCTTTTATCTACAACCCCTGAAGATGATAAAACAAGCTAAGTATTAGAAAATTAGGCATAAAAGACTAATACAGATTATATTTCAAATATCAGACATAACAGAAAATCCATCTGTTGTGACAAATGACCAGGTATTGAACAATTACATGTTGGACAGCATGATGAATAATAATAATAATGTATCTTCCTTGGAAACATACCAAGACAAAATGAACATAGAATTACAGTGATTTCACACATACTGATATATATGTTCATAAAATATGTATGACTGGTCCTTATAGATACATATATAGATGCAAGCCATATTTCAATAATTAAGGCCTAAAAAAATATTTGCTTCTGGTTACATACTCATTCAAAATAGAGAGGTAGGTTGCAGCTATTTTTTAGACACATGAAAGCATGTGGAAAGGTTAGTAAAGTCTAAGGTCGCGGGGGAAAACAAGGGTCGCGGGGAAAAATAAGGGTGGGTGGGGTAACCAGAAACAAACATTTTTTTACAGCTAACACAATACAGCAGTACATTAGTGACTGATGCATGACTGTGGATGTCATGAGCAGTTTAAATCAATAACACATAACTGTCCACGAAGTTCTAACATAAACTGACTCCAGCATTATCAAACCTAACACTGGGCCCATATTCACTATCGCTTTTGAGTCTAAGATTGAGTTAAAGTCCAAGTCTGACTTAGAAATAAATGTTAGAGAATATGAGCCCTGATCTTCTGCTAAGGACTTAAAATGTTTTGACTTTTATTTATCATCAACACAATAGGCTTCTAAGCAGTTGAATACAAACTGAACTCAAACATACCAAACACCAAGTTCTGAACACTGAGATTAATCTCATTAATGAACTTATAACAAGATGAAACATGACTGATACAATGTAGCATGTAAATTTATAAGAATGATGATTGGAACTGCTGGATTTTTTATACAGGTTTGGCACCTTTTTTATACAATTTTTCAGGTATATACTCAGCTGGTTCACTTGGCCAGTTTTCCTGGACTATATTCTAACCAGTACTTACCCTTCCACTAAAAAACTGGCAACTCTCTACATGCAGAGGAAAGTGACATAGTTACCAAATTTTCATGGAAGAGTATGATTTGCCGCAACTGGGAATCGAACACGGATCGCACGGTTACAAATCCAGCGATCTAACCACTTGACCACAGTCACGGCTTTGAAACTGTTGGAACTATGTTTCTTACGGATATTATGTTCATTTATAAAGAAAACACACAAGGCTTGAATGTGGATAGAGATTACACACAGTAAAACATATAGTAAAAAGGTCTAAAATGGCAAAAAGAAATCCACCATAAACATGTTGGTGATGGACAGTATTGCATATACTGGAATAATATTTGTTGAAATATAACCAAAAAATGATACCATGACAACAAATGAAACATAAAATAAAACGTTACCATGACAACAGATCATCACTGATAGTGAAAAATGATAAAACAAAATGTCTAAAACTATGACAACATGACAATGAATAACATTTAACATGATCGCAAAAATCACACAAAAAAATCATAAAAATGATACTGATACTTCTTCGCTTTATGTACTATGTACGAAGAAATTGAATCAAAATAAGTCATAAATACTATAGATGTATGTGGACATGACCTGGGAATAATTGTATGTGTAAATAATGATATAAAATGATTTGTTAGAGACGGTAAGATGGATTTGGAGTACAAAATACGGGCACAATGTATTAAAATTCATCTCTCACTCTGACTATCTGATGTTTTGTCATAATGAAGTGATGTAGACCATTCCATGACTGAATATATGACATCTGTTAATTGATTAATTAATGTGCTCACTAATGATTAAATGAATGAACTGTGATTTCACATATTTTATATGGTATAAAATGTAGTTTCAGAGGAATGCAACAAGCAGGTATTGTATTACTGGGAGTGCCAAAAAAATAGCAAAACGCTGGGAAATATTTAACTCTTAAATAGCATTAGTAAACTATCACTCAAAATCGTTATATTTGATAGTCAATCAATCAATAAGAATATATATAAACAAAAGGATCAGATAAAAACTAATAAGCAGGGTGGTATAGACTTGACAAGTCACATATTAGTCTCTCAGCAATCAAACCTGCCAATAACAACAAACAATTCGGCAAAAAAAAAAACTCCCAAAAAATACCCTTTAAGTTTACTTACCGCAGTAAAATAAAATAAAATAAAATTAAATCGTTCAACTGGTTCAACAGTTTTATTTTTGACAATTCAGTTAGTTTCAAATATAAAATAAAAATTGAATACAATCATTTAACACTTGATCGGTCAGTCATTGTATAAATTTAATCAGTCAATGAATCAATGAAAAATCATTCAATAATGAATTAAAATTTAACTGGCACAACACAAAGTAGAATTAGACCTAAATGGCAAACTAACACCAAATTTAAGAGGCAAAACCCAAGCCATTTTTTGTCGAATATTATTTTAATCCAATGCAATGTGCACTACTACGAGTATAGCAAATATACAGTCAACAGATACAGTTGTTAATGAAGTAATCCATAGGACCTTGAATGTATTACACATGCATAATGTGAGTCAAATAGGAAGTTCTGTGAATTTCTTATATACATATAGGTAGGTACAAGCGAATGTTTTTTTCTGATTATATGAATTAGTTAGATAGTATACACAGTCAAACATATATGAATGATTTTATGACAACTATCCTTTCAGTTAATTGAATATTAATAGTCTATATACCATGCATTCCAGGTCAAAGGGGATTAGAAGTGTTCTTGATACCAAATGGCCTGAGTATAGGGTCTAGGGTTATAAAACTTGACACTGATTACAAATCTCAAGTCTCAATCTTGTGTTTTCAATATTCTTAAGTTAATTACAGTATAATTTGATCATTTTTCAAACAATTTCTGCATTAAAGTCAATTTATCAAAATATTTACCAACACTTATTGCAAAAACACACACACGAAATATGCTTAGAATGAGAATGAGATTTGAGCTCATAGACAGATCTCATGTTTTATATCCTCAGGGCCAGGTTTAAAGCATTTAGAATGAAAAATTCAAAGGTCTAGCAAAACACACAAAGACCCTATGTTTATGCTATTTGTGCTCAAGAGCTATTTTACATCTACGAACACTGACCAAACTCCCTTTTTATCAGATATATATTGTACAATTATTATGCATATACATGATTACCAATTATTTCATGCCATAAGTACTGTTTCTGTCAGTTTTATAAAGTGACAGAAGTAATTTCCAATGTACGAACTTTAAATGAATTCCATATAAATTGACATTAAAAACTTGTATGAATAGAGACTTCTATTTAAAAACAACTTAGGGACTGAGGATTGATTACTATCCAGGATACTGATGCAAATATTTTCAAAGAAGCGAAATAAGCAATGTATAGACAATACAAAATTAATTGTGAAACAAATGACTGTAATGGCATTTGCCGGAGATGGTCAAGATTTCCTGGAGGCCGGGACATTATTACACAAAATAACGTGACACTTAATGCCTGCGATGGAATTGTAAATGTTTGTCGGGAGAAATTTTTTAAATTCAAATAATCAAGGTGCATTGTATATGGCTACGTACAAACTGATTATATAAGCAAGCTTCTGTGTTATATCTCCCTTATTTGAGAATAATTAAAGTGTATTTAAGAATATGTAGAAATATAAGACCCTTGTGTTATGATAACAGAAAATTAGAAACAAAGCTTTCTCCTTTGTGTACAATATTTTACCTGGGTCTAGGCAATCCTTCGTTCGCTCTGTTGTGAATCAATATACATCGTTATATTAGTATTGTTTGCGAATTTTGATAATAACAAAATAATAATAAATATACAGACACATAAAAACACTAATGTCTGTTTTCATACTGGATTTTGAACTAAGTACATATGCACATAAGTACAGATACACGGTACAATAAACAATTATTTAGTATCATGTTGTTAATCTCGCATCATAGCTGAACTAAACATTAATGGTAGCAAATACTAAAGCAGATTTAAATACTCTATGTATCACAATTAATCAATGAACATAATTTTAATGAATACATACAAGTATATTAAATAATAAATATACAGGCAAATTTTTATTAGCAGAATTTGATATTCAAAGTTTCAATTGAAAATCATGACAGTGTCAAGATAACTGACAAGATAATTAAGATAATTGAGTATGTGAAATATACTGAACACACCTGAAGCTTCGATCAACTCATCATACAGAGATATAGGAACCAGTGGGTCTGAGAGGTCAGCAAAGATTGCTTTCAGTACAGTTGCTACAGCATTCACTTGGATATCCAACATTGATATGTCTACATTGTAATCTGAAAACAAGAAGAAAGATTCTCGTTTTTATGGAAGTTTGATTCAAAATGATCATTTTATTTCAAGACCGATTCTGAAATTCAGCTAATGAAACCATACCTGAACACTGATATTTCTGACAGTTAAGTCGTGGCGGGCAGTTATTCCAACCAGATTCCCTGGATTTTATTTAGGCCTTAACAATTTAACGTAGGATGTAATATCTTAATTCAGTCAAATTTGTTGCAGACAGTGTGAGCCTTGCCAGGGGTTTGAACTCAAAACCTCTAGATCAGTAGACCAATGCTCTAACCACTGAGCTAACTAGACCGGCTTCGTATTATTGTACTGTGGAGATGAATTCTCTTATCTATGGTGCTTTTAGACTATGATAACACCACATAGACATACTTCCCAAGTAAGCTACTAGAATCATCTGGGATCAAGCAAGATGAGTCACACATTAACTGACCCAGTGACCTGCTGGGAAACACTTAATAACAAAGTCACATAGCCTAATCAATCCATTAATTTCTTCTAAGATTAATCACTCATATTACAATTTACCTCCCTTTCAACAACAGCATTATTTTTCCCAACTGTACGATTTAACTATCAATTTGACTACTCTAAAGCAATAACCTCTCAACAACAACATAATTTCGCTTCTCCCATAGGCTGTTGCTTTGGAGAGGTATCGTCTTATCAAAGAAGCAAAAAAAGGGTGATAATAAGTTAAATGGTACCTTCACTGTACTTTGCAGTCAAGAGGTCAACTTGAGCTTTGTTACCAGGGATCCTATAGATTCCCTCTGCATGCAGACCTGTTAGATAAACACAAAGAAATACATGAATGCTATGAAATATGCATAATCACATTGTTAACAAAATAACAATGGAGGTAATATAACACTATGTATTGTTTGTATTCACTTGTCAATTATATTCAAACCATATTTCCAGTTTATCTAAACTACCAGATAAATCTAACTGTATTTTAAGTCAATGGGACATTGTATATAACTGAATTCTGGCTTTTTGCATTGGACATATAATGATATTATGTTCAAATGAACTAAGCTTACATTTTAACAACATTCAGTATTATTTACCAGTCACAACAAGTCAACATAAACTTGTATTTTAACAGATACAACAAACCATCATAAAATGGTGGAAACAAAGCTAACATACAGGAGACTGTTGGTTTGTTTGTTTGAGTTTTACATGCCTTTTCCTACAGTCAGAGTCATATGAGGCTGACAGTTCACCTAACCATCGATCCTGGGAAGAACCAGTCCTATCCTCAGTAAGCAACTGCCTACTTTCTCACATAAAGAGACATGGTTAGTAGCTGGGCTTGAACCCACGACCCTATATCAGTGAGAGGTTACAGTGATTTGAAGTCAGCAACCTTAACCACTCAACCACAGAGGCGGGTCACAGGAGGCTGTGCCCTATCTTCATGTATGTACCAGGATTCATGTCTTACCTTCAGATTCAATGAAGTCAACACATTTCTCTATAAAGTGAGGCACAGATGGATTATTTGGAGACATAGGAAAGTCACTAAGACTGAGACCACTTTCAGACTGGCCAGCAGCTTTACTGTCCTTCTTTTTCATCTTCTTCTGCAACTTCTGCTGCTCTCTCTGCTTCTTTTCCTAAAATGAAAATTGATACATGTTACCATGGCAATAGTTTGGTTGCTATGGAGTTTTACCTGGTATTTCATTTGATACCCTGGTTACAGGTAATTTTCATGTCATTACCATGGTTACCATTGAAATAGATTATTGAGTTATTCTGGTTACCATGGTGATAGTTTGGTTGCTATGGAGTTTTACCTAGTATTTCACTTGATACCCTGGTTACAGGTAATTTTAAGGTCAATACCATGGTTACCATTGAAATAGATTATTGAGTTACTCTGGTTACCATGGTGATAGTTTGGTTGCTATGGAGTTTTACCTGGTATTTCATTTGATACCCTGGTTACAGGTAATTTTAATGTCAATACCATGGTTACCATTGAAATAGATTATTGAGTTACTCTGGTTACCATGGTGATAGTTTGGTTGCTATGGAGTTTTAACGGCTACCATGCAGATAGGATATTTCATACATATTTAATTTTGTATTTGATACCCTGGTTACAGGCAATTTTCAAGTAAATATACTGGTTACCACTAAAATAGATTGATATCTATTTATTTATATTACTGGTTACCAAAGTAATGCGCTATTTCTTACATACTAATATTTGATACCATGGTGACATTATATTTCATATAAATCATTCTGTATACCAAACACTGTAATACTTAACATAACTTAAGAGGAATACATTTTTTTTTCATCAGGACAAAAAAATTGTTTTGTTATTTAAACATATCCATTCATTCAAGTAAAACATAAACGTTACAGCTTTATATTTTTAATGACACAATAGGCCCAAGAAATTGTCTAACAGTAAGACAAATTTCATCACCATGACCAAGTTCTAACAAACTACTAAATAAGTCATACATCCAGTCATGTCTCAACAAGTTAATGTCAGGTCAGATAGATAAGAACAATCTGTGATTTATAATAAATGTTCCAATATGAAAGTATCTTGGTTGCCACAGTAACAAAATAAAAGATCAATTAACAGAAAAAGTTGAATAGTTCAAGCATTGCTACAGCAAACAAAACACAGTTTCATTTTAAGGACAGAAATTGAAACAAAGCCATCAACTTTTCAAAGGGGGTGGGACACATATTTTTTAGCAGAGTCAAGAAACATCTAAAACAAGAATGAATTAACTAAGAAAACATACTGCTAACATAGAAGTTGTATTCTTTTCACATAACACATACTATAACAATATTAGACATATATTTGCATATTTGAGAAGATAATTTCAATACTGGGTCACTAATAGGGATAATTAAAGATTAACTAAATGCAGTGTGGGGTCAAATCCTTAAGAAGTCAATAATGGGATAACATGTACTTAATAATTATAATGAAACATAATGACCTGGTCAAACACTTCAATAGCTACTAGGGTTAATATGGATTAAAACATATATCTGCATGAAGCAAGCAGAGTCAATACAAATATATAAGAATACCTACAAATAAGATTGATACAAGCACTATGTATACAGTACAAACTCTGTAAAGCAACACCCTGTGGGAACTGCAAATATTGGCCATTGTTTAGAGGTTGTTGCACTACAGAGGTTAAATTTAAAGTAAATATCAGCTGAGGGAAAATTTGAAGGTGTTGTTATAGAGAGGTTGTTGCTTTGCAGAGGTTAAATTCACAGTAAATATCAGCTGAGGGAAATTTTGAAGGTGTTGTTATAGAGAGGTTGTTGCTCTACAGAGGTTAAATTCATAGTAAATATCAGCCGAGGGAAATTTTGAAGGTGTTGTTATAGAGAGGTTGTTGCTCTTCAGAGGGCCACTCTGGAGAGGTTGTACTGTACAAGTATATAATTTGACCATAATACAGTCTAACCTGTGAATAAAGGTCACCACTGGGAAAGACAAAATGTGGCCTTTATTGTCAGGTGTCCTATATTTGAAGGTCATTTTGTTCTTAAATATCAATGTCTGTTTTTAAAATAATGTCCTTAATTCACAGGGTGACCTTTACTCGGAGGTGGCCGCTAACACAAGTTTGACAGTACATGAATCTCAACATGTATGAGCAAATCATCAACTTTTCTATTCTATTAGCAACAGCTTGTTGAATCATTTGTTAGAAACATTAACAATATTTACCAACCCTTTTTCAGTAAGGTGTGGAGGACCATCCATTAAATAAGCAATCCTAGGTTATGAAATAGTGCTAACAAGTTTTGCCGTCAAATGCCAGAATGGGAAACATATAACATAGGTAGCAATGTTTACAATTAAATTGTCAAAGAGAAAAAAGTGCTGTGCCAGGGTTTCCAACAGACAACCTTACAATCGCTTGCCGATGACTTATGGGAGAATGTCTGACTTTGCTTGCATTTAATACAGATATGTGTTTGACACTCTCAAGTCATCTACTAATAATCAAGTACACTAGTAAAAGTATGAATGAAATAAATTCATGTACATTAAATTTGGAACACACAGACACACAAATCTCTACTTTCTTATATAAACAAGACAGTTTTCTATGGTAAACTAAATGACAGATAACAATTCATTAAAACTGTAATTATAAAATGAAAGTATAGAAATACAAATATGGCACACATTCAACAACTCAACAAAAACAAGAACAATATCTGAGAACAATAGCAGAACAATTATTCCTGATCATTGGTTTATATGAATTCAAACTTTAGGCGTTTAAGCTCAGTTGAACAATGTAAGTAATGACAGTACTGGTAAATCAGTTTTACAAATTGAATACAACTAGCCCGCGGCCGTACAACTAGCCCGCGGCCGTACAACTAGCCCCATCCGTGGTCCAGTGCAATGAATTTGTAACCTGTTAATCTGGGTTTGATTCCTGGTCGCGACAGGTTATAATTATTCTTCAATGAAAGATTGACAACAATGTTGATTTTCCTCCACATGTGGAGAAGTTTATGATTTCTAGAGGAAGGGTAAGTTAGTACTGGTTAGAATACAGTCCAGGAAAATTTGTTAGGTAAATCAGCCACCATATATAACTGAAAAATTGTTGAAAAACGGCATTAAACCCAAATATAAATCAATTTAACAATACAAATGTATTTACCGTGGGTCTCCATTCATCATCGTCATCATTATCAAGGGAACGTTTTAAAGGTTCGTAGGGAACAGTTTTAACAGTAGCGCAAGGCACTTGATTAGAAACTCCGCACCCCATAACAGAGATACCAGAATATATTACACAGTTAAAATTTCCTTCATTTCCACAGATTCTTATAAAAATCACACACAGTAACTTTATACCATCTCATGTATACAGAGAATTGTATAGAGCAATCAAAACTGTGAATATTTGATCAACATTTCGAATATAGAGCTTACAATCACTATTCTTTAAAAGTTCAATACACAAGATCAGATAAAACTAGATTAATATTTTACAATACTTTACACACACACACATTGATCTAATACAAAACCAACTCTTATTTACAGCAATCTCTGGTTTAATATGTACATATATCAGAACAAATTAAAACTTCCAGTTCATCACAACAATGTGCTGTGGTAGAATCAGATAAATCACATTATTGTCACATGATCCTATATGTGAACTTTAAGCCGAAATATAGGTATTACCAATATTTAATTAACACAGATTTATTCTAACATTAATTATGACCAATAATTTCCATAACAAGTCACTATATATCTACTAGATATAATTAGAATAGTCATACACGGTAACTGGCTAGCAATTTAACAAAATTACCAATGTTCAACTTATACGGTTTAAATATTGATCTGGTAATCTCATATATTGGGTTACTTTTCAATAAGTATGTTTCTATTTATAGACACAGGATAAACCTATCACACAAAATAAACATACTTTGTCATTCACTGACTCAGATGCATGATTTTATGAGTTTGGACAAAATAACCGATCAATAAACAATGTATTAATACATGTACACGATTCCTTTAGATGTTGTAAAATATAATTATATCACTGGTGATCTGGAGTGATTTCCCCTGTCTATTGTCATGTGACACATCAACAAATGTTTCAAATGAAATCTTTGTAACATCGGACCCAATTTCGATCAAATTTAAACAGGAAAAAACATTGGATGGTCCTCTACCAAAATTTTTTCTAATTATACCCCTGGGGTATAAATTGGCTCCTTCCCAGCAGTCACATGTTTTATATAGACTTGTATACAGAAAATGTCATGTGAAATTAAGTCCACAGTGAGATTTGAACTCACAGCACTGAGAGACTAGTGATTAACTTGTCAAAGTCCATTACCACTTAACCACATGTGCCCATAGACTCGATGCTAATATTATATCAGCCCTTTTTTATGGCAAATTTGGGGTCGATTTACGACCCCATTCCCCAAGCTGAATTTTTTCCCCCCAAATTTGAATAGAAATTCCCCAACCAAAATATCTTTTTACACTATGCTGGTTTACTTAGTAATTTTTTTCCCAATTTGCCAATTTTTGACGCAAAATTCCCCTTGAAAAAGGCCATGCCACCCTTCCTCAAAACCTTAAAAAAAGGGCTGTATATTATCATCTTACTAAGGTCATGTATAATATTTTTTTCAATCCCATAAACTACTGGTATGTTGCATACAATACATAAAAAGTACACCTAAACTCTGCCTTTTGACCATCTAAGCAAATATGGGCACTTATTAAATAACAGAATTGTTCCTTTTATGTATTAATACTATTTATGTACATTTGACCGAGACTTACTAGATCACATTTTTATGCAGTGGCTAACACTTCTTGGAAGTCTGTCAAAATACACTACATCTCTTCTAAGAAACAGTTCCAAATGCAGTAGCATGAGGAAGAATGAGAACTTATCAGAAAGCAGTTATTCCTAGGTATATTGGTAGAAACACAAATAAGGAAACACCATTATAGCACAATAAGCTACGTTTGATCCATAGACAACATTATGATCAGTCAGAGAAAAGTTTCCATTGACCAAACAGAAATGAACGCAATATGTTTACTATGTGGAATACTGACTGTTCTACTCTAGGCAGAAAGATGAAGTCAAGTATGAATCAATACCTCAAGATAACAAACACGCCTTCGAGTGGGTGGGGGAATATCGCAATCAATATCAAGGACAAGAAATGCTGTACACAGCAACAACTAGAATACCTGAAGTGGCTTGGATTACTAAGGAGTTGTAAATAATCTTAACAATAGATTCCATTTCAGGAAACTAATGGAAACAACGGATTCCGAAAATCATTTACAGTTAACTGTCCTTTATTTTTTTAACAGTTCAGAGTCAAAAACAAGGATAATTATAACAAATCCTTCATTTATCATGTTTACCTTTTGTTGCAAAAGAAGCTAGTAAAAATAAATTCCATAAAATAAACGCAAAATATCCACGAAGCATTAACAGTCTATTTACATTCTACAGGTAGAATTCCAACAAGACTAAATGTTTTTTTTAAGCCCCCCCCCCCCCCCCCACGGATGTGACAAAAACAAAGTCATGTTACATTTCAGCACATGAACCTATCTCCCTGCTTGCTAGATCATTGTGCAACAACATTAATAAACAAAATCATGTAATGTCAAACTCTTAGATAGAATGCCAACATCATCAACAGCAGAAGTGCCTAATTCATCACCAAAGATATCTAAGCCTTAAATATAAACCCATAAAAACACAGAAGCTGGCACAATTTCACAAAAGACAGGACCGGTGAAATAAACAGGGCAGCATTCTTTCATTGACCATCTTTAACCAGATGATTTACAATCACCTAGTACATTCATAGTGCAAGTACATAAATAGATAATCATTATTCTACAATATTATAGAAATGTTCCGTAAGGTCTCCTACAATAACAATAAGATAATGCATCAATTTGCATAGTTATGTATAGTAACATATGAGAAACATGGTAAATTGGACGTATTGGTACAATTAACACAACAATGGTATACCAGGGGACGACCAACCAAGCACTGAGCAAGAATCGAAACATGTGCACATTTATACAGTAATATGAATGTAACAATTCCTTCATTGAGTTAAACATTATGAAATATCTGTTTTAGTGAATTTAACCTGTTTTTCAACAATATTACAGTTATACACAGCAACCGGTTCCCCGTACCATTTGCCTGGACTGTACTGGTAATTCTTATCCTTCTACAAGGAGCTGACAACTTCTTCACATATGGAGGAAAGCAACATTTTCTTCAATTTTTTATAGAAGGATATGACCCGCAATGACCAGGATTCAGACCCAGTTACAAGTCCAGCACACTAAACACATGATTGTACATTCGACAACCGGTATAATGAAAATTATCACATAACTAACGAATGAAATCGAATCTCACCGAAGCTGAAAATAAATGCAAGCATTGACTGTGAAATTATGCAGCTTTGACAGTTTATTTGTGGTAAGTTATAACAAAATCTTCCAATGAATTACAGAGTTACAGAGTGGACACGGCAAAAAAAAAATTACCTTTGAACTCTGAAGTGTGTCCTTGACCTTGGAGCTACAGGTATGGGAGTTGCGCAAGACACATTGTCAAATGAAGGTTAACATTTGTGGTAAATTATAACAAAATTCTACAATGAATGACAAAGTTACAGAGCGGACAAGGCAAAAATACCAAAATTATGACCTTTGAACTCAAAGTATGATCTTGACATTGGAGCTACAGGTATGGGAGTTATGCGAAGACACATCGTCTATTGATGGTTAACATTTGTTGTAAGA
This sequence comes from Lutraria lutraria, assembly GCA_964023205.1. Taxonomy (NCBI): domain Eukaryota; kingdom Metazoa; phylum Mollusca; class Bivalvia; order Venerida; family Mactridae; genus Lutraria; species Lutraria lutraria. Next base: position 32,150,368 of record OZ026846.1, read on the forward strand.
TTGTAAGATATAACAAAATACTACCATAAATGACAAAGTTACAGAGCAGACATGATTTGGTACAGACAGACCGACGAACAGACAGACAAAGTGACTCCAATATAGCCCCAACGCTATTTTAGTGGGGTATAATAACATCATTCTGTATGTATTTAAAAGATTTATTAAAAAACTACCATGAAAAACACAAACAAGCACATACTTGTACTGATTCTGGTCCCTACAACCATATGGTAAAGATGTCAACAATACCAAAACAATAAACATGACAAAATCAGTCCAGGAAGCTTCAAAAACAACTATGTTTGTTTACAAAACATCTTTTTGCACTAGATGTCATAGATGCGCATGTATGATCAACATTAACTGAATATGCCTAACTGTCAAACACAGGGGTGATGATTCATAATAATCTACGACATGAAGTAAGGAAGAACCAGCAAATGACATCATGGAAAACAATGTAAACATCTCTGAGTCAATAACAACTGTACATGAAAGGTTTTATGTCATTTAAAGATTATTATTTGGTCATTGAGCAGTGAACTGTACTGCCATGTTGTGACAACATGCTGTAAACATAATATGATAATTATGTAAACATATGACATGATAATTATGTAAACATAGCACAATTAATATTAATTCGGGTCAACCATTAATTACATAACACTGTAACAGAGCTATTACTTTCACCAACACAGGCTTGTCATCAGAGTAGAAAACAGGATTTAGATCAAGAGCAAACTGGTCCAACACCTGCTCCAGGACTGTTTTTCTTGAACAATTTGTCCGAAGGCCTTACATCTAATGTCATTACTTTTGTCCCGCATCTCAAAATCACATATCATATGGTTATATTGTCTGCTGTGAATGAATATGACTTAAAACTATCGACGAACAGTGGTACCGGGTATGTCTATTTCTAACATTCTGGTACTTCCATTAACAACTATCAAACTTATAACCTACCACACATCAAGTAAGTATTGTAAACTGAGGTCACCATGCTGTTAAGCTGAAGAAAGGTGAAGAATGATTGAATGATGTGGAGACCAACCACAACAGACAATGTAGGTAATACTATTAGGTGACAGGTGGCTCCCATTGACTACCACTTTACATCCATGGAACATATACATGCATAATTGTATATTGGAAGACTATCAATTTTAGAGGCAAAGTAATCCTGGTGCTTAATATTATGTCTGTAATAATTAAAATATGTTATCAATGTACAACAGAAATCACATGTAATACAAGTCATAGATCCAGTTATTTAGCAGCAATACTCAATTATGAATGACAACAGTATCAGAATTAAGAATTCATCCTCAATACAAACAGTGACTTGCCTTTTTCACAGTAAGTGATTTAAAGGAAGCTAGTAAGTTCACTTGAAAAAAATTGTTATATTGGTTTAGATTAATGCAAATGTACTTTATTTCCATCGCCGTAGTTTCACTACTTTTTATTGAGGATTTATTTTCATGGATGTTCTGCGTCATTCATAATACCAAACTGGCTAGAAACCTACCTCTGTAAATCTGCAAATGGGAATGATATTGTTCAAGTCCATAAATGACACAGGAATGATAATGTACAAGAGCATAAATTGACAATAGCATGTTGAGGAATTTTAATTAGGGAGATTTACATAATTTACTCACATGTAAACACATGACTAATTTCTTTCAAACAAGTGAAATACTAAGATATATTTAGGTGATATCTTCATGTTAACACTTTCTTTAAATTGGAACCATTGACATGTTGTGCCAAGCTAAATTCGTTTCCTCAAATTCCAAGTACCTGTAGTTATTTGATGGATTAGAATAAGTTGGGAAAAACATGTCCAGTTCTACAATAAATCTGACAAGTACATTTGAATGTTGACCTGACCTATATTACTGGGCTACAAACTAGTTCTAACCTGCTCCTACAGAAATGAATGACAACTTCCCTACATGATCAATTAATGAATTTTCACGATTATAAGGTTTACAAACAAGAGGGCCAAGATGGCCCTATATCGCTCACATGACAATCACTGTTCACTCATTAAAACATTGTTTTGAACCGGTGACCTAGTTTTTGACCCCAGACGACCTATGTTCGAATTTGTCTTACATATCATTAAGACAAACAGTCTGACTAGGTTTGGTGAAGATATTATCAAAATTTGACATCTACAGTGTTATTAAGGTTTTCCTAAGATTTGACCTTGTGACCTGGTTTTTGACCCTAGGTGACCCATATTTGAACTTGTCCTTAATATCATTAAGACAAACAATCTGACAAGGTTTGGCCAAGATCCAATCAAAAGCGTGACATTTAGAGCTTTTACAAGACTTTTACCTAAGATTTGACCTGGTGACCCAGTTTTCGAACCCGGCTGACCCATGTTCATCCTTGACCCACATATCATTGAGGCAAACATTTTGACAAGGTTTGGTGAAGATCCAATTAAAACTGTGACATCTACAGTGTTAACAAAGTTTTCCTAAGATTTGACCTGGTGACCTAGTTATTGACCCCAGATGACCCATATTTATACTTGACTGTTATATCATTAAAACAAACGATTTGACAAAGTTTGGTGAAGATCCAATAATAACTGTGAAATCTATAGTGTTAACATGGTTTTTCACAAGATTTGACCTAGCGACCTAGTTTTTGACCCAAGATGACCCATGTTCGAACTCATCCAAGATATTATGAAGACAAACATTCTGACAAGGTTTCATGATCATCCAATCAAAACAGTGACTTCTAGAGTGTTCACAAGGTTTTCCAGCAATTTGCCCTAGTGACCTAATTTTACTACAGAAATTACCCATTTTCAAACTTGACCTACATATTATTGAAATAAACATTCTGACAAAGTTTCATGAAGATAAATTCAAAACAGTGATTTCTAAAGTGTTCACAAGGTTTTCCCTTATTTGGCCCTGGTGACCTAGTTTTTGACCCCAAATGGCCCAATATCGAACTCGTCCGAGATTTTGTTGATATTAATGTTCTGACCCAGTTTTGCTAAAATTGAGCCAAAAATGTGGCCCCTAGTGTGGTCACAACAAAAAGTTTGACAACGCACGACGCCGGACGGAGAGTGATCCTAATAGCTCACTTTGTCACTTTGTGACATGTGAGCTAAAATGTAGTACATATTGTTACACACAGAGGAAAAATCACCTTTTCTATCAAAAGGCCATCCTTTAAAAATAGATTGTTTGCAGCAATGCTACCTACTAACCAAAAACCTTTTTTGGTCCCTCAGGATTTTTCAACAAAAAACCCTCAGCATTCTGACATGTATTTTGGGTTCAGTATAGAAAATAAATTGTAAAAAATGGTTATTACCCACCACTGAACATTTCCTGGGAAGGGTTACTGCAAACAAATTTTTTTGAGGTTGGCCTAATTAAGAAATTCTTACATAAGAATCTTACACAATAAATACATCAGTCACTGAACTACGGTAGCCTAATTAAAGAACATGGATACAGTCGATTAATCAAATATATGATAAAAATAAAAACTGAATCGAATTATTCAGACTTTCACGGCAGTCAGACATAACAACAAACACTCCTCGGTGACACAATCTCAACAGTCCTTGAATGAATTTCACAAGCGTACAGATTAAAATCCAATACATCTGAGCATTTTACTGAGAAATTTTGTCACAATAAGACGACACAATTAATACACTGTGACAATGACCACAACTATCGTGGTTCTAAGACTCAGGCAGTTGATTAAACACACATTGCACAAACACAATACACCTGTGTAACATTAGAACAAGCTCTGCATAGAATCAAGTTAACAACATCAACACACCCACCATTTAAAAAGCACAGAAAATCCAGATCAGCTTGGTTTAAGCATTTTTTGTTTCCCGCTGGCTACATTCTCCACAAAATATCCATTTCTATAGTATCAACTTGTATTTACAACTTTGTACAAGCAACTAAATGGTAAATTATAAAACATTGACACAAAAAGAATCAAACGTATTAATTCTAATCATAGCCAAATCTTTTTTTCCTTGCTCTTTCTCCCTACAGTTTCTACGATACGATTTTCTCAAGTACACAAGTATGCCTGCATTGGTAAAACAGCGACACCAATAAATGGGCTGTTATTCTGTATGTGGTAAGATGCTGTATTGGAAAAATTGAATCTATGTTAGACTACCATCTAGGTGTATAACCATCACCGAACAAGTCACTATCCTTCTTATTTTTCTGTCAAAGTACAGTATTGATTTTGTAACCATCATATCAATTGTTGCATAGCATCTTCTACGCTCAGATCATAAGAGGAGGGGTATGGTTAACAGTATCTTTAATCACAAGTTTAACAGGGAACAGCCAAGGTCCAAATGTCAAGATGGAAATAACATACATTTGAACAACTGTCAAAAATTACACAAAGTGAGTAGTGGTTGGACATGAGAAGTATTTTGAATATCGTTCAATATCATGAAAACATTTCACTTCAGAAATGATAGAAAAAATTCAACAAATATGCAAATCTGTTGATTACATAGGCAATCATAGAATGACACCCATTTTTGACCTGCACATTGTAATATTACCCTATTCACACTAAAGATATATTTTACAGAAAATATCACGAAAGTAACAGACAAATAGGTCAAGGAAACACTATGGAAACTGACATATAATACCACCACACCCACACTAACTATCCAATCAGAGGCCATCATTTCTTGTATCTGCTTTACATACTTGTAACAATTGATAGAAAAATGGTGTCTAAAACATACTGCTAACTATTGTATTGGAAGGACATGTGCAATAAAGACGCTCACTATTTTTTCTTTTCCTTAAAATATATACCAGTAAATCAAATGCTTGTTAGCATTTGATCATTTGCCCAGTAAAAAGTGCACTAAATTTTGTAGCGCATAAAAATTCAAAATGATCCATTAGATTTAGTTCACACTGACTACTGACTGATTTACTTAGAGTACTGTCAAACCTGTGAACAAAGGTCACCATAGACGAAATGTGGCCTTTATTGTCAGGTGACCTTTATTCAGAGGTCAATTTGTTCTTTATTGCCTTTATTCACAGGGTGGCCTTTGTTTGGATGTGGCGGCTAGTACAGGTTTGACTGTAAATCTAATATCACAACCAAGGCATCTCGAGACATTATGAGAAAAGTTGCTGAAACCATTCAAACAGCATCAAATTAATACCTAATTAGGCAATGCTCATAAGAAGTTTTTATTTTAAACCAGAATGAATCAATGAGACTTATTCAAGTTTGTTGACTTGATTTCATCATAAACATTAAACATGTCCTATCCAAAAATAAAACTATGAATGGTAATGATTAATATCAAGAAATAAACAGGGTTGACAATTAAGACACAGAGAAAATTAATCTTGAAATTAAACATTTATAGTATTCTAAATCAACAGCACCGCTAATCAGTTCCAACGCCTTGTCTGTTTACTGCCTCAGCGTGATCTATCCACTTATGAAGTTTCATGCTGCTACCTCTTATAGTTTCTGAGTTATGGGCTACATTGAAGTTTTTTACAGACGTAGATGCCCCAGTGATCACAATTTACTGAACTACAAGTTTGTACACTTCCTTCAGGGCAGTCATCCATACAGTGAATGCATTATGTATTATACACCTTAAATTCATCAAAAAGATATTACAAATCATCCATTATCAAATATCAGATCTTAAATGATATCATAAGGAATAAATTATCAACTAAGAACCCATACCATGTAGAAAAATCAATGATTTACCAAAATAAACACATTGATAAACATTTAAGTTGAACAAAACATTTAACAGCACAGCAAGTAAACATTTTAAAGCACAGCAAATTGCTAATCACACAATACCACACTATGGACTGTTCAGATCTTAACAACTATGTTAAATAAAATCTACCAAATTAAGAGACACTGTATACTTCAAGGAAATTGAATTATGTTACAAAACATGTTACAGCTCAAATTATAACATAACATTAACAAAGTATGAATTAGGGCTGAGTATCAATTAAAATTATCGATACGATATTTGTATCGATACAGAATGATCGATATCCGATATATCATTTGATGTTCTATACATATGAAATAAAAACAGAAATACTGCGAAACATTGACTGTAGTGGCACAGATACTTGACACAAAATCAAATTTTGGCTGCATAGGACACTTACTGGTATATACCTAATAATAAGGGAAGGTACATAACGTTAATTCAGCAGGCATGCCAAACACTCATGCTGAACTGCAAAAAACTATTTTCTTCTTGTGGTTGACAGCAGGTAGATTTTATATAATGTGTCGCAACTTTTTATTTGACGAAAATTCACAAAACACACACAGCACGGTCCAAAACTTGTTTTTAAAATTCATTTTTGTTTTGATCGATATTTGTTCGATACGTGAATGTTCGATATGATATATCAACCGAACCCTATAAACCGGTATTCGATACGATACGTGAACCGGTACTCAGCCCTAGTATGAATCATAAAATTAATTCTGATATTGAAAAAAAAAATCTTCTCTTAATTAAATCATAATTGAAACAGAATATAATTTATATTTAAAGTACTTTAGAACAACTGAAGACAACTCAGCAGCGATATTTTTGAAGACGAAATTCCAAAACTATTATCAACAACAGACATTACATGGTACTGTTAAACACATAGAAAGTTCAAAATGAATAAAATAAGCTGCCTTCAGAGAAATTATTTACAAGAGTCTGAGGTTATGAGACTGAACTTATAGACCAGTCTAAAAAAATCACATATTTCATTGGTTGTTAGTGGAGGTTTTTCATAAAACTGACCAAAGGTAATGGACCAATTTTTAAAAAAAATTCACATATTTGATTGGTTGTTTATGGAGGTATTTCATAAAAGTGACCAATGGTAATGGAGCAATTTCAAAAATTCACATATTTGATTGGTTGTTTGTGGAGGTATTTCATAACTGACCAATGGTAATGGAGCAATTTTAAAAAATCACATATTTGATTGGTTGTTTATGGAGGTATTTCATAGAAGTGACCAATAGCAATGGAGCAATTTTAGACTGGTCTCCAAATAGTTTTAAAACCATGAAAACCAATCAACAAACATAAATCACAACGGATAGGATCAGTGAAAGGCATGTTAAAGAATAATCCTTAGATTCCACCTCATTTAAATTATTGTGAGTTTTCAAACCAGGAAATGTACTTACATAAGCAGCATACAATGTGGAATAATCATCTTTGGCCTCCAACTGATCATGTATAGACATATGTTTATATCTGACTCAAAATTTCGCTCTTATTTGAAAAAATATTCTTAGTGGTACCAGGCTACAGATCTTAATACAGATTTATCGATATGATACCATGAAATGACACATTCTTATGCAACAGCTGCGTATAGCAAGTGCACCTGGCAATATGATAATTAATGCAGCACAGGTAACCCGGTGTGTAAACATATCCGGTGGGACAATGTTTGAATGTACCGGTATTCAATAAAAATGACCATGGACAAATGTCATAGACTGGAATTATCTTTATCAAATTGGAATTTCCTCTCATCTATACATTCATGCTATCTGATTTTTAGCTTGTTTGTCTGTATCCCTTGATGTAAATCCCAGTCAGTACGATCAGCATACCACAGCAAGAATATACCAGGAGATTCTAATAAAGTCTTACATTAGTTTCAGCTCACATTAAGTTGTGAGGCCAGTATTTACATAAAATGTAGATGGGTAGCCTTTTCTTCACCTAAAATCTAAAATAACCCATGTTGGGATTAAGAACCAACTAATCCTAACATTCAGACTTGTCAAAATACAGCGATATTTGAGCCACTTACATTTTCTCTTTGTCGTCTTCTCTCTTCGTCCTGTTTCCTCTTTTCTAAGGTCCTCATTGGATCTCGGCCTCCCGCTTTCTTTTTCAGCCATGTTCCAAAACTTCCACTTTCACTAAGATCAACCTCATTGTCCTCACTTCCCACCTGTAACCATTGATAATATAAGTCAATTAAAATAGTTCAAGGTCATTCTTCAAAGTGATAACACAAGTTAACTAATTCTAATTTCACAATATATAACAAAAATTGTCACCTGCAAGTGAAAAACATGCTGAGTGTTCAATGAATGCATATGCTCTTGATGGCATGCTTGACGAAACAGTACATTCCACTAAGCCCCATATAGACGGATGGACATAGCACTCACTATATGCCCCTGCATCATCAGATAATAGGGGCATAAACAATCGAAAGTGTGCCAAATCTATAGCCTATAAAAGTGAGGACTATCATAATTAAGTTGTAATCCTAAAAACAAACAAGGAATGCCAAATGTGTTACAAAAGATATGTGCACATCACATGATAAACAACAACATGAAAATGTAATAATCATACAATATTACTTGCCTTATGCATAGAAGTTTCAACACTGTGGCTTACAGACTCATCATCATCATTTAAACTGTTACCTGTAATAAATAATCAAATATGATCAAATAAACACCAATAAACTTCAAACTTTCATTCAAGTCAACTTGTTACTCAAAGAGTTTACTATCATTAGAAGGCAAAAGGAAAAATGAGACATTTTGTGTTTGTGATTCGTCAAGAATTTGTTACGAAAATATGATAATGATCCTCCTTGAATCTTGATGACCGCCAAACTGCCATTATATATCAAAACACTCTGGTATAGTAATTATTTTTCTCAACATGTCTAGACTTACTCTTACTTCTTAACCCCTTATCAAGTCTGTGCACGTCATGAACACCCGAAGTTAGTAGTTTGCAAAACGTGTTGAAGCTGTTAATTGTGGAACAGTCATCAATTGGTTTTTTAATTAACAAGTGACAGGAACTGTCATACAACCATGTTTTCATTCTCCATACACTTCCCTTATTCCTACATTCAGTCATAGGATGGAAACATTTTGTCTTCATGAGTTTACTTTATTATATACCGGTAGTTGTAGCATGTAAAGGGTGCCTTCCCCTCTTGGTTTTCTTTGAAATCATGCAATTATCTCTGAATTTTCTATATACTCCTTGAAATTTCATTCCTCAAATTGTTTTCAGGTGAGAATTGTTTCACCAAAAGAAGCTTCAATCTGCTATTTCATCCTCATATCAAGGGCTAGGGTGCCATTCCCAAACATAAAGAAAACCCCTGTCAATATACATAAGCAAATATGGTAATGTTTATTGTTACCTGGAAGAAGACCCTGTATGTCACTATCAGAAAGATGCGTTGTACTGCCACCCCCTGACATCTTTTTCTTGATAGAATGACGTTTTGGTCTGGTTTGTAATTCATCTCCGGTTCCAGCACTATCTTCTGATGGTGAATTACTTCTACCTATAGACATATATATGATTATGGTATCAATATTAGTTCATGAGTTACAACACTAAAACAGAATTGCTTCAACTTGTTGGGGACAAGTATTTGTAAAAATAAAAATAAACATGAGTGCCAGGTCACAAAATACACCTGTCAAGGGCCATAACTCAGAAGTGCCTGGGCCAATTGGGCTGCTTATTGAACTTGGCCGAGATCTCATGTCCATAAACATTTCCATCAAGTTTGGGAGAGCGGACATTGTTGTGGACGCTGGCTGCTGCCAATCCGCCCTCCGTGTGTGTTCCAATATGACCTGTTTTTCTAACGGGCGTATAAAAATTCTAGAAAATTAATAGAGACAAGCTTCAAAGAAAAAAGTAATGACAACAAATTTCAAGAATTTTTTTTATTTGAAAAACATTTAAGAAGCATTTCAGGACTAGCTATCTAGAGATATATTTGATAATTTCTAGAAAATGAAACAGAAACATGAATCACACTCTGAGGTTAATTGATTCATCGACCTTGAAAAAGTTATGACTCATTATCGAACAATAGATCAAAAAGTAAATATTTTCAAATAGTTAATGTAGTAAGTAATCATGAAAAAAATTGTTGAAATTTCTACCTCGAGAAAGTTCCATACTGTGAACTCTATCCTGATCAGACTGTCGTCTACCTTCATGGTGGTGATGGTCAATATTAATCTGTGTAATGAACGGACCTTCTGGATTACGTTGTTTATGCTTCTTTTTGTGAGGAGTCGGTTTTCGGTTCACTTTCTGATAGAGATCTCCTTTTTTATCCGGTTCGTAGGAATTAGTTTCGGACTCTTCTGAGTCAGTGCCTGGAATAAACAGATTGAAGAATCATTACACAGATTAATATTTACCATCACCACCGTGAAGGTAGACGGCAGTCCGATCAAAAAGAACTTTGGGTTCAGGGATTTTTTAATGAGTCAGTATTAATACACCAAACCAATAATTATTTAAGGAACATAAGCAAAAGATTGTTTACCTTTATCATTTTTTCTTGATGTAGATGTGATACGATGTATTTTACCCTCGGGTAAGGCATCATCCACTAAGGCATAGTGACTGGCAGAATCAGAATAATGTAAGGCATCCTACAGAACATAACAATGTAATAAAACAGGTTTGCAACATTAAATTTATGGTTTAAGTCCCTCTTTTTCTCTTCGATAATCAATGGAAAAAGTTCTCTGAATCATTACACATCTTTAAATAATGGTTAAACCTCTTTCTAAAGGTACGTAAAAAGGAGGAACTGGTACACCGAGTTAAGCATACTTTTTGCTAGGTTAAATACTGTAATAGTTATTCATAAGTATGGATAGATTTCGGAATTATTGTAAATTTCTCTGAAAACCAGAATTATAAGAAAACGGGACTTTTAGCCCAGTCCATAAGGGTCTGGATTTCAGGGGTTATACTGTATAATTATCATAAATATAATGGTATAAAATTGTTTCTGATAGTGTAGTAATTTTATTTTACAAACCAGAAAAAAAAAAGAATTCCAGAGTTTCTAATACACTTAAGTTATATTCATACACTTTTAATAGAATGAAAGTTGCAGTGGAAAAAAATGCCCTTGAAAGGGATGTTGTTACTCAAGAGAGGGCCGTTATGGAGAGGTTGTACTGTACACACCTTGACCGTTCCGTATGTCTCCGAGATCTCAATCTTCTCAGGCATGGCTAGCGGGGCTTGTACCATGTTACCCCTTGAACTACCCTGTCTTGTTTGTTGAGGCAAGGCATACTGTGCAAATAACATTGACTAAAATAAAATAGAGTAAGGTTTGTTCACACAGAGTGTTAGCAAGAAAAGCACAGCAATAGTATTAGATAGACACAGATTGAAGAATAATGAGAAGTTAATTAATTATAACAAACGGAATTACAGCCTGTTCCAGTCTTCTGAACACGTACTGGTGTCTGTTAACACATTCACTCAGTCTAGTCTAAATTTGTACAAGTTTAAGAAGGGTGAATAATAAGCCTTTTCAGGAAAGTTTTTTTCATTTATTTATCGCCTGCTGCGACACAGAATTGAGCCCGGATAGGCTGGTTACAAATCCAGTGCATTAACGCCTGGACCTTCTACAGAAGGATAAGCTTCACCGATTCCTATTTCATTGCTGCCAATGGGTACTTAATTCCTCCATGATGTTGAAAAAAATATTTGTGGGAGTATCTCTTATAATCAGTAATTATTGATTCAAGATGTGATTTATGTTTATATTATTAGAGAATAGTGATTATATACTCAACACACGTAATTATATAAGAAAAAGGTTATTGTTAGAAATATCAGTTGAGATAATTATACACAGATACAATGTAAGTAAAATTCTGTTTAAATAAGTGATAAATTCACAAACTAGAGAACAAACTATTAACTGTTATATAAAAGACTAAAGAGTATTAAATAAAGTAAGTCAATCAAAACAAACATAAGTTGAAACAGCAGCCAGAAAAGTTGGAAAAACATCTTTTATCATAAAAATATAGAAATATCAAACAATTTGATAAAATAAATCTTATCGAAGAACAATCATGTACAGTTGGTAATATCCAATAGCTATTAATTAATCAAACAGTTTCTGTCAGCAAGTAAATTATACTGAAAAATATTAAGTACTTCTATGAAGATTTAAAAAATTAATTGTGCAATATTTCAGAAAAATCAGTAGTAAATACAGTCCATTACATTCAACCAAATTTTTCCAAAAAGGTAAATTCATTCACAAATTATATTGAAAACAGAAATGTTACAAAGTCAAGCAAACCTTATTTTTAGCACTTGGTTTTGCTGTGAATGATGATCTGTCATACAATTCATTCTTAGACCAGACCACATCATTATCATCATCATCGTCATGTGGTTGTTGAGATTGCTGTTCAACACTGTCATAAAGTGGGTCTAGAAATGATAGTTTTGATATCAGTTATATAAAATATCATTATTTTATATCTTGTTAAGCAACTAGAAAATATTTAAATTAATTCCAAGTTTCAAATACACAAATAAAAATGTTATATAAAATATAATATTAACTGTGTTTGTATTAAAGTTAAAATATATCAACGGACAACATGGACATAGGATTCTGAAACAGCATGAGAATTCAAATCAAAAGAATAAAAGATTTCACAAATGCAACTTGAATTTCAGGTCCAAAGACCAACATACAAACCAAGCAGGGAAGTTTAAGATCATTAAGGAAAATTTGTCAAGCAGACAAAACAAAAAGACAAACCAACAACATATCCTTGTCCCTACTTGAGGAACCACGCACCATATAAGAAAGACAAGTTTAAAACAGCTAAAGTATAACTCATTATTTAATTTTAAATTAAAAATTGTATGCATTTTTTTCCAAAGAAAACTAAGTAGTAATAATGATGCAGGCCCATAAGGACCAATTTCAGATTGTGGGGAGACCTGAATTTTATAGATGAGCTAATTTTATAGATGAGCTGACTGAGAGGGGATGGGGGCAATGGAGTGATCAATTACCACATAAATAACCATTAAAGTAAAAACTCCCCAAGCCCCCACTCTGGTTCCTACAGTCCTGTAATGGTCCTAAGGCAGATTAGAAAAAAATTTCATGTACAATATTAATATTAACTGTTAATTAAAACTACTAAACACTATTTAGTTCATAACAAAAACTGTTACTGTTTATAATAGGAAAGTAAGGATTCGACTTAAATGAGTAAAATGTAATTTGAATGCTATTTAAGACCAGATGTATACAGTTGAATTCATTACACATACATACATTAAAACACATAACATATATTACTATAAATGATGTGTACAATGATTCATACACATACACACTGTAATTATACACAAATAAACACTACCTACAATATCAACATTTAACTAACAACTATGTTCATTTGCATGCAATCTTGTGGACATATCTTAACTTCATTAATAAAGTTTGAGTCTCCAAGAAGGTGCCCAAGTTATGCCCCTGACAAACAGTTCTTCATACTTCATGAACTATTCATGTAAGTATATAAGAACAATTCAAGAAAAAATCATGATTTCATGAATTCCTTTTAAAGGGGGCACTCAAAATATAGATGCAACAGCAAACAGTTAAGTCTGTATAAATTAATAAAGATGTATTAAAATTAGTAGATAGACCAAAATATCAATGATTGGAGGCATGCCAATAATAAAAGACCATTTCTAAGCCAATTCAACACAAATTGCATACAAACTTGAGTAGTTTAAAACTGTTTATCTACTGACTATACCAGGAAATAAGCACAAAAATGACCAGCCATGTTAGTATGATAGAAATGTGTTAGTACAACCTAAAGCAGCTACAGTTAACATTTTATTGCAGAGTTTCTTCAATATATACTGATAAGCCACAGACACAAAAATGCATTCACAATTGACATACATTTGAAAACAACAGTACTTGAAATTAATAACTTGAAAGGCAAATATGCATATTAACATAATGGTTCTTTGACCCTATAAAAAAGGGGACTTCAGTAGATCAGTGGTTGTGTCTTCTAATTACCAGTAACCAATAGCACCTAACCACTGTGAGTCTAAATCCCAGACCAGACCAGACAAATGTCACATGTAAGGAATCTATCCAGCTAGCTCATGGAAGGTTAGAGGTTATACCCAGGTGTATCCCTGGGGTCTTCATCCCCTGTTAAAGCTGAGTCGACAAATGACCCTAGTTGTAGGTGTGACTTTAAACCCCAGTGAAAAATGACTTGAATAATGACTTGAATAATTACACAGATGACCATAAGGGTCTTTGTGAGTCTCTGACAACAGTTGAGTACAGAGATGACGATGATGATGTGTAAGTATACCATCTTTATATGGGTGGGTGACCAGTGCAGATGATGATAAGTGCCAGGTTCTTAGCAAGGATCAAATCAATTGTCTTTTTTTACAACATAGCAAACCTGCCCGACCTAGACATAGTGTTATACCATAAGCAAGAAATGTAACATCAGCAAAATATGGTTATAAATGTTATAAAACAACCAGTACAAAACAATGTACATAGACAATTATAAACACACAGTTTACACTGTGAACATTGTTCGTACAATATTAAGACAAAACTACATCACTATGATAATACATGTAATAAGCAATTAAGTAGCATTAATTAATAGCTGGCTACAAGGCATGTTAGGAATTATTACCAGGGGTGTGAATAATATTATAATAGCAATTTCATTAGGGAGATTATAGTCCATATTGATACCCATTACCCCACCCACTAACGAATGTTAATCAGAAAAACAGATATTTTTTTGGAGGACATTAATTGAAAGAATGAAAGACAAAACAGCATGGGAATAGAACTAGAAAGCTGAATATCTGTAGATTTAACTTCTAATGAAATCATCATTAAGCATATCTTAAGATGAAGATTCACACCCCTGTGCAAAATAACAACCGCACAGGAAGTCGCATTCTCAATAGGAAAAAGTGCATTATGGGAGTAGTCACCATGTGGACGTAGACCTTGATTGCTGTAGCGTGGTGATGTCTTTGGCACACGTTTTGGATCATTTATTGCCCAGGCTTAAAATTAACAGGAAAACAGAAAAATTAGATTTAAGCAGGTAAATATTTATAAAATAATTTAATAAGGTGAGTGGAAAAACCTAGAAATGCCAGAGAAAAAAACACAATAAACTAACATACAAGTTAAAATGTGTGATAATATATGAGTGAGTCAATGAATATGTAATCATCTTATAAATAAGTATGAACATTTCTTACACCTGACAGTAAGATAAATGAAATGACTTGATTTCTACATAAAAGGGTTCAGAATTTGATACAACACTACCAAAATTATGCTGAAACAAAATATATATAATCTTGCATATGTTTTCAGATCAGCATACCAAGCTTACACATTTCAAATTCATGAATACTTAAGTTGATGTATACATGCTAACAACTAAAACTGAACTTGTGCGCTGGAAAAAAGGGTAAAAGCTAAAAATGTCAAAACAGAAGCTGTAAATGTAATTCAACAAAAACATCCAAAATATATCAGCATTTAATTGAACAAAACGTACAGTAAGCAAATACCAAACTGTCCTAATTGACTGGGCAAGTGGTCAAGCTGCATGTAATGTATCACATGATTCAACCCCCAACTTCATGCTAAAATCCTTGAACTCATAATCACAGCTATAATTTCTCTTTAGATGCATCAATTTGAGCATACACCATTTTTATTCAACAATATAATAATTCATATTTGATTAAGATTGTAAATATTTAGTCTATAGTGTACAGATATAATAGTTTTGATGTATTGACAGCTCCGAAAAACAGATATTGTCAGGTACTGAACAGAACACAATAAAAAGGTCTGTAAAAGTAGCTAACCCCTAAATTTTTCAAGAAATAAATAAGTCCTTTCATGCATATGTGACCCTCAAGCTTTGTATGTTTGTGTTTACCCAGAACTTTCACACACAACAACTACTACTGCTTAATAATAAGCTTACAGTTAAGTACATGGATTTAACAGACAAAATACAGTACAACCTCTCCAGAGTGGCCCTCTCTTGAGCAACAACCTCCCTTAAACAACAGCATGATTCTTTCGAACTGCACAATTTAACTATTTATTCAACAACAACTTCTCAACAACAACATAATTTTGTTACTCCCAGAGGGTGTTGCTTTGGAGAGGTTGCACTGTATTATCAAATACACATGACTCAAGTTATTATCGGCACAATTCATTTTTTTTTCATCGTTTCAAAAGTAATGAGTTATCCAAAATCAGTATCTCTCATGATACCTAACTCTTTCAATGTCAAGTGTTATTGACAGCAATGAATTCATCTATTTCTTCAAAAGAAATTAGTTAACAAATAGGTTAAAGCATTTGCATCTATCAATTTAACTCTATTATTATGAAGTGGCTCATAATAACTAATGTTAAGTGCACAATAAGAATGATCCAGATAAACACAAATTCACAGAGCATGAAGGTGTGATTCAACTCATCATCACAAACAAAAAGTCAACAATTACTCCACAAAACCTACACACCCCTGTGAGCTGGTTCGTTCTGTTTTCAAGTCTAGCCTGAGAAAACAAGCTTCATATCATAGGACTATTATTAAGGATCTGAACAAAAACGATAAGCTGATGATATGTTTTTGGGTCATCAGACACACCGTAAATGGAACACATTGTTGCATGCCTAAATATGTGTAAATTTGTTACCAATGTACAATACAAAGTGCAAGTTGTCAAAAGTTCAGCAAACAGGCTAGCCATACATACACCTGTTTGCCGTATAAACCCATTGATTGCCTATTGTAACAAAAACATCACATTTTCATTAATAGTTTTACAATACTAACTTCTTAACTAAGCTGTCAAATGGAGACTCATACTAACCAAACTTCACTACCGAGTATGTTAAATATGTTTAAAAGCATAAGGTATGTCCTTAATTTAGATTATAATAACTACTGTGGAATCATTAATTTTCATTGGGGATTTAATTTCGTGGATTTCGTGGGTCGGCTCATCCACAAAATCAACCCACAAAATCAAATCCCCACTAATTAAAATGCAGAGATAAGACAGTTCTTTTCAAAAATCAAAATCAACGAATTTATGTCCTCACAAAATAGCCATTCTAGTAAATTCCACGAAAATTGAGCCCAACGAAAATAAATGAAAATACAGTATTCGGCAAAAAAATGTGTTCCATTTTGCCGATTCAAGAAATATACAGCAAGAAGAGGGTCTAGGTTTTGTTTCACAATAATACATAGAGTAAGCAAAGAACAATGGTAAGGTAAACACTTGTACATCTATCACTAGTTTGTGTATGTATAAAACAGCCAAAGCCAAAAAATAATACTCTGCAAAAGTAAACAAAACAAAAATTCAACATTAATTTGCAGTTTGGTCAAAATTCAAATAAATTTTTCATCTTCTAAGATATATGAATATAGACTAATGAATATTTGCAGTAACCATTTAGCAGTTGAAATTAAAGTGTCAAGTTTGATTATCTCTATTTTTGCACAGAAGCAAGAGCATAACTTTTGAGACAACCCCCAAATACTTAGAATGTTTAATTATCTTCTTTTATGGACATTAATAGCAACTAGAAATATCTACCACCTAAAAGCATACTTCTTAACATTCAGAATACATTGCATTAATTACACCTTTTTGTGCTTCAGAATAAAGCAATGAAACAAATTTGCCTATTTTTACATTAGTAAAGGCAGGTAATTTAAGGTGTACATCAGTCCATAAAACCAAACAGGACATATTAGACTACTGTCCATTGCTAAGGCAATGAGAATAGTAGAAATATGTTGAAATCCAACTAGATTTTGTTTTTCAAAGCATTGAAAATAAAAGCCATGATTGAACATTAAAACATTTAGTATGAACATTGGTTGACCACATAGTTTCAGGGGTGTCCATAGAGCAAAATTAAAAATCCTGAAAATCATATGTGGACTACCATTTTTGTCCAATAAGAGGCCTTCAACCGCATTGTTTCCATATTTTACTCAGTCTGTATTTAAAAAAATCCTTCAGAGCAGATTAAATTGACCATAACTTTGCCATTTCTTGAGATGTTTTCACCAGATATATCCGGAATATTGTTACCCCTGAGTCAAACGAGTCTAGTATTTATTTGAATTTTGACCAATGAGAAGACAGTGCTTGCAGATAACGTCCAATCACCTTCCACCTCATCCTTCACTGCAAGCTTCATACTTCTGGACTTCCTGAACTGATAGCGAGGCAAGCCGCCTGCCTCGGAGTCCAGGTTCTCCGTCATACTCTGGCTCATGCCACTACGTATTTTCATCAACTGACAATCTCCAATAGGAAATGATTTTCGGTACTGGTCACGTACTTGACCTGGAAAACCATTCTCTTTTATAACAAACAGACTTTTATCATTCATAAACTAGATTGTCAAGTGACTAACACAAATACCTTAAAGTTGTATAATGAAAATCAAGTCACAAAATTTCAGCAAGCAATGTTTGTATCTTATCAGAGATAATAAATGAACAACAATTTGCATATACAATTTTATGCATAAATATATGAATGCTGAAATGAAGGTAAATCCTTTACACGACAGGCGAGAGTATAGGTCAAATGCATTTATGTGAATAGTTATGTGTATAAAAATGTACACATTCGCTTTGCACATATAAATATTATGATATACATACACACATATATACGAAAAAGAATGCAGTTTTAAGTATGGATTACATCACACCTGTTAATTTTAAGCTCAACTCAAAATTTTACTAAATCAAAATTATATACTCAAGCCAAACTAACCATGCTTCATATATTATCAAATAGTACGAAATGACACAAGATTGATTTCCAAACAATTATTTAGAGTGAAATTTACCCTCTACTTAGCCAATACAGCTACCTACATATCTATCTTATGAAACTAAGTCTTCGTAAGATTAATTGTACAGTAAAGAGTTCACAGCCACCTGTCAATGAAGGGCACCAGGTAACAACAGGCACTTTACTGCACTCAATTAAAATCATCCACTGAACAAAGCATACAATACTTAAGAACTTTTTCTCTCTCTCCCTTGAAGGCCTATCTTCACAGATTTGACAAAAAAAACTGCATTTTCATACAGATTATATGTAGAAGATGGTAACAACTGGAGTCCATTGCATTGAGCTTAAACTCAAACATACATATTCTTTGAAGACATATGTATAATGTTTCAAATAACATTCGCAGAAGTTGCAGCATGAATGTTCCATGTTATCTGTCATTATTTAAAAATACTGATCAAAAGACCTGGGCGCAGAAATATATCCAACAGTGAAAACCTGGTTTTATAATTAAGATTTCAAAGAGCTTTATAATGTTCATTCATCAATATTCATTACAATTCCCCATCGTTCAGATTTCATTTTAATCATTGAGTGTTTTGAGGGCTGAGGGATACACTCATAAACAATAATTTCTCTCAGATAGTCAACTGATTTCTCTAAATTTTATCCTCTCATAAAAATTGTTCGAACACTTCAATAAAAAAGAAATACTCCATCCCTGAAGCACAAATCTCCATACTCAGTCTTCAAAGAGTAAATTTTGAGATCAGGGTGCGGAGTACTGGGTTATAATTTCAGGTCCTGATTTCATAGCACAATCTATTACAAAGATAGTATGGATATAATCTGTAGTTAAAATATACACACCACATCCTAAATTCAGATAAAGAATATTGTTATACATAAAAGGTGATAATGTAGAAGAGATTTGTGAGTTGTGATATACATAAATTTTGATGACAAATTCTTACAAAACATTTAAATGAAGACTACAGATATGTGTCAAGAAAATGGTCACAAAAAAATATTATAATAGTACAAAAATCTTGCGAGAAAAAGAAGTTAATTACTTAACCAAAATACACAGAAATTATTCAGCAACTCAATTTCAGGTCACACTGTAAGGTATTTTTAGGCCAATTAAAGAATTTACAGGACTTAAGAGTGTAATTACATAAAGTTAGTACATGATATCTCAATTTTACAGCACTAATTTTTAATATTTTAAGCAGTATTAGATAAAGATTTTGTTTAAAAAAAAAACGTTAATAAGTAAGACCAAAGCAATGAATTTCAATTATACATTACATAAGATACAAAAGGACAAGATAGTTGAACAATTACAATAAAAAAAGATGTTAAAATATTAAACATAATGATATCAGCAGAGTGATGACACAGTGTCACTGTCAAGCATTATTACCTGCAAACTGGTCCCTCTTTTCCTTCAACATACTAGGTTTCACAAGTTCGTTATCATTACGGTACACCGGTACATGTACAGGAAGAGGCAGGTCTACAGGTGGTGGTGGGCTTGAACTTGGAAGAGGCGGTGGTGATGGTGTGTAGGATCTTTCACCATCTGAATGAGCCTGATACACAGTTGGCTGATCATAGACAGGCTCAGAATCCTCCGTACTTTGACTAGAAATGATACCAATGTATTCCATACAGATAAAGACTTGATTAGAAATGATACCAAAGCACAGTCAAACCCGTGAACAAAGATGTCCCTTCGGAAAGACAAGTGTGGCTTTTATTGACAGGTGATCTTTATTTGGAGGTGGCCGCTAACACAGGTTTAAATAGTTAAGGTTTAATAAAGGTTATTTTTTCAATAAAGGCCACATAATGAACTTTGTTCACAGGTTTGTCTGTATGTGAGTGATAATAGATTTGTTCATTTCAGAATGACCAAAGGGTCATTTTGCTGAAACTCAAAAATCCTTTTTCTTGAGCCATCTACAGTTAATTGTAAACTTTATGTTTATAGATTACCAACATTACATACATAGAAGGAAATTTATGCATTGTCATAAAAAAATTAAGAAAACAATAAATTTAATGTAATACCATACACATAATTTACCTGTTACTTGAAGTATTGGTAGGAAACACACTGTTAGGAAGTGGTGCTGGGGGTCGTTGATAGTTCTGGTCATACGCTGGTGGACCTCCTGGTTCATAATCATACTCAACCTCATCTCTATGATCCCAGACATCATGTAGAAACTTACTGTATACCTGACTCGCAGCTAGAATACAGAATATTGTAAATTACTTCTTAAATCAAGATATCATACATTTCTGGCATCACAATATTAGAAATTCAATTACGCATCAGGTAAATCACAAAGAATTTTCAACTACATAAAAAGCATGAATGTATATTTAAGGTTCCTTGTGAATATTGCATAAAACCTTTATGGTTGAGTGGTAAAGGTCCCTGACTAGTAATAACTAGCTCCTTAACACTGTGAGTTTGAATTCCTCCTGTTACTATATAAATTTCACATGTGAGGAAACTGTCCTCAAAGTTTATAGTTCAACTCAGGTATTTCCTGGTGTTTTCTTCCACATTTAAAGCAGGAAAAGTTGTCATATGACCCTAGCTGTTGTTGGTGTGACGTTCAATCCAAACAATATTGCATGGTAATAAAAATCACTTAATAGTTTTAAGACAGCAGCTTATATTCAAAGGGAGGTAATAAATATTCATACATCATGTTGTTACTGTACAATTGATAGAAAAGATTAAAGTAACAAATTGAACCAGACTGACATGATTTGTTCACTCATTTGATCGATTAGAAAGCATAACTGTGTTTTTAATTCATATCAGGATTCTTATCAAAATACACTTTTTTCATCCATCCAGAGTTGTTTTTTAATAGTTAATAGTAACTTAATACCTATGTTCATTCTTTTAAGCAATCAAAATAAGAAATAGATTACACTACATGTGAATTTTTCTACATATCCAAGAATCTATAATTAACTGAAGAAAAAATAGATTTCCAAGCATTTTAGTGGACTGTCAGATGTTAGGCCATGTCTATTGTCTCTGAGAGTAGAAAGTTTACATAATAAACAGATGTAATAATGTCCTCTCTTTAAAGAGTCATCACAATACATTGAATCAATGGGATTAAAGGATTGGCCACCACCTCTGAATGAAGGCCACCCTCTGAATGAAGGCCATTCTTTGGATAAACATATTTACAACAAAATGACCTCCGAATAAAATCAACTTGTCAATGAAGGCCATATTTTGTATTTCCAAAGGGTGGCCTTTGTTCACAGGTTTGACTGTTAGTATCTGTAACCAAAAATCTGTTACTTACTTTGAATTCTAAAAGTGCGAGAAACTTGTGTGAAATACACTGAGTATTTTTTGGCTAGTTCTTTTCCTTCTTTGAGCCCATGACTGTGTTCATTAACATTATATCTACTACCACCATCTTCAGGGACTGCTAGAAACAACATGTATGCTGGATTCACTGTCTCAGCGAAAGCTCTGAAATGAACAATGTATAACAGTAATGATACTATTTCTAGCATTGACTCATCTTGTATCTGTCAAAAAATTAGCACTGTCCAATGAAAAAAAATCATTTTAAAAACACACATTAACCTGAAGATTAGTCAGCTTAAATTCAAGCAAGTAACAAGAGAATAAATTCTTATCAATGAGTAAAGCAAGATTATAACAAGTAAACGTATCAACAAATAAGTGATAACATCTTTTAATGCTAAAAATAACAAGAGTGCCAGGTCACAAAATACGCCCGTCAAAATTCATTTTTCAAAGTGTCAAGGGGCATAACTCAGAAAAGCCTGGGCCGATTGGGCTGGTTATTGAACTTGACTGAGATCTCATGGCCATAAATATTTCCATCAAGTTTGGTGAGGGTCCGAATAAAACTGTTTTAATTAGAGACCGGACACTGTTGTGGAAGCTGCCTGCCCGCCCATCCACCCGCCCACTGTGGGTTTTCCCATAATACGACCCGTTTTTCAAACGGGCGTATAAAATATCAATCCCTCATCAAGCATGGCGTTTACTTACTTCATTGAAGCCAAAGAAGCTCTTCTCTTAGGACAGTAAACAAGTATATAACCATGATACATATAGCCCTCTTGTACCAGTCGATGGGCACCATGGTAAGACGTAACAGTGATGCCCACTTTCTGTTTGGTAGATTCTAAGGTCATATCTACAGTAAACATATTGTCGTCCTCGGGGGATAATGGCGTTTCCGATTCTGGAGTCATCAGAAATGTTGGTTCATTTAAAAATGGCTGTAGTGGGATTTCCATTGGGTATGGATCAGAGCACATCATACACATTAAAATTCTGAAATTATCATGGTAATAATGTAAAATTAACATACACAAAAATAATACAGGTATACTTAATCAGAGTTAGATTTTAATGCAATCATGGAAGCCAAACATATTTCTTTCATATGCTCAGAATGTAAAAACTGAATAGAATACAGGGTTCTTTTTCCTTTTATAGCAGGGGCCATGTACAGGTGTCTTCCCCTCAGGAAAATTCTTTAAAATCATGCATTTTTCCCAAAAAATTCAATTTACATCAAATTTTTTCTTCGCCTTTTGCAAAAATCAGGTGTTATTTTCCCCAAAATTTAAGGACAATGCCCCTTCCCCACCTGTGAAAAAAGCCCTGGAATATGTCATATATGTCCTGACATCTTGAGGTATATGTATACTATTAAAATGAAGTTTGAATAGCAGTCTCAGATTGCAGTCTTTTTAATGGAAAATTTCAAAACTCAGTTTTGGTTCAGTTTCATAATGAGTTACCTAGACAATGCTAAGACATTTATAAGTGTATACCTTAAGTCAGGGGTTGTATCTTCCATAATTCTACCCTCTAGTGAATGACCAGGGACTTGGATTATATAGTTGAGACCCAGCTCAATTTGTTCCGGATAGAATTTCAGCTTTTCTGCCAGATCCTCCTCCGGAACATCGACAAAGGTACACTGCAAACTGAAAAGTAACAAACAAATGGCTTTATACATGTTGTGGCATTGATATATTAGAACTCTTCACACAGCGTATAATTTGTTCATCAAAAATCATAATAATTATGTTTACCTTTTCACTTAATCTAGTTGCATGAAGCTACGAATCTAAGCTAAGAATAATTTGCTACAAAAGCAAAACAAATGAAAATAGTAAGGAATTTCGAAGACAAAACAGCAAAAATTTATTTATATAAAGTCATACTTAAATGGACATTTTAGAAAAATAGCCGGTGAATCTTAATATAAGAGTCAGTATTCTTAAACCATCAAGTTCAACCATACACATGTGAAATAAGTTTGCTAAAAATTGTTCCAAACTTTTTACCTAGTAGCCAGAAATTTTCCATTTTCCTGCAAATATGCTAGTTCTTTTTTAGTATATGGTTGATAAGCCAACATGATCACTAAAGGGAGGTCATTCAAGGCCGAATCACGATTTACATTATTAGCTTCTAGAGTCTTTACAATACTTGAGCGAATATATTCCAAGGATTCAGGCGAGTTATAAACACATATACACCCTGAAAATATAGAACTTCAACATGTAAAACAACAATCAGTGTTCTCCAGAAGATTTAGACTAGCCGGCTAAATTTAAATTGTAGCCAGTTTTATTTACAGTTATTAATTTTTTGGTGTAATAAGCCGGCGCTTGGTTTTCAAGAAGGTGATATCGCCAGCTTCTGGGGCTTCTAAAGAACACCAAACAATTCTAGGAGCAGAGCAATATTACAGCATGTTTAAACACAGAATCAAAATTTCACAAATTTCAGTCCCTTACATATTTTTGTCTAAAAACCATACATACATGACTGAGTGAACTAAGAAATATCATTAATAATTTTACATCACACCTATTTCTGAAATCTGAATAATTATTGTCAAAGGACAACCCCTAGAATATGAACTAACCCTGGGGTCTAAAGTTTGGCGCAATAAACGAATTTCCTTCCTCCGAGACATCACCATCTATAGGTCTGTAATCCAAACTATATACACGATGAGCTACTTTATACTCATCATCAATACACATACTCTGTAAGCAATAAATAAATAACAATATAATACAAAACAAGAGGGCCAAGATGGCCCTATATCGCTCACATGACAATCACTGTTCACTCATTAAAACATTGTTTTGAACCGGTGACCTAGTTTTTGACCCCAGACGACCTATGTTCGAATTTGTCTTACATATCATTAAGACAAACAGTCTGACTAGGTTTGGTGAAGATACGATCAAAATTTGACATCTACAGTGTTAATAAGGTTTTCCTAAGATTTGACCTTGTGACCTGGTTTTTGACCCTAGGTGACCCATATTTGAACTTGTCCTTAATATCATTAAGACAAACAATCTGACAACGTTTGGCCAAGATCCAATCAAAACCATGACATTTAGAGCTTTTACAAGATTTTTACCTAAGATTTGACCTTGTGACCCAGTTTTTGAACCCGGCTGACTCATGTTCATCCTTGACCCTCATATCATTGAGGCAAACATTTTGACAAGGTTTGGTGAAGATCCAATTAAAACTGTGACATCTACAGTGTTAACAAAGTTTTCCTAAGATTTGACCTGGTGACCTAGTTATTGACCCCAGATGACCCATATTTATACTTGACCGTTATATCATTAAAACAAACGATTTGACAAAGTTTGGTGAAGATCCAATAATAACTGTGAAATCTACAGTGTTAACATGGTTTTTCATAAGATTTGACCTAGCGACCTAGTTTTTGACCCAAGATGACCCATGTTCGAACTCGTCCAAGATATTATGAAGACAAACATTCTGACAAGGTTTCATGATCATCCAATCAAACAGTGACTTCTAGAGTGTTCACAAGGTTTTCCAGCAATTTGCCCTAGTGACCTAATTTTACTACAGAAATGACCCATTATTAAACTTGACCTACATATTATTAAAATAAACATTCTGACAAAGTTTCATGAAGA
Organism: Lutraria lutraria; assembly: GCA_964023205.1. Lineage (NCBI taxonomy): Eukaryota > Metazoa > Mollusca > Bivalvia > Venerida > Mactridae > Lutraria > Lutraria lutraria. The sequence continues at coordinate 32,176,217 of OZ026846.1, forward strand.
TAAAGTCAAAACAGTGATTTCTAAAGTGTTCACAAGGTTTTCCCTTATTTGGCCCTGGTGACCTAGTTTTTGACCCCAAATGGCCCAATATTGAACTCGTCCGAGATTTTGTTGATATTAACGTTCTGACCCAGTTTTGCTAAAATTGAGCCAAAAATGTGGCCCCTAGTGTGGTCACAACAAAAAGTTTGACGACGCACGACGCCGGACGGAGAGTGATCCTAATAGCTCACTTTGTCACTTTGTGACATGTGAGCTAAAAATTGGTATTTTTCATTCAAAACAACACACAGTATGTACATACACTGATCATATACATGCAAGGGAGATTAAAATTAAAAATCCTGAAAATCATATGCAGCCGACCATTTTTGCCAAACAAGAGGTCTTCATCAATCAACCACATTGCTTCCATATTTAACTCAGTTTGTATTAAAGAAAATCCTTCAGAGCAGATTAAATGACCATAATTTTGTCATTTCTTGAGATATTTTCATCAAATAACTTTTATTTGCTCATAAGTCATAGCTGTTTCAGGACAGATAAATCCAGAATTCCGAATATATCCGGAATAATGTCACGCCTGTATTTGAAATTAAGTTTAATGAGATCCAGAATATTTGATTTTGTACATAAAAATGCATCAATTTACAAACTCATGTAGTAAAATATAATCATCAAAATATCTGTTAACCTAATTTAATAAAAAAATTAATTCAATACAGAACACATACCCTAATTTCCTTAAATAAATCCTTCGCAAGACCATCAATTCCAAGGAGCACCAAATTAAGGGGTCGCACAATTGGCCCTGAAGAAATCGAGTCTGGGGTGTTATGAGACCTAAAAATTAATAATATATACATGTAAAAATAACAAATGGACAAATCAACAGTACTAGGCAACTGAAGACTATGATGTAGAATGTAAGCATTAGTAATTGCAACTGTGGCCGAGTGGTTAGGGTGCCCGCCTTCAGAGCTGGAGATCCCCAGAGACTGGGTTAAAACTGACGTAGATGGTTGGTGAACTGCCAGCTAGTTAATTAATGGTTACCGTAGGCTCATCTCAGCCAGGCGCCTAGCAAAAAGAGAAGGGATTCGGGAGGTACTGTGCTAACAAGAGATATTGTCTTGTTAAAATGTTTGTGAATTTATTATGTTGTTTTATTACAGTTTGTATTGTACCTGGTTCTTTTCTTTATCTTCCTGTATTTAATTTATACAGCAAATGTATAGTTGTAAAATAAAAATTTCCGTTTGGTCCAACTTTGTGAAATTTGAGTTTCGAATTGCGAAACTATGAAAAATGCTTCAGAAATTGAAGACTCCAGATATGATTTTAGTTTTTACACATACTAAGACGTGAAAGTTTACTGTTTGCTGTTAAGGCTGAATTCAAACACAGTCCTGAAATCAGGAAGGTGATACCCTTTCTCAAGACTAATGCTGATCACATGGCAACAGAAATGAATAAAACAAGCAACAAACCTCCCGTTAGGCACTAATCGTCTCTCATTTCTCAGAATATTTGACACGACACATTCTGTACATGAGCAATCTTCAGACATAGACGTATGGAAGAAGCATCTATCCACAGAGGGTTTATCCAGGAACACAACATGATTTAACAACATAACCTTCCTATCATCCTCTAGTTTATAAAATTTCCGAAATCTGAAACAAAAATAAAAGCTATCATGTATATCTAGTGTTTATGAACATAAACATTGCATATGACTTTGTCTAGTTTGATTACACAAAAAAGGGACACAGATAAATGTAATAATCTAATATCATAAATTGAAGGGGTGAGTGCTAGAAAGGCCTATCTCCTAGATCTTTGTCCAAATGATGATAGGCCCTCCTACCACTACAACATTACCTTTGGTCATCATTCAAAGAATTATAAATAACGTTGAGATCATCTTCAGTTAAATTTTGGTTAAGGTTCAGATTACGAAACACGCTAGGTCTCTCCCATAATAGTTCTTGAAATTCTATTCTCAATTTATTTTTTAATTGTTTCTGATATTCATCAAACACATGCTGTTGTTCTAGTTCTTGTAACGCAGTGTAGCACTCTTTCCCCAGAAATATAGTCCTATAATCACTAAGTAAACCGCCGGGTTTGTCCACATTTTTATCCAGAATCGTCCAGAACTCTTTCTTCATCCTGAAAAAGTTTTATGAATTTTTTAAAACTACATGATGAAGTTCATAATTAATCAACAATTTTTAGCCAACCATGATTGGTAGAGAAAAATTAGATAGTCACAGTTTACTAAAATAAAATAACAATTTCACTGCACATGATTTAAGTATTTAACACAGAAGGGGAATTCAAAATGTAACTTCATTGTGACTGTTGCATCTAAACACATTAAATCTTCAGTACTAACATTCTTCTAAAATGAAGTTTATTGCTACAAAAATATATATCTATTGTAAGACAAGGGTTATAGGGTATAAAACATGAGAATAGTCTCTCAGCTCAAATCTCATTTTCATTCTAAACCCATATCAGACCAATCTTCTTGTTTGTATATATTTTTATCAAAATGACTTGTACCAGTATATCAAATTTGGTTTGAAATAAATCTTACAATAATTAACTTGAGAATATTGACATAAATTTGAGATTTGACAGTGAGATTGATCTCAAGTTTCATAATCTCCTACCTAGTCCTATTCAGTAAACTCATTGCATGACTGATCATATAAACAAAAAACTCAGTCACATGTTGTAGCAGTTGTAACATATAACTTTGACACATGCTAGTCAATTATAGTATTGTATTTTTCTTCACTAAGGAAGAAATAGACAGAAAATGATAAGGCGAAATTTCTATTTTCCAAAACTCCATCAAAATCCATGAATTTCCGTGCCCATGAAATAGCTTTTCGGTAGAAACCACAAAAATTGAGCAAATCTAAAATAAATGAAACCACAGTATACAACAAACTCACTCTTCTTTCCTGCGAGCAGCCTGCAGAGCGCTGACATGGTTACGGAAACAAGTCTCGGCTTCTTTGGAAGTCAACAAATCTAACGGAAGACGGGTTTCCTCTACATTGTCAACAAAATCTGTACCAGTCCAAGACTCACCATCCTCACACACTTTGACAAAAAACTGACCAAAGTCATCTTCTCTCATCATTTGATTCTGACATGATGACCAACTTCTTCTTTTAAAATAAAAAAAAAACACTACCGGTAATCATTAAGAATGTGACCAAACCTATGTTTTTATTGTGTTTTATGCAAGTTCAGAATTTCGGGTAAAAACAATTAAATATCAACAACTTAAGTTCCTGGATTACAAGTTTACCGATTAAGTACAGTCAAGCCTCTAAACAATAGGCCACTCAGGGGACAAACACATGTGGCTTTATTCTGAGGTCATTTTGTCCTGAATAATCAACGATGGCTTTTAAAAGAATGACCTTTATAAACAAGGTGGCCTTTATTCGAAAGTGGCCGCTAACACAGGTTTCACTGTAGAATTAATCATACAAGCAGTCACGACTTCACAAGTCAGTATAATAAGTAAATCAGTCAGCAACCTTCCATCAAGAGCCACCTCCCTTCAATAGCCAACTCTTATCTCGCTGGTTGCTGGCCACTGTAGAGAGAATAGCCAACTCTTATCTCGCTGGTTGCTGGCCACTGTAGAGAGGTTTCACTGTAGATTATTTAAGTAACTTGACCACTTAAAATATTGGTTTCAGTATGTTTCACACTGTTTTTCAATGATATTTCAGTTATATTTGGCGATCTGTTCACGTCACCAGTTTTCCTGGACCATATTCTACTAACCAGTACTAACTTACCCTTCCGACGTCTCTACATACTGAGGAAAACCAGCATTTATTGTCAAATTTTCTACTTAAAATAACTTAATAAAAACTTCAGTGACAAAGGAAGTCAAATAGTGAAAAGCTTACATTTCACAGAGGTACAAACTAAAAGAAACAGATTTTATGGAGCTGATAGAGACAGGAGGTTTTGCGGTACACACTGAATTAATTGAAATAATGAAACATTATTCATTTATAGGACAATAATAAGTGTGGAGATACAACGGAAACTCAAGTCATTCAGTTGAGTGCAAGCACTTCCAACAACTTCCTATGCATCTATCTATCTTTATCAATTAAAATACTCCAAAGATCGTACAGTGTTCATGAACAGGAATACATTCTTGTCTTAATAGTCAGATTTAGCCAAGCAAATGAAAGTGTAAAATACACAACACAATGACTTACATACCATACTAAATGAGAAATACCATAAATGATTCACAGCACATTTAAAAAAAAAACACACTGTTTGCAATGTAAATTTATGTATTTTATTTTGAATATGAAGTGTAGATCTTTTTATACTGCACTGTCATAGCTAATCATAAAATCAATATTGTTGTTTTTTTTTTCAAAAAAAATATCTATGCTCATTTCAACCAATACACACACCTTATATATAATCTGATGCTTTGTCCATAAAAGTGAAGCATTTGCTTAATATTTGCATTAAAAAGAAACCAGGAGGTCACTAACTCATACTCACCTATCACCAATCGTTTCCAGGTCAGGCAGGAAATGACACAGTACATCAGGAAGGTGTTTCAGAAATAAATTCCTCTTTTGTCTGATTAATTCTTCCCTCAGCTGTCGAAGGTGTTGTCTGACTAGATTCCGTGCATCATCAGTTCCAAATAAATCCACGTAATGTTGATAGTCCGGCTCTTTTTCCAGCTTTTTCCGAGCGGTCACCCATTTCCATTTAGAGTCATTAATTTTGCTTCTCATTAGATTCTTAAACGCTTCTTTAGCTACTTCCATGAGCTCCTTCTTAGCCTTGGAAGCTTCGCTGTAGGGAATCACTTTATTTCGAGCTTTAGATTTATCCATCATCATATGTGCCAACAACAGAAAGGCTGACTCTACGTTCACATTATCATGAGCCGATGTTTCAACAATAGGAATGCTATGTTTACTAAATTCTTTTCGGGTCAACATCTTCTCCACCTCCTTCACATAGTCCATGTCAACACTGTCATTTTTTGTTGTAACTAGAACGACTGGTTTTTTCGTTTTCATGGCATTAATGAGAAGCACTACGCAAAACTCAACTTGCTTTTCGATGCTTCTATCGGTAACATTACTAACATCAAAACAACATAATATACCATCAATGTTAACTTTTCCATCAGGCATCAGTTTTTGTTCATACGTACTGTCAGTCTCCATGCCTGAAAAAGACACATAACTAGATAAGTATCATGGGGGAAAAAATGCAAAAATCTTTGAAAATTCAAAACCAACAGAACTTTACAATAGTCCTAATATCTTCAATTTATGTATTTGTGTTTAATGCCATTTTTCAACAGTTTTTCAGTGGCTACAGATTATCCTGGACTGTATTCTAACCATAGTACTAACTAACCCTTTCACTAGCAACAGACTACTTCTTCAAATGTGGAGGAAAATCCTAACTAAACACTGCATCATGGCCGTGGCCATGAATTAAAAGAGATAACCTTGTTCAACACACAAGCAGTACCATGACAGCACAGATTGTATTATTGTGGTTAAAAGAATTGACTAGAAAGCATAATATATGACAGTCAAGCAATGACACAAAAAACAAACACAGTATAGAAAACCTCACATTGTGGACATGTCATAATTATTGACAGTCCAGTATCTGGGACAGTATCAGGCAAACAGATACCCAGCTATTCTAGTATTATGGACACTACAAATGACAGAACCGATGTACAAATTAATTGACCCATTATTACAGACGCTTGCTTTTGATCAGATTCATTATCTAACCTTATTTCAATAGGTAAGTCATAGAAAGTAATTTCACTAGCTAATAACAGGAGATTGACAGGGGAGCTTTGTACAGGGGGGGGGGGGGGGCTTTTGTTGGGGGGTGGGGGCTTTTGTCTGAATATGGCTGAGCACCACTATTGATGACCATTTTCATCAGAACCACAACTATCCATAACAGCGGGATATCATGATATGAACAAAGAAACATACATCAATGACAATGCTCTGTAACTCATAATAAGGTGATCATAAGATGTAAAAAACTTAAAGGTTCAAAACTTTATTGTTGTATCATATGAACTGGATGTGCTTCATTGACTTTTGAAATTGCATTTTGATATAATCATGATTTAACAGACTGATGCCAAGAAAAGATTCATTGGAAGAAAGAAATGACAAGGAAGAAATTGAACAACTGTAATACGGAAGATGAATTATAACAAATATAAAATACTCTCACATGGTAAAGAAATATTCATATATGTGTGTGCAAACAATAAGTTCAAAAGATCACATGACATTCTAACACTTTAACATTTGATGGCAACAGAAGAACTTAATCCTACAAGGAAAAGCAAGCTAAGAGCAAAATATTTTACTTCCTGAAATGTGCGAAGATTAAGAGTAAGAATGAGATGTCGGTTATCATGTCAACTAAAGGGATTTGTATTAATTGGATTCGTAAACATCGAGTCAGATAAACACTTGCCTAATGATATACATATATATTATATATGATCATATCATTATCAGAACAAATGATAACCAATCAAATTGATATATATCTGATAACATATCAAGGTAGACAAAAGCAACAACATAAAATCATTTTTAAAACTAGAAATGTGTCCAGAGGACATGAATGCCCCTGCTAAGAGCAAAGTCAAAAAGAGGCCATAACTCTTGTGAAAATGTTTGGATTTTAACAGAAATCGAACTTGAATTGTATTCATTATTATACACCTTCATGTAAAATATGAAACCAATTCATGAAACGTTTCTTGAGTTATTGCTTGGAAACCAAAATTTGAACAGACAGCCACCAAAATTTGAACAAACGGACGGACAGGAGTACCCCTTTATGCCATTTCACCATTTTTAATGGTGGGGAATAAAAAGCTACCAATTAATAAAAGAACTGATTGTTTATGTCTTGTTTCTTATTCAATTAATAAGCAGGTTCTTATCCAAATTTTGGTTGAAAATGGGGAGATGGGAGGAATTTTTATTATTAGTCAGGGTGTAAGACTGTTAGACTTAAAAATGAAATAAGCATACATCTCTTAAATTTAGTAATTATCTGAAAGACTGATTCTTCATACTTACATTTATAAACTATAATTGTTATGCAAAAGCTTTCTAATTGTAATTTCTTTGGATTGACCTATTTACAAAATTAAGGTAGCAAATTTTCATCTTTTTGATCAGGCGTATCAGGATGTCAGACAAACTTGGTGAAACCCCAAACTAACATATGAAAGAGAGTTAGACTGCAAAATTATGTTCATGCATTATCAGGACATTATAACAGTAAAATAAAAAGTACAGTAAAGCCCCTGAAAACTGGACCTCTACCGGATTGGGCCAAAAGGCCAGTTTTCTGAGAATTACGGTTTTCAGAGAACTTTTGATAAATTCTGAAAAAAAAAATTACTTGAAAAATTGTCTGATTTTCAGGGAGTCCAGTTTTGAGGTTTTACTATATTTTGCTTGTATTTCCCTGTTAGAATTTTCTGATTCCCAAAAAAGAATTTAGTTACCCAATTGATCTTTGCATATGTACATCAACTTCTCTGCTGACTGGACCTTAGTTTGGACACATCGTTTTGTGTAAGGATCTGTTCGTCCAGTTTTAAAAGGGGTAAAAGATACATCATCAATGAACTCCGTCTGTTCGATCACATGGAATGTGAAGTTGCTTCCTTCGTCCGTTTTAGTCACCTCTCCCCAGTACAGAAAATGATCATTGTTAATGACCCGACCGCCGAAGTCCGACTGACTGAGTACAGATATATGCTCAAGATGGTAATCGTCCGCCTCAGCATGGATGAATCTATTGCACAAGCATGATTTCCCGATTCCGAATGACCCCTTTTCCTTCTCAGTGCCAGATAATCCAATCACACTGACATTAAATGTCCTCCCATCAGGTTTCTTTGCCATAGCTAGACTAATTAACAGTCATGATATTACATGTCTTATTTTTAGCTTGACTAGTTAACAGTCATGATATTGTGTGTCTTTTTTTCTTAAGGTTACCAACAAACCTTTCAAGTAGAATATAGGGATACCCACATTTTAGCACCTTGTGTTAACTGAGAACTTAGCACCAGGTCAACCCATACCTGAAAAAATAGAGAAAAATTGTGAATATATTAGTTCTAATTCTTCAGTTCTAAAATTCAGAGGGTTATCCATTAACCTGAACAAAAACGTTTTCTTTACTGATTACAATAGTTGAATTTTAGCAAATTAATATAATGTTTTACCAGACTGATTGAAATTATGATTAGCATAAAAATGACACAAATATACATTCATCCCAGAAATACAAGTACCGGTATATACCGGTATTATGTTTCATTTAATTTACCAAATTGCCACAAGTATACTATGATGATTTGATTCACATAGAACTACCAAATTGCCATAAGTATACTATGATGATTTGATTCACATAGAACTACCAAATTGCCATAAGTATACTATGATGATTTGATTCATATTGAACTACCAAATTGCCATAAGTATACTATGATGATTTGATTCATATAGAACAACCAAATTGCCATAAGTATACTATGATGATTTGATTCATATAGAACTACCAAATTGCCATAAGTATACTATGATGATTTGATTCATATAGAACAACCAAATTGCCATAAGTATACTATGATGATTTGATTCATATAGAACAACCAAATTGCCATAAGTATACTATGATGATTTGATTCATATAAAACAACCAAATTGCCATAAGTATACTATGATGACTTGATTCATATAGAACTACCAAACTGCCATAAGTATACTATGATGATTTGATTCATATAGAACTACCAAACTGCTACAAGTATACTATGATCACTTGATTAATTTAGATCTACCAAATTGCTATGAGTATACAATTACAGCTTGTATAGAATATTAGAATGGCTTGATTCATACAGAAAAACTTAATTTCCATGGGTAACTTAAAATGTTAGATATTCAATGAAATCAATAATTACCATATATGTTTTAATAAACTTTAAAAGCCCCAGGTTACATTACTGGTACATGTACATGAAGTAAACAAACAAGGAGTTCTCATACACATCATGTACAACACAATGCTAAAAATTCATACCAATATTCAACCATCCTTTTTCTCTTATTTATTGTCATTCATGTGTCAATGCGTAACTGATAGCGTGAAAGTGACACAGAGAACAGTAAAGCAGTAAAGTATACATCCTTACACACTAGGTGTATCCTTACATATGAACACTATCTCATTATAAGAAAATCACAAACCTTGAAGAAAGTGAAAATTCATAAATTTGGCATGTCACATCATTAAGAGATTTATACTTCCAGATATACCACAGTGATATGAATGACCTCTGCACGTTTAATTTTATAAAGTAAAGGCTTACAAGGACATAGAAAATGTAGTCAGTCCTAAAAATAGACTCGGTTTAAAGCACATAATCTGTTAATAATACCATGATGTAAATGAATCCATAAAACCAAATAAAACAGTCAAAGTAATGTTAAATAATTCAACCAACATGTAGTTCAGCTCCAATTAAGGTTCTGCTCTAAAATTAAGTAAATATTGGCGAAAAATATTTAACAAATATTATATTTAAGAATAGTTGGTACATACAGTATAACTTCCTAAGTAAAATCCAAGCCTTTAACTAAATCTGACATAATGAATCATTCAAGCAATAAATCAATAATGACTGTTAAGTACTAGAAGTATGATGACACCGAGTTTCTGGTTTTTCCGATGCATGTTACATAGTGACATATTCAATACACTCATGTAGTTGTTTTATATCTAAACAGTAAAACTATCTGGAAAAAATGCAGATTATCTTAGGCAAGTTGTTCCCTGTATACTTAAGGTGTTTAAACTCAGTATCTTCATAAAAGGCCATCATTAAATAAAATGTTTGTTTGGGGTAACTCAACCCAGAAAATTTTCAGAGGATAGGTAGGTAGGAAATTTTTTTTTTCAATTTGTCCAGAGGCTATTTATATATTGAACAAAAAATTGCACCCAAGAAACCCAAAAAAGGTTGGACAAGGCCATTTTTGGTGAGTATAGGAAGCGTAACCCCAAACAAAATATTTTTTTAAGGATGGCCCAAACATTTCACCCTCAAGTCACTCATCAATAGTTATGTTAGAATTCACAACATTTAAATCTATGATAAAAATCATCAAAAAGACAATGTGCAATGTGCTATACCTATAAAACAAACAGAAATTGTCACTATAACAAAAGTAGCAGTCTCATACATGTAACTAACTGAAATACACATACATGATACCAATACAAGAGATTTTATTACATGATAAATAAATGATGTAACCATATAACACATAAGAGGGAATCCATGACATGAGATATGTCCTGTATATCAGTCTAGCATACCACTGATAGTTCTATAGCTAGTTATAAAAATATGTTACTTAAATAAGACATACCATAAACACTTTGACTGCATTATTACATAAATAATCATTAAACATACATTTATTTCATTTGAACAATCCCAACATGTATAAATAATAATCCTCAGTTATAAACTAAGTTAACAGTCAGATAACTAAAAAAAAATCGCAAATGAACTTGATAAAGAAACAATTTGATGTCATGTACGAACCAGTTGTTACTTTAAAAGGAAACTACATTTTTGTAAGCAAAGTGCATATGGCATCATATGGTCAAACTCTTACAACCACTGAAACTAGACTCAAATAACTACTGAAAACTAGACTTAATAAACTGAAGACAAGATACTAAGATAGACTGAAGACCAGATACTAACATAGACAAAAAGCCAGACTCTAATATAGACAGAAGACCAGACTCCAATATAGACAGAAGACCAGACTCTAATATAGACTGATGTCCAGACTCTAACATAGACAGAAGACCAGACTCTAACATAGACAGAAGACCAGACTCTAACATAGACTGAGGTCTAGACACTAATATAGACAGAAGACCAGACTCTAATATAGACAAAAGACCAGACTCCAATATAGACAGAAGACCAGACTCTAATATAGACTGAGGTCCAGACTCTAACATAGACAGAAGACCAGACTCTAACATAGACAGAAGACCAGACTCTAACATAGACAGAAGACCAGACTCTAACATAGACTGAGGTCCAGACACTAATATAGACAGAAGACCAGACTCCAACATAGACTGAGGTCAAGACTCCAACATAGACAGAAGACCAGACTCCAACATGGACAGAAGACCAGACTCTAACATAGACTGAGGTCCAGACACTAATATAGACAGAAGACCAGACACTAACATAGACAGAAGACCAGACTCAAACATGGACAGAAGACCAGACTCTAACATAGACTGAGGTCCAGACACTAATATAGACAGAAGACCAGACTCTAACATAGACAGAAGACAAGACTCGAACATAGACAGAAGACCAGACTCTAACATAGACAGAAGACCAGACTCTAATATAGACAAAAGACCAGACTCCAATATAGACAGAAGACCAGACTCTAATATAGACTGAGGTCCAGACTCTAACATAGACAGAAGACCAGACTCTAACATAGACTGAGGACCAGACACTAACATAGACAGAAGACAAGACTCTAACATAGACAGAAGACCAGACTCTAACATAGACAGAAGACCAGACTCTAACATAGACAGAAGACCAGACTCGAACATAGACTGAGGACCAGACACTAACATAGACAGAAGACAAGACTCTAACATAGACAGAAGACCAGACTCTAACATAGACAGAAGACCAGACTCTAACATAGACTGAGGACCAGACACTAACATAGACAGAAGACCAGACTCCAACATAGACAGAAGACCAGACTCGAACATAGACAGAAGACCAGACTCTAACATAGACAGAAGACCAGACTCTAATATAGACAAAAGACCAGACTCCAATATAGACAGAAGACCAGACTCTAATATAGACTGAGGTCCAGACTCTAACATAGACAGAAGACCAGACTCTAACATAGACTGAGGACCAGACACTAACATAGACAGAAGACAAGACTCTAACACAGACAGAAGACCAGACTCTAACATAGACTGAGGTCTAGACACTAATATAGACAGAAGATCAGACTCTAACATAGACAGAAGACCAGACTCTAACATAGACTGAGGACCAGGCACTAACACAGACAGAAGACCAGACTTTAACATAGACTGAGGTCCAGACACTAATATAGACAGAAGACCAGACTCTGACATAGACAGAAGACCAGACTCTAACATAGACAGAAGACCAGACTCTAACATAGACTGAGGTCCAGACACTAATATAGACAGAAGACCAGACTCTAACATAGACAGAAGACCAGACTCTAACATAGACTGAGGACCAGACACTAACATAGACAGAAAACAAGACTCTAACACAGACAGAAGACCAAACTCTAACATAGATTGAGGTCCAGCATCCAACATAGATAGAAGACTGTACTCTAATATAAATTGAATACGAGACTCTTAACATGTTAAATTTGTCCTGTTTTAACAAATGATTCAAATACCTATATCACATGTAAATCATATCAGTTCATCCATTATCTGGATAACCTTAAAAAATCTTCCTTCATCTTATTCTCTTCAGTTTTGAAACAAGTCTAACAGTATACAAACTATAATGGCTGTAATAAAATATTTGTTTGTTAAGAATGACCTGTTTGACTCATAAATAAGCAGCAACTCGTTGTTTTGAGATATTTTAGTGGACATACTTTGTGGCACATTCAGAATGTGAATATGATCCATTAGTAAATAGAAACAAGTTATGTTTTTGAAACACAATGCCCCCCTCTGAATGACCTTGACCTACTGACCTTAAAATGTACCTGTAGGTCCTGTAGTAGAGGTTGTCATGAGGAACCAACATAATGAAGTTTGATGAGTGTAGGTGGAAGTGTTCTTATTTTATAGGCAAGGTTAAAGTTTGGTACATTTACAAACAGACAGACAAACAGACAGACCAAAAACAATATGCCTCCGATCTATCGATAGATCGGGGGCATAGAAATGCATATATATATATATTACTTTACCCATCTCCTAACCAAGCTCTGTAACTTTAGCTCGGCCAGATGGTGCAAAACTATTTTATAGAGATGGCCTTAACACATATTAAGCTGACACAGCTAGTTAAATATATAACAATGTTTTCATATCGATACAGGTTATATTTCACACAAGATGGTGAACTGTTGACTGAGATTTATCATCCACTGTTCATGTACATATGTATGTAACACGTCTCATATTTCACTACTGTAGAAAAGTTATACATGTTCACAATAACCTGGGTCATCACTAACAGAGAAACTTAAGAAAAAATTGTCATCAGTACCGATAAAGACTTAAATACAATCCCCTAGTCAAAGTCCATAAGTATACTTATTGATATATTTTTTTAAAGTTTTTAATGTGTAAGTCATAATACAGTAAAAAAAGTCAACCATCCATATGTAATTTGCATACAATTCAATAGACAAAGATGAACATGAACTTGTAATTGAATTTGAATTTCATCTGAGAGATAAAGAGTAGTTTGAAATCATGACAGCAATCTGATCACTAAGGAAAGTGAGCAGGTTTGAAAAATTAGGACTTTCAAGTGGCATGTCATGAGTTTCTTAACAAAAAGCTGCACAAATTTAAAATCAGTCTTTTAGCATCTAAAAAAGTATCTTAAAATGAGGCCTTGGATAGGTTTAAAGATTTCGGAAAGCACATAGTTGTCATAGTCCATTTTAAGATAAAACAGGCTCATCATCCAGTTCAGGGAATCTGTTATTAATCACAGTACACACAGTCACCAGTTTAAGTTCTCATAGGTGCAGTTATGACTGACTTAAGAATCACTCCAACAATAGAACCAACAAAAAGCAAATCAAAGTTACCCTTGAAACATGAGAAATAAGGACCTACTATAAGCCTTGAACCTGTGACCTCTCCATCAACAGTCCCAAGCAGAGCTAACATATAAGCAGTCCCTCTGTCTTAATTGTTTCCATGTTGAGAGAAGGCTTCCAAAAATTAATTTTTCAAGACACCAAAATGAGAAATAGGGGGATATGAAGCAAACAAGAAAATAAATATTTTCAAATAGGCCTCAGTTAAATGAACAGGTACTAAGCGAAGTCCTAACCCTAAAATTATGGGTCCAAATCCAGTCCAAGGCAAATTATCACTATAACTAAAACAATGAGATTATCCTATATTTGTATATAAGTAAGATATAAGATATATTGAAGATATTTGCACCTAATAGGATATATCATTAGTAATCAAGACAGGGAAATAAATGTCAGTTCAGATGAAACTTCCTTATTGTTAACCAAATAAATTAAGACCTGCTCCATTATAAACAACCAAACTTTAATCCTACCTTCCCTAGCAGCCTATATGTACCGTAATGATCAACAGTTACTGCTAGCTTGAACTGAATATAAACATGTCTAGTCATTATTGGACAACAATCAAGCTTATTAATTATGCAGGGCACTTTTTTTATTGGCAGTATATTGAATTACCAATACTATCTATTGTTTAAATACTGCACCAATTGTGACACGATTCATTAAGCTTTAGGAATTTCATTCAATTTTAACATTTTCCGTCACACTACCAGAACAATAGAAAGACCAGAGTGAATTGGGTGGAAAATCCTACGATGGTTGTATAAACAGAAAGAAATTTTATATCAATATTACAACAACATGTTCAAACAGACGCATTAAGATCCTCACCCATCCTCTTTAACAAGAGTTTATAATGAAGTTCAAGCTTTGTTCATAAACCTAAAAACCACATTTTAGTACTAACCCATCAACTTGTATTATAGGTCTATAAATATAAAAAATATGAATTCAAACTGAAGTTTTTGTATGGTATAACCTATCACTATTATTATGTTAATTTACTACACTGTAACCCACATCAAAATAAAGAAGCACTTGCAGAGCCATATACATGTAGCCAACAAATTCACTAACCATGTACAATCATTGAACTACAACATAATTATTTCATCATACAGAATACTACACTGGTAAAAAAGGTGGCACCTAGAGATGTTAACCTTCGTACAAACAAACAGAAATATCAACCGTGAAACAGGAAAAAATTGTACAAGAAGGAACCTTGATTACTCTGTATACTGATAATTAAAATCTATGAATTCCTGTGTCAAACACGCAGTTTTAGGTATATAATGAACATGTCATGAATGTCCTGGTAAAAATTTACCTAATATGTCACAATAGGCTTCCCACATTATCATACATTTAAATATAGCAATGTAAATATGCAGTATTTGTTTTGTATAAAAATTAAACTACTACACATCATCACAAGAAATGTGATCATACTTGTACAGAAACGAAATCGAAACTTACAGATATGTAATCTTCAAGAAATGACATGACAGAAAATTAACTTACATGAAAAATATACAGCAAGACAAAAATTTCCTTTGACAGTATTACACAATAAACCCTCCTTACATTAAGCACTAAAAAAAATCACATTGAAAGACATATAGCTATTAGTAAACTTAAACTTCCTCGCTGTAAGTATAACACAGTGACTGACATAACAGCATGGTATATTACGGCACAAATCAATTTTACAAATAAATACAGTCCTACAAGAATTAATGAAATATGAGTGATTTTAGTACACTGTATGAATGATGGTCGTACATTAACACTGATATTGAACAGGTAGTATTAATTAGATAGCATCACTGGAAGTGTATGACATTGTATTGAGACAACGAGAGGTTACTCACTCTGTCAGTCATTGATCAGTATTGATTTGTCTACTATATACATGTTAAATGTGATAATTAGTCGTACAAATCAATACAAAAAGCATGTTATAACCAATCTTTGCGAACGGTAACGCTACAACTGCCTATCCTTGTACGCAGGATGCCAGTCACAAGTAAAATTATTGGAAAAATGGCGAACACGTCACTCACTTTCCCAAGCTCGGAAGATCCAATTCTCCACTGGCCCAGATTGCATGTGTTGAGTTCCAATAACAATGACATTTCAGATAAAGCCAATAGCTGCCACAGCAGTATAGGTCACAGACAATTAACTAACATTAATATGAATGTTATGAATGTAATTCCTATAATAATACAAAATGTATATAAGCGTATGTATAGAAATACCAATGAACAGAATGGTGGAGAGAGAGAGATTGGTTTATTCATGGTTGTAGTAGACATGCTGATGTGTAATTATAATGTATGTATCTAGATTAATGGTTGATCATTAGAAATATAATATAAGCACTATAAATAGACCATTGTAAAAGCAAATTTGAAGTCAATACAAAGGTTGAAGATATATCCCCAATAATGATGAAAAAGTAAATTTGATGGAAACATATAATTGAACCAACAAGAATAGTATACCAGTACATAATTACCCAAAGGCATGAATTGTATGAATGTAAACTTTCCTGAACTCGTCAGGTCATGGCTCCAAATGTCAGATTTGAAATTTTTTTAATTTAAAAAAAACTGCGAATTATGAAATCATCATTACGGTGAATGTGCAGTTCATAACTACTGAGAACTGGATTCATCCAGAGATGATAGAAAACACAGACCTGATGTCTGATATGAGCAGATAAACCTTCTAACAACACTAAAATAAAGTCAAATATTAAAGTTTATAAACTATATGGTATACAAGTAAACCACTACAGTTATATGAAAAATTTAAATATAACAATTAACATTGATAAGTAGCAGCAGAACTGAATGAATACTACAGAATTACTTATAAATGAATACTACAGAATTATTTCTATTCCATGTACTAATATATTCTGAGTCATCTGACACAAACCAGTCAGCAACACAACCCACTAGTGACCATCCTAATGCCAAAAACAAGAATAGTAGACTTATAATTAATTAGTGCCAATGGAAGCATAAAATACCATTGTTATAGTTACGGTATACTGGTTACTGTACATACATGTAAAAAATAACTTAAAACTGACCAACTCAAGACAAACAGATTGTATCCATTTGATAATTATACATAAAAGTTTACCCTGATTTGACCTCAACAGGATGCTGAGTCATTGGACAATAATTATACCTTGGAAAAAAGATGATCTACTGACCACTGGTACATGTATGATAAATGATTTAGTTCATTAATGACAAAGTAACAAATATTCTCAGTTCTCACCATCCACCTTCAGCTTTGAACATGCATGACTGTATAAGAGAAATAAAGAATGAGGATTCATATCTGCACCCATCAAAACTGTGTCAAAACAATGTTGGATAACAGTGTGATACTGGTAATTTGATAAATTAATATGTGTCAATTTCGAGTCAAATTACATTGAAAATATACAAGAGACATTTTGTACATGATATTGACACCTGATTGTTGTTCAAAGAAAAATTCATCTATCAATATGTTAATAATGGATTTACCCAAGAGTCAATAGGTCCCATTTATTCTCAAATATTGTTCTAGTCTAGATGTGCACTTTGGCATAAGACCTACATTGAAATATTGCATTTAGCACGGCAAAATCAGAACCTATGGACATGGGTTAGAAAGAAGGAATTTCATTATAAATTATATCTTCTGAAAAATAACTTCTTTAATACAAAAATAATTATCATTTATTTCATTTCAAAACTTATCACCAAGGCTCGGGAGAGAAAGCAACCCACAGACATTATCTTAATTCATTCAGGCCCCAGTGCTTGCATAAGTTATCAGACCCTTTTAAGTTTTTATGCCATTTTTGGGTCCATTTTTTCTTCCCCATTGCAAAAAAGTATGTATTTATCCCCACTGAGAGAAAAAATTACCCCACAATTAAAAAAAATCCCCAAATTTAGTTTTTCATGATGCAAATTTCCCCAACAAAGGGACCCGATACCTTAAAGAGTAAACAACATTTCTACATAGGTTAGTAGTGCCATACAATGGATTATTTCATATCACAATAGTTTATCTCCATCATAGAGACATACTTCAACGAATTAACATCAACAGGACACAAATGATTAAAACTTAAAAGGAATGAATGCCTAATTAAGGAACATTATTTCAAGTACCAATGGTACATGTACATCATTGTTTGTTTGTTGCATAGTGGTTTGTTATCACTTATAGTGTAATTTTATAAAGGAATTTTATGATGTTTATTTGTGATATGTTAGTAGATGTGAAGTATCCAAAAGGATCAGCAAGAAGAAACGGTTTTCTTTCAGTGCCATAACTTAAAGAGCTGATAATGTCTTTTAAAGATTGTGTGATATGTGCATGCTGCATAATTATGTCCTCTTAAAACTACAGTACTAAGCAAACATGCTAATTACTAACTTGAATCATATTAGCATCTTTAACCCTCATTATTCAACTATTCAGTACTAGAAGATTTAAATTTGCATCAAACTTTTCAGTAGGACACCAATCCAACAACATATATGGTGTTTAAAGACATTGAACAGCTACTATTACTATATAAGTGACCCCCTCCCCTAAATCCACAAGAGGTATAATCTCTTGTTTTATTGCCCCAAATCAGATTAATCCTGCCTGGTCACGGTCTGTTGACATGACACCAAGTCAAAAAGTAGGGTCTTAAATTTTTTTGATTTATGGTGATAATAAGTATATGACTAAATTCCTGTTGTTTTTATAAGCATATACAGTATGATTATGTAAACAGAAGCTAGTAAATCAATGACCCTGTCCGTCTTGTTACCCCCTACTGTGGAAACAGGGATCTTGCTGGTCCATAAGTCACAACAGATATTAAATATAGGGCTTCAAAAAGCAAGTAAGTAAATTTATTTGATATTTACATGTCCCATAAAATCTCATACAATGATACACTTTTCATATATAATAGGATTAAAGTACATTATACCAGGGCTTTTTCCTTCTATAGCAGGGGCCGTTAACAGGCATCATCCCCTCGGGAAAATTCTTTAAAAATATGCAATTTTCTATTAAAAATTCAAGTTTTTTCTTCCCCTTTTACAAAAACCATGTGTAAACCCACCCCCAAATTCAAGAATAACTGTAACTTGTAAGCATCTTGACTTCATATTCATAATGTGAATATCTCACATGGAATGACTATTTCAAAGACTACAAGTGCTAAATGACTTTCATTAACTAAAATCAATTCAATGCATAGCTATCAACTCAATGCTATTATTCTAGTTCATGAGTACTTAGCACATTATTCAAGACATGAGTTTATAACATTCATGTTTCATTTAAAATATAACAAAATATTCATGACTAACTAAAATATCTGCTTATCATTTTGAGGAAATCTGATCATGTGCATTTATTAATATCATGAAAGTAATGTGATACTTGCTGTGCAAGGATTTATCTTAAAAAGGCATTAGTTTGGAATTAAAGATATCAAATGCAGGTATCAGCATTCAAGAAAGTGACTTAGAGTCATAAAGATGGATTGAGCAGAACTTTACCATTTATAATTTAGTTTTAATGCATGTGTTGACCAACCTAGAGGTCTAGCATAATACAATGTGTGACTTAAAAATCAGTAGTTCCACACTGATGAAAACAAGAAAATTGGTAAACGTGACAACAAAAATTGAAAATAAAAGGCCAATATATAAACCTATGATTTATAAAACAAATGTTAAGTACTGTACTGCAATGTCAAAAGTAGGCAGGTCCATTTATGTGATGGAATGCACCACAAATGGGTCGATTCACACCTGTTATAGACACCGTAATACCATTGTATAATAGTTACAGTACTGGAATCGTTCGGTATATTTATCAATTTGGTAATGACAGTCGATATGTAATACATTACATTTATAAGAAAGATGAATGAAAATATCAGGTCAGCGGAAAAATTCTGACATTATTCGTCATGCTAGCTCAACTACGTACCTTCCGCCGACAGAGTGTAAATATTGCGATCGTCTGCAAGAGAATGCTTCTGATAACAATCAGTACGTTTCCAATCTAAATTAAAACTCAAAATAAATCCTCTTTTCGGCACTTTTTGACGACTAGATCGTCCGATTTAATTATTATTCGCCATGTTATATGCAGTCAGCCGTAACTGGACTGTGTCTACACGAGTGTAATTTATCTCCCGTAATAATACTCACAAATGAAAACCAGTCAATGCGAATGTATACTGCTCGATATTACGTACGAGTCATTGGCTGTATCAATTATATTTTTAATGCAAAAAGATACGAGTCAAAATAAAAATTCGTTATATGTATTTAAAGCAGGGATGCTATATTACATGCCATGTAATCGCTGCTTTAAATACAGATACCAAATAACTAATTTAGGCCAACATGTGAACAATGAGAACTATTAAATACCAGAGACGTGTATAATACCAGGTAGTTGTATATAGTTAATATAACTACCTGATAATACATATAATGTATTATAAGTCTCTGTAAATACTAAAGACTTAATTGTCTCTAAAATTGATTATATCACTTATTTAAAAAGGATATTTTGGGACCACTTTACTATTTCTTAATTATGTTATCACATGAGATAGAGATTGACATGGCATTTCTTATTTTATTCGTATCAAGGACTTATATACATACATGTATGTATATAAGTCCTTGTTCGTATGTATTTTCTATAATTTGTTTTTACGGAAATGTACAATCTTCTTAAATTGTAAATTCTTTATCCTATGCTTTCTTTTATCAAGGACTTATATACATATGTATGTATATAAGTCCTTGCTTTTATTTATCTTATTTTATTCATCATTTTGTAAATATTAGTTGTTTGCATTTATGCCAGGTACTTGAAACATATATTCTAAATAAATATTATTATGCACATGTATCATTTATCTAAATAGGATAGGAGATATCGCTTAATAGGAGGTATCACTTATCCATGTAGGAGATATGACTTAGCCAAGTATGAGATATCTGTTATCTAAATGGGAGATATCACTCTGAATAGTATATATGCATTATGATCTAAATAAGAGATATCCATTATCTAAATAGGAGATACCTGTTATCTAAATATGAGATATCACTCTAAATATGAGAAATCACTTATCTAACTAAGAGATATCCATTATCTAAATAGGAGATATCTGTTATCTAAATAGGAGATATCACTCTAAATAGGACATAATCACTCATCTCAGTAGGAGATATATCTGTTATATAAATAGGACAAATGACTTTATATCTAAATAGATGATACTTATCTAAACATAAAAGATATCACAGAACACTTGTGTTATAGTTTCCTTAATGTATCAACATTTGATTAATTGTATCAACACCAATGATATGTTAGGTACAATGTGTTATGTGAACTTTTAATTGTGTAACATAGTTGATATTTGAACACCAAACCTTTATGTCTCATGTATGCAGAGATTCCAGTCACTTTGGTTTACTTTTCACACTTTTTATTAATTTCTACTACAGTGAAACCTGTGAACAAAGACCATCCTGAGGAGACATAAGTTGGCCTTTATTGACAGGTTGCCTTTATTTGGTGGTCATTTTGTTGTAAATAATCAATGAGTTTTTAAAATAATGGCCTTTAATCACGATTGTTTATTTGTTTATATAAAGTTTTACGCCCCTTGTCAACAGTCAGAGTCATGTGGAGCAGACAGTTCAACCAGTCATCATTCCTGGGAAGTACTAGTACTAGACTCCAATCCTCCGTTAGCAACTGCCTACTTTCTTACATAAAGAGACGTGGTCGGTAGCGGGGCTCGAACCCTATCAGTGATAGGTTACAGTGATTTAAGTCAGCAGACCTTAAACACTCGACCATGGAGGAGGGTCTTTTAATCACAAAGTGGCGTTTAGTCAGAGGTGGCTGCTAACACAGGTTTGACTGTATCTAGTTTGAACATTTAAGCTGAAGCACCTCTAGTATCAGAATAATCCAAACGTTTTAGTAAATTTATATATTGTCAAATGCTTATTACCAGGAAAGTGACAAATTAAAAATTCTCTTTGACCAGAGAGGCAGAGCAAAGCAAATTAAGAAGTAAAATACAGCAGATTTCTGGATATAATAAACATTAATGATGAGGGCTGGGTTAAATTTGCACATAATTTTGCTTTGAACTGCAAAACAGCAATTAACATCATATGTGATGCCATTTAGCATTTACAATGAGAATGACATAGGCAATATTTATTATGTGAGCACGCAATAGCTATTACCGATACCCCAAACTGAAACACAACAATGATGCAAGGAACCTAATGGTGTCTACTACCAAATAATCCCCAAGAGATGCCCTAGGTGTTACAGTTTACACCATTCATTTCAATATGACAAAATAATGTTAAGATGATCTCTCAACTCTCTGGATATAATTTAAAGAAATAGTACAGTATACTTGGTTGATTTTTTCCTTCAAAGTGGTCAGAGTTAATTTGAGGAGGGCATTTTTTATATCTTTGGTAATTTGTTTATTCAGTCTTGGGTAAACACAAAATCAAGATTGATAGTTTCATGCTTATATCTCTATTCCTGCTCTAATAATCATGTTAACTTTGGAAATATTGGCAAATATTTCAGTTGATACTGACAATAGCTTTGACAAAACCACCAAAAAACCTTTGGGTAAGATGTCTGTAGTTTATGCCACTTGATTACCGCCATAGTAAGGATTTGGTAATAACCTCAAAGAACCTTTATCCACTGTAATAAGTATGGGAAGACAAGCCTCCCCAATAACAACATCAGGACAGGTAAAGTGTTCAGAAATTTTATTTCATAAAATACATATGTATTACAATATTACGAAATTGTAATGGACACAAAATATTTTATACAAAACAAACATACAGAGTAAACACAATTAATACAAAACAAATTATCTAGTCATACAACCCACTCATAAAACAGGCAGTAGTAACAGACCTGTGATGGTAAAATTGTAGTAAATTCTATACATGAGACCATAATACAACCCAAAATTACCTTAAATGAAAAATATATCAATTCATTTCAGTGCATGGTCAAATTCTGTGACATTTTTTTTATATTAATTTTTTAGTAATTTTGGGTTAAAATACAGTGTTTTATATACATGTACACCATTTATTACAATTTTAATATCAAAAGACCATTGCTACTACCTGCAACTCATAACATTCCCTGGTAACTCTATAACCATGACATGATTGTTACAGTAATGAGATTGGTACTTACATTTCATATTTCATAACTGTAATGTAATACCATTATAATAAGCAGTAGAAAGCTAAGATAAAATGAACAATATCCCTAATGAGATTACACGGGAGACATTAAGGTTTAGAAATCTGATCTGAAGGTCATGAGAGGAGATTTTGAGTAACCCAGGAAGTGGCGATAGTCACTTGTAAGTGATTTATCTGGGCTCTAAACTCCGAGACGGAAACAACGCGTTAATTTTATAATTCTTCTTCCCCTTATTTTCTAGCTAGCAAAACTTTTTTTCGATGTTTCAGGTGTCAATTTTAACATTGACATTATTTATATCTATAACATTCAAATCAATTAAACCTAACTACATGTAGTTTACTTCTATATAAAAAAAATCACATTTATCACAGTAAAACATTTAAATATGACACAAGAAAACTCTAAAAAATTACTTTAATAACAAACCAATCAGGTATGTTCTTCTTATGAGTATTTCTGTTGATAACTTAAAGACATCCATTAACAAAACAGATAGCTGTCTGTTTGTTTGCCAATACAAACTTTTAATTTATGTGAATAAGTTTTCTCATTTTACAACAGCTGTTATACATGTATAACCAATTATAGATTCAAATAGTCTGTATTCGGAAGACAACAATTTAATGTAATGCAGTATACATTGAAAATATCTAACCAACAGTATCATTTAAAATAATAAAGTATCAATAATAATGTTCATTTCAGTGGTCATCTACAATAAAGAGAATCTAACTGAACAATGTGGTCATCAGTTACGGTAATAAATTAGAACTAATAAGACCAATAATGTAAGTAAAAGTGATCATTATTGACAATATAATGCATTTAAGTACATAATTACACTACCATAATGTAAGACAGGTACACATAAAAGAGGAGCTAAGTCCTTGAAATCATTGACTTTATTTATAGTAAATGCACAATAATTAGAGTAACTGTATTTTTTTACCCTCAAGCAAAGGTAGACAGCTGTAAATAGAACAGAACAGAATGCTAATTGTCATGGAAAGACTCTAACAGGAGGTTCACTAGGTACTTTTAGAATAACATTGTACATGATTCAAAAACAGGTATTAACAGTGTGTTATAAACATGTTTTATCATAAACTATATTTGTAAAGGGTGTTTCACTGATCTCCATCTGAACATGCACTGCTTAAAATTGGACAAGGATCACATGCTTGTTGTGATTTGTTCATATTCAATACTACTATCAAATTTGATTAAACTTTGGTCATTCAAGCATCTTAAGCCAGTGCAAAAAAATGAAACGAATGATGTCCATTGAAACATATCTGTACACATTGTATAAAATGCATGTATTTAGATTTTAAGATTTTGGTAAGAAAGGTTCACAGAGATGTTTGGCATGGAAGGAGTTTAGCATAATACTAAAAAATCAAAATCATGCATTTCTTATAACAAAGGCTAGTTTATGGTAATGGTAATCTAATTACAGTGCAGTTGACTTCTGTCCAGCATTGACAATTTCTATAAATGAAAATACTCATTTATCCCATATATTACCATTTGTGCTTATCGTCACTCCAATAGCCAAGGTTGTTTGGTGACTTTTCCCAGTTTTAATGGTACAGCAAGACCCCCAGACACACTTGGGTAGAACCACTGGACTTCCACAGCTTCCTGACATGTAAGATTTGAACTCACAGCATTGAGGTGCTTGTGATAACTGGTCAGAGACCATAACCATTCCACCACAGATACCTCTCTACATTACCAATGGATAATCAGCTTATGTAATAAATAATTCCAGTAGAATGGCAATAATCTAACACAAATTGTGTATTGCTTATGATTACTTAAAAAACAACAACAACAATTCTGTGCAATGATAAATACATTTTTGGATTGCCAAATCTTTCTATAAAATATCATTTATCCTTTAGGCCAGACAAAAACAGTCGTACTGCCGCTTACCTAACTGACACATTTTTAAAAATAAATTTAAAGTTTCTTATAGCAAAACACGAAAATATTTGGGGATCTATTGTTCCTCAAAAGCACAACATATAGATTTTGAAAAAATATGAATGTCTTGCAACCTACCTACCCAATTTACAGGCAAACCTGTGAACAAAGGCCTGTCATGGGAAAGACATAACATGTCCTTCATAGACAGGTGACCTTTATTTGGAGGTATTTCAGTCCTAAATAATCAATGACGGTCTTTAAAAACATATCCTTTATTTAGAGGGTAGCCCTTATGCGGAGGTGGCTGCTAACACAGGTTTGACTGTAATGGTAAACATGACCATTTTTTCTAGCCTTTTCATACAGCAAGATACATGTACTACAGTGCAATCTCTCCAAAGCAACACCCTTTCGGAGTAGCAAAATTATGTTGTTGTTGAGAGGTTGTTGCTCTGGAGAGGATAAATTTATAGTTAAATCAGGCAGTTGGAAAAAAATCATGCTGTCATGGAAGGGTGGTTGTTGCTCAAGAGAGGGCCACTCCGGAGAGGTTGCACTGTATATCCGACAGTTTAATAATGATCAATTTCCTGCTCCAGTTCTTGTTGTTGGATAAGTTCCCAGTATAATCCCTTTTTCTTCCTTAAAGTCTCATGATTACCAATCTAGAAAAGAGGAAAAACTATGGCTGATTAAACATTGAAAATGTTTAATTTTCTTGGTTATCTCCCTTTCATTTCTATTTATAGCTGCTTATCAATATGTACAGGCCCCTTCCAACACTTAGTATTCATTATTAAACTTTAGGTATTTGTGTATGATTCTTATCACATACAAACAATCAATTTGCCAATAATAGGACAATCAGATATAGCTTAATACACTTTAATGATCTTGCTAATGGTATACATTTCAGACATTTACCTTTGACAACTGACTAAAACATTCATTATACTAGTAATAAAACACGTTATAGACAAACAAGGGTAGAAAGATGACTAAATTCACAAACTCTATGTTAATGAAATCAGCCAAAGGGCCTTAGATCCAAAACAATATGGAAAATAGTTCAGAAAATACTTTTATTCCGAAGTTAATATTGAAAAGTGTAGTAATATTGTAAATGTATGTTCATTATTCCGAAGTTAATATTGAAAAGTGTAGTAATATTGTAAATGTATGTTCACATTGATTTCAACCATTATGTGCATTTCATGTCCATGTTGGATCAGTGGTAAAGCATCCATTTAAGGCAAACTATTTAGTTCATTATATTTTTGGTATGGTAGATTTAAGTTAAACCTATGAAGAATTTTTGGCAAAAGAACCACAACCACTAACCTCGACAATTCTTCCATGAGCGACTACAGCAATCACATCAGCGTCTCGTATAGTGCTCAACCTATGAGCTATCACAAGAACTGTACGACCTGAAAATTAAATCACTGAAATGTCAGCTTATAATAAAACATGTAAAGTGATATGTTTTGCATTAGATAAGCAACAGTACATGTATATTATGTGTACAAACATTTGTATATACAAATGTAACTTACTTTGCATTGGATAAGCAACAGTACATGTATATGTGTACATACATTTGTATATAACTTACTTTGCATTGGATAAGCAACAGTACATGTATAATGTGTACATACGTTTGTATATAACTTACTTTGCATTGGATAAGCAACAGTACATGTATATGTGTACATACATTTGTATATAACTTACTTACTGTCATGAAATTCATTGTGTCTTCTCTCAATGTATCAAACGATACATATTCACAACTTAGTTATATACACAATGTTTTCAAATCCTTACAATAATAATTAGGACTGAATATCATTGGACATGTGATGATCAAACTTGATCAACCAATCTGGCCAACAATTCGCAAATCAAACAATGAATCTTAAATTAAAGAGTAATACAATATTTGCCAGTGCTCTGTTAGTGTACATGTTGCCATTTCTGCGCTACTATCTAAATTTGCAAACATCAAATAACGTCAAATAAGTTTTATCCACTCTGTACTGAGACTTGAATTCTCACCCAGGTTTATATACATCTCTACCTTGATGCATTACGGGGGTATATTAAAAAAGTACTATACACATAATGTATATAACAATTACCTCTAGATACTGTATCTAAAGCATCCTGTACAATCCTCTCAGACTCAGCATCTAATGCACTGAAAAAGAAAGGCAGCCATACATTAGATTTAAGAATAAGATAAAGTAATTCACATTTGTTACATTTGTTACAGCAATCAACTGGAGCTGTCACAGAGGTGACTAATATCCCCGCCACCGCTTTGACAATAAGAATACAATAGTACACTATACGGCTAAGTTCAAGGGGACATAACTCTGCAATGAGTGAATCACTGGGCATGAAAATTATGTCTTGCACATCTACACTTGATGGTGATAACATATATCAAGTTTCCATGCAATCCACAAACTTTTATGTGGACGGATGGACCAACTGACCAACGACCGACCGACTGACAGAGTGGCTCCAATATACCCCCTCTCAAACTTCGTTTGCGGTATAATTATACACAATGCGGTGATATTTATGTTTTAAGACCAAGACGTTGTGTTTGTTGAACAAAGATGTCCCATGATTTCTTTATAAGTTCCTAAAGCACAAATATCCTATAACTCCTTTGTAAGTTTATAGAGCAAAGATATCCCATAATTCTTTTCAAAGTTCATGAGCAAAGATATAAGTATCCCATATTTCCTCTCTAAGGTTATCAAGCAAAGATTTTCTATAATTCCTCTACCTGGTTGCTTCATCAAGTACAAGTATTGATGGATTCTTGACTAAAGCTCTGGCTATAGCGATTCTCTGTTTCTGACCACCAGATACTGTCACACCTCTCTCACCAAGGACAGTATCATATCCTTCAGGAAAACCAACAATGAAGTCATGGGCATTGGCTTGGGCAGCAGCTTCAAAGACCTGGAAATAAAAACAAACAGACCATTACAAGTATATGTGTGATAAGTTTATTATACAGATACAATCCTGTAAGTCATATGACCCATCAGGATACATGGTATAATACAGTGGTGTACCAGAAAAAAATACAACATATACAAATGTACAGTAAAAACTGAGAACAAAGGTCACCCTCAGGAAAGACAAAATATGGCTTTTATTGACAGATGGCCTTTATTCAGAGATCATTGATGGTTTAAAAAAGAATGACCTTTACTCTCACTATGGCATTTACTTGAAGGTGGCCACTAACAACAGGTTTGACTGTACATATAAACAAAAGAAAAGGAGAAGACTTTACAATGATAAATGATCAAATTTAACACATCAACTCAAGTACATGTAACATCAGCAGAAAGTAATCATGACATCAAACTATAGAACTGAGATTTGTCATGACCATAATAATGGTTCTGATTTCATAAGGGAACAGTGTAAAATGTTCACCTTCAAACTCTTCTCATGATGATCAATAAGTCTGCTTAGTTGATTGAAAGTTGTTTTTACTTAAAGTTCAATACTTTTAAGATGGAAAAAAACAACAGGGAATATGAAATAACACATTATCAAGACACAAATGATGGTAAAATAAATTCATACTAGAAATATATCCGGAGGACATGAATGCCCGCGCTGTGAGCTAAGTCAAAAAGGGGCCATAACTCCTCTTGAGTTATCAGTAGGAAACCAAAATTTGAACAGACGGACACACGCATGGATGGACAGGAGCAATGTTTTATGTCTTTCCACCATTCTTGAAATGGCGGGAGTATAAAAATCTTCTTCTAGAATAAATAAAAAGTTTGATGTTATAAGACATACCTCTGTATCTGAAGCATCAGGTCTACCATATCTTATATTCTCTAACACGGAGGTAGCAAACAAAACAGGTTCCTAAGAATAAAGTAAAGATAAAATTATATTATAACAAATTATACATTATCACATACCAAAGTGAAATTCACGATCAAAAGTAGTAATTTAATATTTCAAACAATGGATTATGCGAAGCACTAAAATAGCACCAATTACCAACAAAAAATGTATCATAAAAACAAAAAATGCTAATTCTTATCTCAATAAATACTATTTTAATTGAAAAAAATGGCTATACAACTACAAATGTAGTACACAATTCAATCTTAATTTCTTTCACACCTGGGAAAAATACCAAAGCTTACTGACGAGAATTCATTTTTTAAAAATAATTCCGGGTAGTTATTCTTAAGCTAATTAAGCACCATCTTAGCCAAAATATGTCTCTAAAACAACATGCCAGAGAAACATTAATACATAATGTCAAACAAGAATGAATTAAGATATTTTTACATTGATATAAACTGGACCTAAAAGTCAATCACCTGATTTATGAATCCAATCGCACGTCCTCTTAACCAACTTGGATCCAGCTTTGTAATATCAATACCATCAATAGTCACCTTTCCTGAACTGATATCATAAAATCTCTCTAACAATGCAGCAATTGTTGACTTTCCTAGAATAATTAATAAACATGCTTTGTTCATATATATGGAAAAGCAAAAGTGTAGAAAAATGTATGGAATTTTCAAGAGGGCACAGAAACTAGAAGCCCAAGGGTAAAATGTCGAGCTCACTATTGTCAAGGGAAGAGGAAATTGTATAAAGATAGTCTGGACAAGCTTTTTTATACCAATTTTTGACATTTGACCTTAAGGTATGACCTTGACCTTTGAGGTACACAAATGGATCTTTGGCACTACATGCTGTTAACATTTGTGCCAAATCATTCCAAAATGCCCTATCTAATGACAGAATAATGGTCCAGACAAACGTAACCTAGGCGGATGGACAGATAGATTTACGTACATACCCTGAATAAGTTGCCATTGTGGCAACAATTTCAAGTTCACTAAAGGCAGGCTCCACACAAAATGTGGAAATGCAATGGAGCCTGAAAGATAGATGGAAATGCTAAATCTGCTTAAACTACTATGACGGAGTTATCAACAATGCCTTGAAAATGTTTCTAATGTTCAGCTTACAGTGCTGATAAGAACTAGAAGCTACATTACCTCCTCCTGATGATCCGACCAATGCAACTGTTCTACCATGAGGTATTTTCAAACTAAAATCTTTCAGTACTTCCTGTATAAATAGACATTATAGAAAAATGCAATACTCATCTAATCTACAAAACTGCAGCTTAATAGTAAGGAATAAACAAATTACTTGTTTCTGGTAACCTGAACAACTCTAACTTTTCCCTGCGGCCCTAAACTTTTATCAGGCCTAAGGAACAATACATCCATTTCCTCACTTTTTTTACACTTTCACAAGTCAAAAAAATCCCCGACCTTCCTTCTCTACTTTAAATAAACATGTAACCAGAAACAAAATTTGTTTGCCCTAATCGTCATTATGTGAATATTTATACAAACCAGTAGTCAATGCAGATTTACAGGTATACAATACAGGAGCACTGGTAAGAAAACTACCCGATGTATGTAACGAGAAAAGTATCAACAAACTGTATTAATTAAACACAAAACAAGCAGTATATTATTATTAACTTAGTCTTAACAATGAGTTAATAACAATATGAACATTAAAAGTGATTCTTTAATTCTATACCTGATCTGGACGTGTAGGGTAACTGAAGCAAACATTGCTGAATTCTATATCTCCAAGCAAACTATAGAATGGTATTTTCTTTCCTCCGTGTAATGGAACACTGTATGGATGATTTATGTACTAAAAATTAAGACAAAATGAAAATACATATTCTAATCAGTTTCCATGGACTGTATTCAAAGCCGTACTAATTTACCCTTCAACAAGGAACTGACACATGTTAAGGGAAAATCAACATTTTTGTCAAATTTTCATGGAAGAGTATGACCTATCTCAACTGTGAATCGAACCAGGATCGCCTGGTTATAAATTCAGCGTACTAACCACCGGACCAAAGCCTTACCATCAGCATAGGATAAAGTCTTGAAATAATATATTGATAATTACAATTGGAAGTGGTAAGATTTTTACCATACATTTTAAATAGCATCACATCATACAAGAAATATAACTTAAAGAATTAGATTTATATTACAAATTATAACCAAGAAAGACCTATTACACTTGTTTATTGAGAATATTTATACAACACATGACACAGTATAATTAACTAAGATAAATCATTTGATACAAAGCAGAATCATAAGCCTTCAGAGTTACCTACCTCAAAGACCCTGGCCCCAGCACTTAAACCTCTCACTGCTTGACCAAACAGTACAGAAATTTGTGCCAATGACCTGAAATACCACAAATTTTAAGTACAGACATTATTGTCGAACTAAGTCAAATAAAACCACATGCTCTTATGTTTTTGTCAAATAATTGTGCACAAATATACCAAATCACTTGACATGTGTATCTCATCTATATTTTTTTGGATACAACACAATATGCCCACTAATTTGACTGATATCTTTGCTTCCCTTGTTTTAAAGTCAATGTTTATAATGTATAATACTATATAACTAAAGTCGTAATGACTTCACTTGTTTGCTAGCAAAATGCTCCACAAAATCCTTTAGAACTAACATCCTTACATAATTCTTTAATTACAACCATAGAAATGTCAATCAACTCAGATCATTACAATAACATTATTAAAGTAAGGAAACTTTTTGATGAAAATTACAATCAATATTCAATAATGGTATTAACAAATAAATATAAATCCTGCATAAACCAATACAAAGATCAACCTGTGTTAGTGGCCACCTCCGAATAAAGGCCACCCTGTAACTAGAGACCATTCTCTTAAAAACCCTCATTGATTATTTAGAACATATTGACCTCAAAATAAAGGTCACCTATCAATAAAGGCCACATTTTGTCTTTCACAAGGGTACCCTTTGTTCACAGGTTTGAC
This sequence comes from Lutraria lutraria, assembly GCA_964023205.1. Lineage (NCBI taxonomy): Eukaryota > Metazoa > Mollusca > Bivalvia > Venerida > Mactridae > Lutraria > Lutraria lutraria. Next base: position 32,208,452 of record OZ026846.1, read on the forward strand.
TGTACATTAGACAACAATCTTACCTTTCAACGGTTTGTGTAGCTACCAGAAATGACATAAGGTCACCAGCTGTGACTTCACCACGTGACATAAACTGACCACCAACAAATAAGGTACCAAGTATAACACCTGTTACAGAAAACAATGGTTTAGCTTTACTTAGACTTCATTCAGAATAATGTTTTACCATGAGATGTATTAGTGGTACACATATATGTGTAGAATTAAAGAACAATGCCAGATTGGATCACAAACCAATGCTAACCTACAATTTAGAAAGTCACTAACAACTTCCCTAGTAAATCAAAGATAATAATGAATGCATGACATTGCCTTTAATACAAGAGTGCTGCAAGCGAGGCCAACACTTGTCTGTTCAACACCTCAGTGAGATCTATCCACCTATAAAGTTTCATGTTGCTACCTCTTCTAGTTTCTGAGTTATGAGCTACATTAGTTTTTTGCACAGACGCAGACGACGCAGTGATCACAATAGCTCAACTTTTTCTTTGAAAACAGCCGAGCTAATAATCAGAAAACTAATCTGATGATAAACTACAATGTAATGATCAGATTATATTTCTTTAATATCCAGGTAGTGAACAATGTTTGTTTGAGTTTTACGCCCCTTTTCAACAGTCAGAGTCATATGAGGCAGACAGTTCACCTAAGCATCGTCCCTGGGAAGAACCAGTACTAGACTCCCATCCTCCATAAGCAACTGTATACATTCTCACATAAAGAGACATGGTCGGTAGCGGGGCTCTAACCCACGACCCTCTATCAGTGAGAGGTAACGGTGATTTGAAGTCAGCAACCACGGAGGAGGGTCTTGGCAGTGAACAAACTGAATCCAGATTCACAGTTTGATCAACTAGAACATTAATATAAATGTTTATAAATATGGATGAACTGTATAAAGTTACCATTTAATGCAATATTAGCCAATCCTTGAAACATTCCAATACCTATACCAAGACGAATATTTAATTGTCTAGCTTTTTCAACTTCCTGAGAAAATAACCTAAAAAATAATTATACAAAAACAATATTATTTGATTAAAACTAAGAATAACTGAAACAATTAACGGGAAAATTTAAAGAGAAACAAGAAGATATGTTCAATATATATGGCCCAGGTGGCAGCTTGACTTAAACTCGTATGAAAGGCCACGGCAATCATTACATGTCCCAACATCATTTTATGTCTGGGGCATAAAAACTGACTTTCTGTCACGGGGTGAACGCAATATCTTTAATACTCAGAGTGAAATTATCAAAGGAAAAAATTACAACTTTTACAGCAACCATTGAATAGTTTAACACGAAACCAAATACAAAACAGGAATGAAAAGCGTTAATGATGAACATAATGATCATGTATGCATTATAACATACTCATGTTCCTTTCCTTCCATGGCAAAAGCTCGTACAGTTCTTACATTACCCAAAGCTTCATCAGCCACAGCAGTAGATTTTGATACCTGAAATAGGAGTACATGTACTGTATAATATGTTACACTTCTAAAAGCAAAAATCAGATTTTTTCATAAGAATTTTTTTGTAATGGAAAAAGTCAAAAGACATTTCATTTGGCAAACTACTGAGTAAAGATTAATCATACAACATTAGGAAACCAACAAAAATACAGTACAACCTCTCTAGAACGACCCTCTCTTGAGCAACAACCTCCTGTTATCAACAGCATGATTTTTCCCACAGCACAATTTAACTATTAGTTTAACTTCTCTTGAGCAACAACCTCTCAACAACAACATAATTTTGCTACTCCCAAAGGGTGTTGCTTTGGAAAGGTTGCACTGAATGTTATTTCTTACCTGAGATTGCGCTGATTTAGAAAGTTTTCGTAAACCTGATCCCATAAAACTACCAATACTTATAATTACAGGAATTACTACACACATGATACCAGTCAACTTAGGTGAAATTAACCACAGAGCACCAATACAACCGACCGTCTGAAAATAAATAAAAAGAATATATCTATTAAAAATATCTATATTCAATAAAACAGCCTGTCTGCTTAGCTTAATAGTCTACTTACCTTGGCTTCGTGAGTTAAACCCAGGACTAGGTACATATTTCATTTGACAATTTGTTTGAAGACTTTATATCATATTAAGCCATAGAACCTTCATCATTGACTCAAGTCACTTAAGTGAAGTTAACATGGAAATTACATAAAGAATTATGTTCAAACCCTTATTTTTTGTAAGTCGATAACTGAAATAAAAAATTCTTGATACAAGGAGTGTTTTACCCATTCCAGACCTGTGCTTTGTACATAACAATTTGAACAACCGGTGCACATAATCTAAGGATGAACAAAAATCAGAGTAATTCCTGATACAGAAGGAAATTTAATGAAATAAAGCTAAATACAAAATTTTACCTGAGTGACAGCCCTTAATCCTTGTGATATACACAGTTTAAATGAAGACTTGAAATCCTGGATGTCTGATGTCAGCCTGTGTACAAATGTATGAAGGCAACAAAATTAATACTCAGAAAATTTATATATTTCAGGGTCAAAACTGGACCCTGCGACATATATTTAGCTAAGAACTATCTGTTTTTTCACTGTAAGGAAACCTAACTCCTTTTTCTCATAAAGAACTGTAGGGTGCAGTCATGGTTTGTGGATGTACCATTGCTTATTAGTCAACAACCATTGGTAAATCCTCAACAGTATATTATATGTCTTTATTTTCCTCCAAATTTGAAAATCACACATACAAATTTTTACAATAGACATTGGATAACACATGCAATCCAATAGAGTTTGTAACAGAATATTGAGAATGCCGATTCAGTACATGGATGTGTAGGACTCTCAAACAACACTACACTAATAAATGTCAATGATACTATAATAACACAATTTAAACAGGTTTAGAAATAAAGTGAATAAAATATTGCAATAACATACCTGTCCACTAGTTCACCTGTTTTGTGTTTGTCAAAAAACTGTATATCTTGTTTAAGAAGTGAATCAAATAACTTGACTCTAAGATTAGCAGCCAGATTTTCCCCAACATTGGAGAGTAAACTAATGTATGACACTGTCAAAGCTCCCTGTAATTATAGACAAAGAAAATGTAAACCAACTTTTATAAGATGTTACACATACATAAGATTTATTTTGGCATAAGATATATACATCTTTAATATAACAACATATAGAGAAACACAACACAACATGAGCATATTCACCATGACATGCACACCAACACCAGGGATAACAGTTCACAAACAAGAGTGCCAGGTCACAAAATACGCCCATCAAAATTCATTTTTCAAAGCATAAAGGGGCATAACTCAGAAGTGCCTGGGCCGTTTGGGCTGGTTATGGAACAACTATCTATCTATTCATACTGGATTGCATCCTTTCAAGTATTTTATGCAGGTGTGACCGACATCACACGGCTATAAACATTTCCATCAAGTTTGGTGAGGATCCGAATAAAACTGTTTTAAATTAGAGAGCGGACACCGTTGTGGACTCCGCCCACCAACCCAACATTCATTTTCGACCATCAACTTTTGACGTCTAGTGAACAGTTACACCCTGAGGATTATAAAAATCATATAAGGCACACAATCACATTAAATATTTACCTGAGCAAGATAGACACCAAGTAGGCTTAAGGCAGGTTTTTTTATTTCTTCCAGAAAGTTACCAGTATTGTCAGTAGCAAACCTAGACACAACATTGACCACATCTCCAACCATTAAAGGTAGTTTGATATTAACTAAAGCAGCAGCAAGAGCGCACTAAAACAGAGAAACAATGCTTGAATAAAACTTTAGTAGTGAAATAACACAAAATGCATGCCTGATCTAAGTATAACAACTTGATTTAATTACATTAAATTTTTATTGCCAGTCTACTTAAAGCTGTTTTTGCATTACTTCACAATATTTTAGGACAAAAAAAATCTATAGATCTTCTATAGATCTTATTTTGTTAAATACAATGAATGACCAATTTTAAAAAAATATTCTGGTTAAAAAAAATTCCTACATAAGCCCATGTAAAAATGAAGTTTACCCTGGGGCAGTGAGTTTTGAGCTTTTTATTCATGGTTAAAGTAATAACCATATAAGTATTACTTATATGGTCTTAAAAGTAGCAAAAGTTATACTTACTAGAATGGCTAATGATAATGACACAATATCTGACCATAACAAGTTGAAAAATTGTTTCCAATCAAATGTAGCATCATCAACGTTCTCAGATGGTTCTATTCCAACAAGTCTAGTATTTTGATGCTTATTAGTTTTACAATCTAATAGCACACCTTTTCCATTGTATATTACATAGCCTAATGTAACACCAGAGAATATAACAAACTTGGCAAGACGTTCATCTTTTACACCTTGTTTTAATTTTATCAACTGCTTTGAATTCTTCAGTGAATGAATATATTCAAGTCCTGTCCTAATTGAAGATTTTACACTCCTTGAATTCAATACCAATGATTTCATAACACACAAAGAGTTTGTTCCTGAGCTGTAGGATCTGAAGAAAAACAAATGATATTTGAAAACTGGTCTATTAAGCAAATCTTTACTATAATATTTATAAAACAATAACCATTTAATGATCATACATATTTTGCAGGGCTTTTTTTCCCATCTATAACAGAGGCGGAAATTCGGTGACTTCCCAATTGCAAAAAGGCTGTTTTTTCCCAATTTGAGGTAAGAAATTCACAAAAATACAATGCTATTCTAACTCGGTTGTCTAACCGTCTCAAAATTTAGCCAAATATTGCACTTGAATTTGCCAAAATGAAAGGCTAAGGCCCCTTCTCAATTTTTGGAAAAAAGGTCCTGTTTTTAATGAATACTAAGTGAACAGAACAATCATCCAAGTAACCGCACATCAAAACGTCTAGAAATATGAACACAGAAAAATAAGTCACATATAAACTTATATTTGTTAAACTAATTTTTATAGAATGCAATTCAGATCTCAAGCAAATGCCAGCTGAAACTGAAAAAAAAAAATGGTTCTAGAATCTCAGGAAAGCTTACAGCTAAATTGACAGCCTATATTTACATGATATAAATTATAACATTGGCATCATGTGGACTGAATTCAGTATGGTAGCCAGTTTTTTTTAGGAATGTTCTCTTTCAGTTTTAGTTTGTAGTCAAACTTTTTACTTTACAGAAAATGAGTATTTATCTATATTTTTATTTCCAGTCTTCGAATTTAGCACCAGTCCTTGGACCGAGTCCACCAAATTAGCCATCGGTCCAGTGAATTTGAAAAGGTCATAGGTCATATATGAAATAGCCAAATTATATGAAATTTTGTGTATTCTCATCTTGGTCTACCGAAAGTTAATTTGGACCAGTAAATTTTGCATTTTCAGTGGCCCGAATGTCCAGTGCTTCAGAAAGTTTTTTGTGAAGACTGTATTTCCATCACAAAGCTTGTAGTTTACGGGAGTTAAGGACATCAAATGAATGAAATGGAAAGCAAAAACATTTAGCAGGTACCTGTTGTTTCATGGTTCAAGTGCCCAGGTGATAAAGATGCGAAGGTTGTTGAGTTAATATTTTGTAACGAGATCGATTGTGTTTTTCAGGTTTTTTGTTTACTAAAATGTCTATTCAAGTGAGATTGTCTCACAATTATTAGATATGTAGATTATTTTTACCAGTGATGATGTTTAAGCCATGTACACAAGAACATGTATGTATTTTTACCAATATCAATTTATTTTGTTTATACGTCTACTACAGATTAGGTATAAACAGGAACTGTAAACAATATATGTATTATACCGGAAGAAAGATATGTTTGTTTCGAATATAGGTATGTGTATACACTATCGGTATCGTACGGGATATTTTTAAACCTTTTAAAACTCGCCGAATCTGAGGGTGTCCGCATACTGGTAGCGTCTGCATACTGTTCCAGTCTGTCTACAGTTAAAAGGTTCTGATATTGGAATAGAAAACAATGGCTAAAAAGATGAACTTCAATACATGAAAGTACATTCATGAAGCAAATGTCAATACATACCGGTTCCGTGACACCAGAAAAACTGACTTCAGTTTAGTAAGTTTTCCATTGGCAATACAATGTAACAGTGACATCCTCAACTCTAATCAGTAACAGCAATATGTAAAATACAAAATTAAATCAAATAAATGTACGTTAGTCACTTAAAACATGCATTAACAACACCGGCATATTAGTCTTTGAACCATTTGTTGACCTTAAACTGGTTCCCCATAACTGTGTCTGGATATTAAGATACACTGCTAGATCGAACGGAAACCAGTTTGTAGATCCCATGAACTTCCGCCGGTGTAGCGTAAAAAATACACACGCATGAGAATAATAAATAGTAAGCTGGTTCTCGTTCCAGGTTGTGGTGTACCAAAGGCTCTTGTACAGACAGAGTCACCGGGAACCAGTTTATATTTTAAAGTTTAGAGTGATTTCCCCTTACTTATGCAGGTGGCGTTATTGAAATATTTTGATTAGAAGTTGGTCGTCGACTGCTAAAATATGGTATTCTAATGACTTTTGATGAATATTGTAAGTGATGACCTTTTTTAATGATCTATACTAGTAATTAATGTTACACGTTAACTAATGCATTTGTTTTTTTACTGTATGTCTCATGTAACCTTTTCAGTTTTAGTTTACCAAATTGTCTTCAAGTGGGTGGGGTGTGGATTTTCTGGAATGCGGGTCAAAACGGCTCGATGCACGACTTAATTCCGGAACGGGTTACTTTGCAGGCAATATAAACAAAGAAGGATTTTGCAGACACTATATATTTAATTCATAGGGTTTCTTGTAAAGGGTGAGGAGTGAATGTAGTGTCTTATTTACTCAATAATTTCATATCGGCCCCGCCAAAACAGACTGATTTAATCAAATATTGTTAGATGTAGTGTTGTGCCGATTGTCTCTGAAAATCGATAACTAATCGGACCACCCCACAGTCGGCTAGTTTTTTCAACAATCGATTCTTTAAGTTTTCTGACACCACTGGATCCTTGGGTTGCTAGCTATACACTCGCACCACGTATTTCCGCGGTACCCATATATCCAAGATATATCATACTTACGGTATAAACAGAATGATGTGCCACCTGTAGGTCACCTCCTTACACAAAGAGGCTACTTTTGTTTTGTTCTTACAGTTTCGGCAATAGTTTTTTTCCGTATAAAGGTATTTGCATGAAAATCAAAAGATTATATGAATAAACTTATTTTCAATGCTCATACACAACTGCTAAATATGGCTTCCTACTTATTGTTAAATTCATTTTGTTTTACGAATCACAAAAACCGGTCATCTGTTTGCGCTATTTCATGACGTCACTCAAATATTGATTGACAGTTATAGGTACTTCATCTTATACAGCTGTTTTAGCAATAATTATGGGGCTAGTCATAAAGTGATTACCGCAATAATCGTTAATTTCTACAAATAATCAGTCCTTTCGTTGACACAACAGCCATTTTGACCGAACAAGACCACATGTAGGGCTTACGTCACATGAAATAATAAACAAACATTGTCATTGGTTGTAGTTAAAACGCATGTGACTTCTTTTTATTTTTGACCAATGATGTGATAGTTTACATGAATAATTAAATAATGCGGACTACTTCGGTCAAAATGGCCGTTGTGTCAACGAAAGGACTGATTATTTGTAGAAATTAACGATTATTGCGATTAGTAAACCAGGTAGGATTGTCTTTATACCTGCAATCAGTGTCGAAATATCGAAGAAATACGTACATGCCAAAACACATATGCTTTCCGTATAAATCTCCGGAAAAAACGCCCAAATGATGAGTTAAAGCGTGAATTCGAGGGGACAGGTTTAACTCGATTTTCAAAAAAACTGCAATATTTCGTAGAAACTGAGCATAAAACGTTGCCTTTAAGTTCGTTTTGAAATAAAAAAATGTGTTGTATAGGAAGAATAATTATTTAAGCGCCGACTGAATAAGTTTATTTGATCATAGGACTTCATTTGTCTTCTCAGTTGTTCATTATTTCGGGACAGTGTGAGGTCGAAAAAACGACTCGTTGCATACCTTGTATTTATTATGTGTATATTGGGGGCGTGTCAGACCAGATTCGTCAGGCACCTGTGCTCCGGTATATGTTCAGGAAAAAAAACTAACAAATGTCAACACATTTACATTTATTAGTAAGTGTATAAATTTTGTCATAAACTTGTAATTAGTGTTTACATGTTTATATGGAATTTAAAAGGTTAATCTTACTTCAATCTTGGAGGAAGAGGCTTATTCATGCTTAAAATCTGGTCATTATTGTATGAAAGGGTTGGTCATAAAATAAACTGTGAAAACCGATCATACTATCGATAGACAATCGTTTGTGGTGGTCTGATTATGGATAGTGATTTTGGAGTCTGATACCCAACACTGGTTAGAAACTTAAATGTGAAGTTATATAACTATTATCTGCAGTGACAAATGCAGGCAGACAAACTTCAATTTTCGAATTGATTCAAGAAAGGAAACTTAACTGTATTTTGGAAATGTTTCTGTGTAAAATGTTTTTTTTTAAGGCAAATGGATATATTCCAACAAAAGTATGACTTATTTTGACCGAATTCATTTATGAAAAGAAATGGGACAATTATGTTGTCATGAAAAAAATCAGAAGCTGGCGTTACTGCCAGAATAGTGATGCTGTTAAGTTTTTGGCTAGTGTAGCCTTTGCCAAAATTGTGTTTTCAGGATATTGGTTGTTTATTTTCAATAGCCCACTTATAAGTTATAGTGGGCTAATGCTTTAAAAAAAGTTAACTCTGCAATATTTAATAATTTTAATGCCATTAAGCTGTATTAATAACTATGAAGCATTTGTTTTATTTTTGTCTATGATTGCTAACTATGACATACTTGTTTTCTTAATCTTTTGTCTGTGAATCATAGACAAAAATAAAGCAAATGCTTCATAGTTATTTATATATATTCAAATGCTAAGTGCTAATGAGAAATGTTAATAAATACAGACAAAATAAAACTATAATTTGATACCAATCTACCTGGCTTTTTTCTATCCATTTTGGGAAAAAGACCTTAGCCAAATTTACAAAAATCGAGTCATTACGTCCAAAGATTTGAGAAAAAGCAATGTTGGGATTTTTTGAAATTGAAAAGTAAATAAAAAAAAACTAAAGATTGTTTTCTTCAATATTAAATGATAGTTTTTAAATTTATGTATCTTTGATTAGTTAAAATGTATTTTTTTACATAGAGTTTTGATATCAAATAAACAAAATGTTGTGACTGACTCATGAGTTTTTTTTCTTTATTATACTTAATCATACAAGGTTCATATTTTGATGAAAAGGATAATTTTCCAATGTTCTGTTATCATAAAAGGAAAAACATTATCAGAACTGAAACATGAGCATCACTATTGGAATCTTTCTTCAAAATATAATAATAAGAATGCAAATATGAGCCTTGTAAGAAAAAGTTGTACTTTCAAAACAACTTTTTCACAAAAAAGTTTCTAGAATGTAAGAACAATAAGCAGAATCTTAAGAACACAAGCTAAGTATTTATCTAGCCAGTGTCTCACTTCTCAGTGTGATTTGAATGTAATGTTTTATGAAGGTATCAATCAAACTCCACAAACCACACCTCTCCGACAACAAGTTCACATGCCCCTTTTCCGCAGCACCCTGCCCTTTTTCATTTCTAGATATAACACTATCACATGTCACAAAGTGACAAAGTGAGCTATTAGGATCACTCTCCGTCCGGCGTCGTGCGTCGTCAAACTTTTTGTTGTGACCACACTAGGGGCCACATTTTTGGCTCAATTTTAGCAAAACTGGGTCAGAACGTTAATATCAACAAAATCTCAGACGAGTTCGATATTGGGCCATTTGGGGTAAAAAACTAGGTCACCAGGGCCAAATAAGGGAAAACCTTGTGAACACTTTAGAAATCACTGTTTTGAATTTATCTTCATGAAACTTTGTCAGAATGTTTTTTTTAATAATATGTAGGTCAAGTTTGAAAATGGGTAATTTCTGTAGTAAAATTAGGTCACTAGGGCAAATTGCTGAAAAACCTTGTGAACACTCTAGAAGTCACTGTTTTGATTGGATGATCATGAAACCTTGTCAGAATGTTTGTCTTCATAATATCTTGGACGAGTTCGAACATGGGTCATCTTGGGTCAAAAACTAGGTCGCTAGGTCAAATCTTATGAAAAACCATGTTAACACTGTAGATTGCACAGTTATTATTGGATCTTCACCAAACTTTGTCAAATCGTTTGTTTTAATGATATAACAGTCAAGTATAAATATGGGTCATCTGGGGTCAATAACTAGGTCACCAGGTCAAATCTTAGGAAAACATTGTTAACACTGTAGATGTCACAGTTTTAATTGGATCTTCACCAAACCTTGTCAAAATGTTTGCCTCAATGATATGTGGGTCAAGGATGAACATGGGTCAGCTGGGTTCATAAACTGGGTCACAAGGTCAAATGTTAGGTAAAAATCTTGTAAAAGCTCTAAATGTCATGGTTTTGATTGGATCTTGGCCAAACCTTGTCAGATTGTTTGCCTTAATGATATTAAGGACAAGTTCAAATATGGGTCACATAGGGTCAAAAACCAGGTCACAAGGTCAAATCTTAGGAAAACCTTATTAACACTGTAGATGTCAAATTTTGATCGCATCTTCACCAAACCTAGTCAGACTGTTTGTCTTAATGATATGTAAGACAAATTCGAACATAGGTCGTCTGGGGTCAAAAACTAGGTCACCGGTTCAAAACAATGTTTTAATGAGTGAACAGTGATTGTCATGTGAGCGATATAGGGCCATCTTGGCCCTCTTGTTCACATAAACAACATGTAATAAACAAAGTTCACAAGAAAAACAGTGTTCATTGGGAAAAGTTCCCATACTTTGCACATGTTACCACCCTTGATGGCTTGATATCATTTTAATAAACATTATAAAGCCAGGGGTATTATATAGAAAAATCATAATTAGGCCATTTTTACCCAACATCATTATTTGTGTTGAGCACATTTTTTTGTGAATTTTATTCATCCTTTTTGCCTAGACATTTTAACTGTTATATTCCAGTTTCTCAGGGTCTTAAACTCAAGTAACAAATTGTATTATTCAGTTATGTGTAGTTTTCTGCATATTTTTAATGTATATAGGATTATTTAAACACTTGTACAATTATTCATTGATAAAAGGAGTGTACTCACAGACTCTGAACATTACTATGTATATAATTCAATTTTGTGTGTTTGATATCCATTGATTTTTTTTTAAATTTCAGAAACAGAACTGATATTGATACAGAATTATTTACAAAATGGTAAAATAAAGCTTGTTCATTTAGTAATGATTTAAGTTAACGTCTCATATAAATTAACTGCAAATTTTGCTTTATTGACTCATTGCATATTCAGGCTTACTGAGACCTGACTGATAGAAAAAAATTAGACTGGCAAAAATACTACCTAACAATTATAAGTACCTCCTATGATTATACTTGCTTGTCTTATGAGTAACACATATGCTGTTTCGTGTAGACTGTTAACATTAGCAAAAGCTTTTTTAATATGCTGGACTTTGTACGTATGAAACAATGTTTTTGATTATGATTTGTAAATTACAAACAGTAAAATTTATGATCTCTCTTTCAGTCGGACTTGCCAAAGATGGACATTCCTCAGAAGTCTGAGTGTGTGAAAGTTGTTGTAAGGTGTCGACCTTTATCTGACAAAGAGAAACAAAAGGGCTTTGAAAGGTAAAAACAAGCTTGATGATTATTTTATTTCAGTCATCTTATTTTCATGTGTGTTACTACGAGTGTCAATGATTACAATCCTGAGTAAGGTTAAGCCATGATAGTGGTTAGTCATAGTAGACAATCAAATGTCTGGTTGTGGTACCGAGGTAGATTTTGAAATTTTCAAGTTGAATTGAAGTTGATTGAATATTTATGTAATATAATGTTATATACATATAGAAACAATTTTAAGTATGTAAAATAATATTACAGGGTAGTAGACATGAATACAAAGAAAGGTACTATAGAAATAAAAAATCCGAAATTACCACCATCTGATCCAAAGAAGACATTCACATTTGATACTGTTTATGACTGGAAGTAAGTACTTTGAATGATATTTCTATGTTGATGATATTAAAATTATGTTGTTTCACAATTCTGATTAACAGCATTACACATATGGTGTAGCTTTGAGCTATTGTGTGGATATTTGTAGTTGATTCTTATAAATAAACCTTGAATACCCTACATATTTGCTAAATTTCTCAAAATATTTGAAAGTTGTCACATAATTGGTTGGTGATGGACTCTTATATCTAAACATCTTTTAATAAGAAATGGTTTATTCTGTTTCAGTTCTAAACAAAAAGATCTTTACGAAGAAACATTTCGAGATCTTGTTGAGAATGTCCTGCAAGGATTCAATGGTACAATATTTGCATATGGACAGACGGGTACTGGGAAAACCCATACCATGCAAGGTTTGTTTAAAATTTTGATGTTTAAACATTATAACTGTTCTTAAAGACTTGCATGCTTAAAAGATTTAGCTAACAGTGTTACCATGAATTAATATATATTTTTTTTGCATTTTTCTGTTGCATTGAATCACTTGTTAAATAAATGATTTATTTTCTAGGTATAAAGAATGACCCAGATATGAGAGGAGTGATACCAAACTCTTTTGAACATATTTTCAACCATATACAAAACTCAGAAAATCAGCAGTATCTCATCCGTGCATCCTACCTCGAAATCTACCAGGTCTGTTAATTTTGATTTATCTGTTGTTTAATGGCCCATTCGACAGTCTATGGTCATTTCAGAGCCGCCCCAAAGAGAGGGGGAGATAGAATACAGGATAACTGGGCATTTATATCCCTACTCTTTTTATGCCCCCGTATTGATAGATCGGAGGCATATTGTTTTTGGTCTCTCTGTCTATTTGTCTGTTTGTACCAACCTTTAACCTTGTCTATTAAATCAAACGCACATACATTCATCAAACTTCTTATGTAGGTTCCTCATGACAACCTCGACAGGACCTGGGCATATTCAGGTCAGTAGGTCAAAGGTAAAGGTCACGGGGTCATTGTGTTTAAACAAAATTGTACATTTCTTTTAGGATACTACTCCTACATTTTTCATGAAATTTTGACGAAACTTTCACAAACTTGTTGTTACCAAGAACCCCCCCCCCCCCCATATATATTCCGGGTTTTGTGATTCAATTATTTTTGATGGAATCATGGCCCTTTGTTTATTTTGTGCTTTTTCAAGTTAAAGATCGCCCGGAGGGGGCACTGTGTTTTTGAAACGCATCTTGTTTTGAATAATTTTTCCAGTTCTTTATTGTGTCAGGTGTAAAGCATTGATAGATACTTCACCTGTTTCCTGGGATTTTCTTAACACAGTGCTTGGCTTGGTGAAAAGGCAGAGCTGAGATTTGAACCCACAAGCTTTTGTTTAATAGTCCAGCGCATTACCACAGGACCACCAATCTCTGTATTTTCATTGAAATCTTTATTCTTTTATGAAATGCGAGTCTTATTTGTGAAGTTATCTAGCAAACATATTATTTAATTTCATTGCATGTTAACATTATTGACTTGACTGTTCAATACAGGAAGAAATACGTGACTTGTTATCAAAAGATCAGGGTAAACATTTGGATTTGAAAGAGAGACCAGACACGGGTGTTTATGTGAAGGTTTGTATTTTACTTCATTTATCTTTGATCTGTCTTATCTATCGTATCTTCATTATCTCTTCTTAAAATGTGCATAATTTTAATTCCATGTTAAGTCAGTGGTCATGTTTTTGTGTTTAACCCAAATGTTTTTATTTGTCCTATTTAGGTTTAATTGTGGATATACCGGTAATGATCAAGTAATTGATAAAACAAGTACATCTTAGATGTAATGAACATTAATCTTATTCTGGTGTACGAGGTATAGAGTTTTAAGTTCCATTTGACCAGTAATGATTAAGTATCAAAGTTTTCTTTATTGCAGGATTTGTCCTCCTTCGTTACAAAAAGTGTGAGAGAAATTGAGCATGTTATGAATGTAGGTAACCAGAACAGATCTGTTGGGTAAATATTACTTTGTTTTGCTTTGTGACTGTACTTCTTTTGCCATGATGTTCAAACTTAGTATAAATGTTGAAATGTTATACTGCTTGGCAGATTTTACTTTGATTTTGACAGTTGATTAATATTACATTGTTTCTTGTTGACTTGTTCAGTATTATAGAACATTTCAAACAGTATTTAATAATTGTTACACATTGAGGGCTTTCACTGGACCCTTAAAATGGCATTTTGACTCTTGAAATTAGCAAAATAAAGCTTTAGACTTGTGAGAATTGATCAATCCTCAAATTTTGATGTCCAGTTAGCACCCTGACATTATTAATTAGAAACTTCCTTTTGTTTTTATAAGGGCATGTATTAATTGTTTTGAGTGTATATCTGTAAGGTCAGGACAGGCATTTATATGATTTATTGATTCATTTTTCAGTGCGACTGATATGAATGAACATAGCTCCAGAAGTCATGCCATCTTTATAATTACTATAGAATGTAGTGAGGTAAGTACTTATATGTACATGTAACAGTGTTAATTTAAGTAAGCCTACTGTTACAAAACAGGAATGCGGCAATCATATGTTGGTTAATACCAACAGTTTATTTTACATATGAGTAATTTCAATTAAACGATGGCTCGATTATATTAACTAAGTCCAATTTTCTGCTAATATTCTCTTGTAAGTTTTTGGTTTGGTTTTATGAATTCCAGCTATTGTAAATGTGGTAATTGGACACTTCTTGAAAATGAAATAGATTGCTGTTATATTATTGTGATATCTTGTATTGTACATAAATTTTGTTTTACAGATGGGAGAAGATGAAGAAAACCATATAAGAGTTGGACGTCTTAATCTTGTTGATTTAGCAGGAAGTGAAAGACAGGCTAAAACTAAGTCAGAGGTGAGTAAAGATTGTACAATACTGATTCACTAGCTTGTTGATATCATTGATTGCTGAATTATTGTATTAATCAATGATGATAATTTCTTGTTAATTTTTTGCTGTTTGAGAAACAATCCTTGTTTCTTTCTTGGTTATATTTGTATAGTGGAAAGTAAAAATGTGTATCTTGATAATGAAATTAATGCTCAATAATAGAACTTTTTTGGTTAGTTATTTCAAGGAATGAGGTAATTTTAGTTGGTAAAGATTTGCTCATTTAGAAATTCTCATTGAAGATTTTTATTTTCCTAACATAATCTTGAATTATGACATGGTCATTAAGAACAATTAGCATAATTATTTACTTGAAATAACCTTGATTTTTTTAACAGGGTGAGCGTTTGAAAGAGGCCACAAAAATCAACTTGTCCCTGTCAGCTCTTGGTAATGTTATATCTGCATTAGTAGATGGAAGAAGTACTCACATTCCATACAGAGACTCTAAACTCACCAGGTTATTACAAGGTGAGATTTAACTTCTTTTTTAAATCATATTTATTATCAAAGTCTTCTCTTTTTATGCCCCTGTATCGATAGATCGGGGACATATTTTTTTTGGTCTCTCTGTTTGTCTGTCTGTTTGTACCAAACTTTAACCTTGCCTATAAAATCAAAATGCTTGCACCTACATTCAACAAACTTCATATGTAGGTTCCTCATAACAACCTCTACAGGACCTGTGCATTTTCAGGTCAGTAGGTCAAGGGTCAAGATCATGGGGTCATTGTGTTTAAAAATATTCCTAAATTTCTTTTAGGATACTACTCCTGCATTTTTCATGGGATTTTGACAAAACTTTCACAGACTTGTTGTTACCAAGAACCCCCGCACATATATTCCGGGTTTTGTTATTCTATCAATTTTGATGGAATTATGGCCCTTTGTTTATTTTGTGCATTTTCAAGTTAAAGGGCACCCGGAGGGGGCATTGTGTTTTTGAAACACATCTTGTTTATCTGATTTCTCTTGTTACCTCAAATGTCCTAAATTTGTCATGATTTGTGCATTTTATCAGTCAAGCTTGAATCATTTCTAAAATTAATTAAATTCAGCTTTGTGCTTTGATTACCCAAAAATAAGGGATATGCAAGCATATTTCTATCAATCTAAATGTTATATTTTTTCCATATTGTAAATAGTGTGATATTATGAATGGTTTGTATTTTATAGATTCGTTGGGAGGGAATGCAAAAACTGTCATGGTGGCTAATATTGGACCTGCTGACTACAACTTTGATGAAACAATGAGTACACTCAGGTATTAAGATACTTAGTTTATATTACACCTAACTCTTACGTATGGTTTATATATTACACATGACTCATTACTTTCGGTCATTTTCACCTGAATCTTATATTTGGTCTATATTATTCTTTACTGTTATGTTTGGTCTATATTACTCATGAATGGTTTACCATTTGTTACTCTATTTTGCTTTTACTGGATTTAATACTGTTATATTTTGTTCCTTATATATTAGTATGCTTTTGAAATTGGGTGGTAATATTGCAGTTACAAACAATTCCCAGTAATCTGTTGTATGTTTATTTTATGTTACAATTTTTGATGAATGTTATTACTGATGTGGAATATGCTCTCACCGTTCTCAAAGTAGATTATGCTAAGATTTCTTAATACAAATTAACTTGATGTTGGTGTTCAGATGATAGGGTATTACCACTTGATACATTTCTTGTTTTATATATTTCAGATATGCAAACAGAGCAAAGAATATCAAGAACAAACCTAAGATTAATGAAGATCCAAAAGATGCCTTATTGCGTGAATTCCAAGAAGAAATTGCTAGGTAATCTAATACATTAAAAATATATAAATAGATACAGGGCTTTTTTTTCAGAGCCTGTTTCATCCTTGATATTTTCATCTCTATTGTGTACCTCAGAAGCACTGTTTGAATAAAGGAGACCTGTACATAATTAAAGGTTAACTTGATGATGAGGCTTATTCATACTGAAAGTGATAGAAAGTTCATCTTGCATGTACTTCACTTGTCACACATTCATTCATTACTACCTGTGAAAAAATAAACTACACTTCAAATATTTGTAAAACAATGAAATAGAGCTGTCGTATATCTCATCTGTATGAATTTTGTTACCAAGTAATGTGCATAGTATTTGATTAAAACTTTTCCAGATTGAAGGATCGCCTTAAAGGTGGACCCAAGAAAAAGAAGAAGAGGAAGCGTACAAGGAGAAATGAGAATGGTTAGTGATTTAACAAGTTTTTCTTGTTTTTTTTATAGAAAATAAGCATAATGAACTGTATGTATAGACATACTATATTTGTTTTACTTCTAGTTTAGTCTGATCACTACTTCTATTTCAGACAAGTAGAGAGACATAGAGTGTCTGTTCTAGGAGTAATTGATTGTATTTTTTGGCACATTTTAAGATAATTCATATAATATAATGTTACTATGACTGTAAACATTACCTCAGTGATATGTGTTTTATTGTCAAGTAAGAACATTCATTATTTTAACTGATCAAGACTCAATTATCAAATTATCTTTCATTGTGGGGTTTCTTGAGTCGCTCTTTACATCAATTGATAACTTTTTCCACCCTTTGTGACATTTAAAGGGGAGATTGTCAGTGAGTCAGAAGGTGAGGAAGATGATGATGACGATGAAGCTGAAGAAGATGAAGAGGAGAATGCTGAAGCTTTCATGCAGGAGCAACAATCTAAACTTGAACAAGAGAAAGAAGCAATCATGAGTAACAAGAGTATGATGCAAGCTGTAAGTATTACTAATTGAATAGAAAATGAATCAAAGGATTTTTGCGCTTGATAAACTGTC
This sequence comes from Lutraria lutraria, assembly GCA_964023205.1. Classification (NCBI taxonomy): domain Eukaryota; kingdom Metazoa; phylum Mollusca; class Bivalvia; order Venerida; family Mactridae; genus Lutraria; species Lutraria lutraria. The sequence continues at coordinate 32,226,415 of OZ026846.1, forward strand.
AGTCAGCATTAAAGTAAAAAATTATTGCATTGTCGTGTCATCTTGTATTATAAATCAAGAATGGGCTATATGGACAGAAAGGTGTCCTTGCTTGTATTGTAACAGTCTTTGAATTTAGCACCGGACTTTGGATGGAGTCCATCAAATGGCCATCGGTCCGATAAATATGAAAAGGTCAGTGGTCCGACGGTTTAGTAAATTTTTCAGTGATAATTTTACCCTTTTTCAGAATAAAAAAATGAAGTATCTGAATCACTCTCGAAAAATATGACATATAGTCAAGTTACATAAAATTTTGTGTATTCTCATTTCGGTCCAATAAAGGTTTATTCGGTCCAGTGAAGTTTGCATTTTCACTGGACTGAATGTCCAGTGCTTAAAAAAGTTTTTCGTGAAGACTGTTGTAAATTTGTATGTATTATAATATATACCTTTATCCATTAAACGTTGTCTGTTGAAATTTATCAGAGTATGTCTTGATGTGATTGCATTGATAGTCAAGATAGCTGATTATTTTGCAGATGATTATTATTTTGTATTTTTATTTATAGGAAAAAGATCAAATGTTGCAAGAGATTGTGGACAGGGAATCACGTCTGAAGAAGGAAAAAGATAACAGAGACCAATTGGAATCCAAAATCAAGGTAAGAAGATGGCAAAAATTAGAATTCTTATTTCAGAATATCTGTCAAAGATCTAGCATTAGTTTTATGATTAAAAATCTGTCAGCCATCATTAGATCAAATAATTTGATTAGTGTATTATTTTTTATGTATGGTAGAAATTGTCCATGTAATTTATTATGCCGGTTGGTGTTAATATTTTCCTATCAATAATCATTACTGTTTTTATAGGTATTGAAATTTGAATATTACCTAATGTAGTGTGGATTTTTTTTTGTTGCTAGGCAATGGAAAGTAAATTGTTGATGGGTAATATTGTTGACCATACAAACCAACAACAACGAGCATTAGAACAGAGAAGGAAGGAGATTGCTGAACAAAAAGTAAAATTTTCATCATTCATTTTTGTTTGAAGATATATATACTAGTATTGGATTACATTTATTGTGTCATTTTCATAACAAATCTTCCCTGCACTGATCTTAAGAATCTTTTATGTCCATGACCAATTAATGATTTAGTTTACCATCTATTATTTCTTTGTTACTTAAGATATCTCTGTAAATTATAAAATATGCTTTAGATAAAACATAATAAAAAATGATAATTGTTATTTTAGCGACTTGAAAGAGAGATGCAGCGTAAATTGGAAGAGAAGGAGGAATCTGCCGTGGAGTTACAAGAAACATATGTGTCCCTTCAGCAAGAAGTTGAAGTCAAAACTAAGAAACTCAAAAAGGTTAGATTTGTTAAATCCACTTGTTAGTAAATATCTGACAACAGTTATTGTTTTATCTGACCTTTATACTCAAAAAGCTGCTGTGTTGGATTTTAATTTGATAAAATGAACACTGGTAAGTTGTTAACCTTTATTCATTGTCTCCATCATTTACAAAATTCAAAGTCTGTGCTACTTTGTGTGGCAGTTTTTTAGAATATTTTGATATTTATGAGTCTTTGTAATACATTTAAGCTTTTTGCCAAGTTACAAGCTACAAAACAAGAAATACAAGATCTTCAAGAAGAACATGTAAAAGAAAGACAAGAATTGGAACAAACACAGAATGAACTGACCAGAGAATTGAAACTGAAGTGAGTTCAGAGGATACTTCACCTTGTGTTTATTTTATGTCAGTTTGTGTAAATATTTAAAGAACTTATTGCTTAGCTTGTCTGCATGATGGAAACACGATAGACCATCTTAATGAATGTTTATCTTTTATTAATGGACTTTAATGGTGAATTGGTGTGCCAATTTGTAATGTTACTTAGTTCATAAACTGGCACAGGGCCATTGACATTTAAGGACATGGGAACAGATATGAGTTTTGCATGATTGTGTAAACTTTAATCCTACTGTATCTTTGCTAGGATGTTGATTATTGAAAACTTTATACCACCTGAAGATAAGACTAAGATTCAGAACAGAGCATATTACAATGAAGATGAAGATATGTGGATGCTTAGAGCTCTTGCAAACAAGAAGTAAGTTTGACTTTCGCCATTTACTACTGATGATATGAGCTGGTATAAGATGTCTAGGTCATATTTCAATGGTTCATGGTAGAGATAGATATTTATTACTTATTTGAACATGAGTCTTGATATCAAACAGTTCACAAGTGGCTTATATAATTATGCATACTGTGTATTTTACTGACATACATCATGTATTGTTATGAACAGTGGACTTTGTTTTTGTTTTATTATTGCTTCTTTTAATATTCATTGAAGTTTTAATGTTTAGTTTGGATTATTTTGGATTATATCATTAGTTTGATTTGATACTGAATTAAGCTTATTACAAAACATATCTTGTACTTGTAAACTTATACAGCGACCATATCAAGACATTCACATTTTGATGCATTTAATGTCTCTGTCATGGAACTCAATTTAATGTCATTTCACAGCTCGCAGACAATGGCTAAAAGACCTAAATCAGCCCTGGGAAACAAACGACCAATATCAGAATTTGCCAAGATGGCTTCTATGGGTGGAAATCCAAGATTTAAGGTACAGCTTATTAATGCTAATAGATCTAGAATTAGTTTTATTTGGTTGAAGGTAACCCAATCGATCAGCTTTTTATTGAATTCACTTTTCATACAAATTTGAATTTTACAGATGTGTCCTAGGTTTCAGGGATAAAAAACAAAGCTCTATTAATTGGCTCTCTGTGTCAGAAAAAAGAATTCATGAGTCATTATGGAATTAGATTTTGGGATACATTAATTTATGTGCATAGTCTCGTTGGTCAATAAAACAAGACCTACATTATTTTAATATGTGCTGATACTTTGATAGGGAGAGAATATACTGATGGTGGAACTAGACATGCCTAACAGAACTACCCGAGATTATGATGGTCCACAGGTGGCACCACGTATACAAGCTGCCCTTGATGCTGCTTTACAAGATGAGGCTGATATTGATCTGGATGGAAGGTAACAATTTCTGCATGTCTATGGGTTGATCAGTGGTCTAGTAGAAACGCTCTGAACTAGTAAACTGATGGTCGTGGGTTCAAATCTTGGCTCCACCTTTTAATATTTCAGGGATGCTTTTTCGGTGTCCCCATCCCAACTACCTAAGTACTGTGTTAAGAAAAATCTCAGAAAATGGTTCAGGTGTGTATCGATGTTTACACCAGGCACTATTAAGAACTTAAGAAATTTACTTTCCGAAAAGAGTAGGGATATAAATACCTGGTTTCGCTGTATCTTATCTCCCCTTTATCTGGGGCGGCTCTGAAATGACCATAGCTGTTCAATACGCCGTTATACAACAGATTAATGATTATCTCGAAAAATTTGGCATAAATAAATGGCATAAAATCGAGTACAAAAAACATTGGTTTATGTATAGTATGTTTGGTTTGGCGCAATAACTAAATGAATACTTTATTTTAAATTTCAGCCCAGCTATCTTCAGCAGTAGTAAATCTAAGAGGGAGAAAGCTAGTAGATCTCGACCAAAGTCTGCGTTAAAGACAAATGTTGATGCATCTCAAGTGTTCCCTAAATCAAGAGGCCTTGTGAAACAATAAGATGTACAAAACAGTGAACAATTAATTTACAGAAGCAGTACATTATGTAAAAATGTGCTTATCTTTTTGTGAAGATTTGTGTTTTTCAACATGCATTCAATTGAAACTTACAATAAAAATACTGCTGGCTTGTATAATTACATTTCAATGTAGATCTCTTCTTAATAAGGGCCATGATTTTCTCTATAAAACACAATTTTAAGATTAATAAGTAATTTGAATGAAACAGGGTTGTGATTTGTTTAAGTGACATTATTATGGTGAATAATACTAGGTTGAAGTGATGTCAGCATCTCATAGTCACTCATTTCAAAAGAACTGTGATATTCTATTGTTTTTGATTTAATTCATGTGTTTGTATATTTGATAGCTTTGTACATATTTATTGATTTATTTATTACATATTAGAATCATCCCCATGTTCTTTTGTTGAACATTAATATGTGGATTGGTCCTTTGACGCTACATGTGCATCATATTTGTGTCGTAGAATTGTCATTTTATTGTTGATGATGTATACTTATTTTGCTACCATCAGAACTGACATTTTTCCTGTCTTAATCCAGTTCTCGCTGAGTGTGAACTGACGTAAGAATTTAAAATACGCAGGTCATTGATTACGATGCTTCTTTGAAGGAACTTACATCCAGGCTTATGATTGATTTTTTTTGAGATCCTACTGTATATTTTATGCTACCTTTCTTTTGATAGTAACAGAAAGAAAATAGACAATCTTTGGATACCTGGGATTTGAATACAGTGTTAATGTCATACACTGCTTGCTAATGTCTTCAGATATATAGAAAAGATATTTACAGCATTTTAGCCACGACCATGGTCCAGTGGTTAGTGTGGTGGATTTGCAACCTGGCAATCCAGGTTCAATTCTCTGTTGCAGCTGGTCATTACCATTCATTGAAAATTTGAAAACTGTGTCAATTTTCCTCCACTTTTGGAGAAGTTGCTGGTTCCTCGTAGAAGGGTAAGTTAGTACTGGTTAGGATACAGTCCAGGAAGACTGGTTAGGTGAATTTTCCTCTGTATATAATTGAAAAAATGTTGAAAAATGGCGTTAAACCTAAATGAATAAATTGCAGTGTTAGGTGTGCAGTAGAAATGTTCTGTATATTTTTTTGCTAATAGCTAGGTGTTCAGTTCTTGTTTATTATGTGCTGTGCTGAATACAAAATCTTCGATAAATGTTTAGGCAGGTGAGGTTATTTTCAAACCAGTAATGTTATGACGTTTAGATGCCAAATTTGAATTCATTGATCTTTAGTGATATAACGTTATTTTTATACATATCATTCTTATTCTTAATTTGATTCTACTATGCCCTTGTTATTGTGAATTGAATCCTTAAAATATCAAGCTTCTGGGAAAAAACATACATGAACAGTGTTTAAACAGTCAGAATTACAACATGGTCAACATATTATAAGATATGCAAAATTATCAACAAATTTATCCATGTGTTTTACATTGGGCTGAATTTTTTTATTTATTGATAAATCAAAATGTACAATTTAAGCTGTTAATTGTTTGTTTTGTTTTTCAATAAAAGAGACATGTGCCATTTACAGTGCATACAGTGACTTGGTCTGTTTACTAGAAATCAAAATTTCAATGCTAAAGCATTAAACATAAAAGCAATTCATAATATTATCTTGCTCTATTTTTTTTTATTGTTACTCCTCAAGATTTTTCTTGATATCATATTTAAGAGTGTTTCTTAGGAACTTTCTTTCATGTTGTGGGCATCAGATTTGTGATGTGGTATGGTTGTTGCTTGGTTATTATCATCTATTTCACATTTGTCTTAATATAATACTTTAATAACTGTTAATGGTATTTATAACTTTATGAAATGTTATGCTTAAATATGTTGCTCTTTGAATATATTTCTGTAATATCTGTATTAACATACATATACCTCAAAGGAATTTAAAGTTTTATTTTCTTGATGCCTACTTAAAAATCTATTCTTATAAAAACATCAAAATATTGATCAAAAACAAATTTTCTTTACTCAAGGTATTCTGTCTCATTTAAGTTTATGTTATGAGAAAATATTCTATACTTCACAAACCAAACAATGGACATATATATCTGCAGCATAAGAATTTTTATAGCACAATAAAATGAATGCCATGTAATGCATAATATTTTATCTTTTTAATGTTTGGTTTAATTAAATCTATGTTAATTATGATAGAGCAGATGAAACACGTCAAAAGGCTTATGAGTGAAAATATTAATGTCCTTTTTTACATCTGACCTGAATGGTTCAGAGTCCATTAACATTTGTGCTAGTTGTTTTTGCGCTAAGAACAGTCTTATAGTTTTTCTTGTATTATATGCATTCTTTAGGTTATGCTTTGTACATGAAATAAATTGTTTGAATAATTAATATAAAAGTGTTCTGTATTCTGATCATAGTCTAGTCTGTATGTTTTATTTTGTTAGTATTATTATCTTTTTACTTTCAATATTATGCACGAATCTGTGGAATCTCTTAATTAGAAATGAAAGCCAGTTTTATTTCAATATAGAATATCTAGTAATAAAAATGGAATACTACAGTTACGTAGTAATTTGTATGTCATTAGAACCAAGTACATGTACAAGTCATTTAAAGTGTTCTCTGATCTGTATCTTATCCGTCCTCATGTTCAGTTGTTTTATTTTTACATTTTCTATGTATTTATTTGTATGTATTTCTTTTTTGTTATCCATTTACTATGTCATATCTGTCCAAATTCCATGGTCATAATACCTATCTGAGGCCTAAAATCTGTTCTATAGCACATTATGTTCATTTTTCTTAGTTTGAATTTTTCATATTTATGGTATAACTGTACATGATTGATGCGTGCTATTGTCAAGCTTATGTCTGTTTTATCTTGGTATTATTGTTACTTAACGACGATTTCTGAGTATTTTATAGTTGTTGTCATGTTCTATCCTTAGATTCATAATACAACATCACACAATTCCCAGTTTGTGTCACATTTAGTTAATTTGAAACATGGTAACTTGGTGTTTTTTTTACCAAACCATGCTGCATCGTTTGATCAGGTAGGAACAATAGTTCAGATTAAAATTCTGGCCTTCAAATTTTGTAATTCTTATGTTTTTGTTTAAGTTTTCAGAAATGGACTGATATTATCTAGATTATTTTACTATTTCCTTGTAAAATGTTGCAAGTGATGCTGGTTGTATGATTTCAATAATGATTTTCAGTTAGATTTCACGTTATGTAAACTACCAGTAAGTCCTATGTTATATGAACCATACTTTCTGTTTATATACTTACAATGATTGAAGTTTTACATTCATCGTGATTCACTTTAGCATGTACAACTGTTATTGTTGTATTTTGTAAATATGACACTTCCAATCAGCAAATAAATAATTAAACAAATAATAGAATTTATTGTGACTTGTTCTTCCCCATACTTGTTGTTAATTAACACTGACAGTTCGATTCTTGAAACAATATGAATAGCCATTACAGTAAAAACCTAGAAAATTGAGCCCAACAATAATAAATGAAAATACAGTATGTTTAGAGCCAGAAGAAATAATGACAATTATGTTGTTTTAATAAACATAGTTTATTTGTTTGTATAGCATGCATATTGTCAAAGTACAATTTTATAATCTATAACAGAAAATCATAATATATGTATATATATACAAATTGTTCAAAAATAATTGTATACCAATAAAACAAGTAACAAATAATGTGCTGAATTCACAATTAGAAACCACTGGTTATTAGAATCAATGGATTATACACAAAATGAAATACTATTTTATCAGTAAATAATAACTCAACGAAGATAAAACATGCACCATGCAGAAGCCTGTTTCAAGCACAACTCGTTACAAATATACTCAACAATTACTCATTCAATTAATTGGCTAATCGGAAGACTTACACCACAGCATAGACAATTTATCCTGTAATCAGTAGAACTGAAGGCAATTCAGACAAAAGATAACCTTAAAGTAAAACAGGAACAGCGTAAAATCATATCTTCAAATTCAACAGGCAAGTTCTAACAGAAAACACTACAGAGGAATCTCACATTAACTTAGCAGTCATTATGAAGCAGTGTTTACATCAACAAGATCAGATTTTTTTCACAGCAAAATCCAAAGTACAATATTATTTGGAAACAAAAACTTACCTCCAAAGTATGGAAGGCACATTTAAAAAAACAAATCTATCAACTTTATTTTTCAGTCAGTTAACGTAACTGGCAAACCTGAACACTCGTTAAGATTCAAATTCTACAATAAATGATCTTCATCAAGAATAATTTTTATCAAAATGTTTGATATTAAAATTTTCTTCGTAAACAGCACACATCACTCCCTGCAGGAATGTCAAACTGAGAAAATTAAGATTTTGATAATAATTTAAAAAGTGTTTCCAAAGTTTTTATATACAACCAGGTTTTAAATAACAAAGACAGAATGTTTCCAGCAACAATAAATGTATGTCAGAAACTAACAGACAAAATGTTGAAATTACAGCAAAACACACATATGGTACATACCTGGTGGGCGTTAATAATCTGACCAGCAGATTCAATATAAAATCACTAAACAAGTTAAAAGCCATGGATTAACATTCATTCATGGTAAGTTTATATCTTTAATTCAACAATGAATGGTTCTTAACTATAAACAACATCAAAAGATTAAAATCAAACATGGCTCATCATCTTGCACAAGTGATTGCGCAATAATTGTACTGGTTTTCATCACATGAATGAAAAATAACCAAAGATCATTAATCAAGAAGTAAAAAAAGATGTCTGAGCTTTTCTAAACAAACAACAATCAGACATTTATATCTATACTGTAATATACAGTCAACCATATGTTTGCAGCCACATCTGAATAAAGGCCACCCTGTGAATAAAGGCCATTATTTTAAAACCCTCATTGATTTTTTAGAACAAAATGACTTTCTAAGGCCACATGTAAATAAAGACCACATTTCATTTTTCCCAAGGGTGGCCTTTTGCCAAATGTGTCTGATCCTTAGACATGTCTGGACAGATTTCATTCAGTCAAATAAAAAAAGTACTGACTAACTACAAAACATAAAAAAGGAATATTTTTAATGCATTCAGGTTAAAGGTTGCTCTAAATCAGGCAAACTCTGACCTATGTTCATTTTTTTCCATACTGTAACTGATTAACTGGTCTTGCAGTACTTCTAGTAAATATTTCTGAAAATTTAAATTTAAAACCATAATTTGATGTACGTAAAAATAAAGAAAATCTTCATTATTTAAACACAAACAATTGGATTTCGAAGTATCATCAATCTTGTGTAGGACTGCAGCAGAACATTCTAAATATTGTACCACATTGTATAATAAATAGCATTTTCATTTTTTTCTCATAGACTAAAACACACATCTTTTAACTGTCATTCAAACCTGGGAAATATTCAATTATGTTATCAATTAACATTTAAGTATAGCATTGGTTAAAAGTTTACCACCCCATATCGCAGACATGGTAAGATATTGAAATGAGATTGACAGAGAATAAAGTGTCAGTTACGTATCTGTATAAAGTTAAACCTGTGTAAGAGGCTACCTCCGAATAAAGGCCACCATGTGAATAAAGGCCATTCTTTGAAAAAATGTCATTTCATTGATTATTGTGAACAAAATACCCTCCAAATAAAGGTCATCTGCCAACAAAGGCCACATTATGTCTTTCCCAAGGGTAGCCTTTGTTCACAGTTTTGACTGTACAAGAGTTTATAGAGGTACAAAATTCTTAGTAAAACAAATTTTTTTAGGACAAATAGCACAGAAAACTCCTGTCAACAAAAATACGAATAAGTTTGAAAATTTGGAAAAACAACATTGAAAGCATGGATATTTTTTACTAATAAAGTTTTACAAATATTTTACACTATATTTTGTATCACAGAATTTACATTGAATACTGGCAATTATCTAACATTTATCAGACAACAGAAAACACTATTTTATTGTGTAATCTAACATTAAAATGTTTAATTTTAAATACCTGAAGAAGTATATCATTAAGTTGTGACAAAATTAATAATAATATGGAAAGTCTTTCTAAATCTCAGGGGTGTCAATAGAGCACAATTAAAAATCCTGAAAATCATATGCGGCCAACCTTTTTTGCCAAACAAGAGGCCTTCAACCACATTGTTTCCATATTTAACTCACTTTGCATTAAAAATATCCTTCAGAGCAGATTAAATTATACATATAAACCATAACTTTGTCATTTCTTGAGATAAAAACTTTGCTCAGAAATCATAGCTCTTTTAGGACAGATGAATTTGGAATTTCAGATATATTCAGAATATTGACACCCCTGATAAATACATTCAGTTGAAATATCTATGTTCGGTAGCCATTCCTTTTCCTCTGCCATCATCGGGATGATGAGATGTACTAATCTACATCATCACCTTATGCCTTATATATCACATAGTATCCTTTTTTGATCATTGCAACTCATTCATAATATGTTAAACATAAAATAACCTTTTCATAGCATACTTAAGCCAATTATTCATGAAATAAGATAAATCGGTAACAATTTGTAATATACCTGAAGAGAATTAATTAAAAAGCACCAAATGCATATCATACAAGAAAGAAAAGTGTATGATTAACAATGACATCGTACACTTAAAATTCTCAAAATTTGTTAATAAATCAAAGGATGTGAGATGTTAAGGCTAGACTAATAGGCTTCCACTGTGTACCTTAACATCTTTATGCATAGTACAGTACAACCTCTCCAGAGTGGCCCTCACTTGAGCAATAACCTCCCTTCAACAGTATGATTTTGCTATTACCAAAGGGTGTTGCTTTGGAGAGGTTGCACTGTAAAACAATTCAAATCTACATGGCTGACCCTGTGATTTCAAGACTGTTAAAAAAATATGTACATCGGAAATTAAACATTGGCAAATGTTTTATACAATATTTTTAACATACTTATTCAAGAAAATCATATCATTGAAACAGACTTATGCTAAATTGCAATATAGATGAAATATAATTTTGAAAATTCACTCATACAAACAAAAATTGCCACCAGATTTATTTAAAAAAGACAAAAGTGTCTGAAATATCATGATAAAACACCAAACTGATCACACATCAAGTAGATTTAACTACAGACTAGTGTCAACAGTGATTAGGCAAATGGAAAGAAAGATGTTTTCTCTAGTAAAGAAACAAAAACAAAACACAGCACAATAATGGGAGACTAGATTTTCATCACTGGTTATGAGAATCATCAAGTTTGAAATCTTATTCTATAGCATGGTTCTATAACATATGTTTTATGACTTAATATTGAGATGCATATCTACTTCAAAGCAGAATAACTTGCCTGACAACCTGGCATGTTGTTATATAATATCTCACATTAGAGAGTAACAACATAGAGGTAAAAATGCTACAGCCGTAGCTAATATATATAAGAGAGGAAATCTGTTATAGTCAGAGAAATTTCATGTGAAAGGAACACTTTTAGTAATATCTTCAATAGTGATACATGTGCTTTGTTTTTTAAAAAAATCTATAGGCAATAAATATTGTAAATTATTTTAACAGTCCTATATTATGTATCAAGCACAAACATAAGATGTAAGTACTTTTGTTCAAATTGTTGAGCAATACTCCAATGGTGCTAATTTACCATACAAAAACTATTTGAATAATATAGTGTTCTAATATCCACATATAATGACAGTGCAACATTTTAGTCACTAATTAAGGTACAAAATTCCTTTGACAAAACAGCAATATACACCAGTTATCATATCTTAGATCACGTCAGAGCTCAAATGATATTATATTGAAAGTTTTTCTGAGCATCATTTCGAAAACATTTTGTCAGATTTCAAACCTTTTATAATTTTTTGATCATTCAAAATCTCAAAACAAGACTGAACTGACTAACAAGGTAACATAATACATTTCTAAATCATAAACACATTGAGTTCCATTTTTTAAGACACAAATGAATTATCTAAAATCACGAAATAGATCAAATTCTGAAATATGACATCTCAGTACATTTAGTGCCCTGTGACCTACATTAAAGATTGAGAAATCTGCAAGTAACTTACTCGCTTATGTTCATGCCAAAATCAATATTAACATAATTTAATACATATTTTTTTCTTTACATTCAATCAAAATCTAAAATAAAAAGATAAAACTGAGTGATTCATTGTAGCATTTTGATATACGCATACTGATGAACCATTAAGAGACATCCAAACAGTATCACTAAAATCAAACAGTCAATTTCATTACAAATATATATATCGTATATATATAAATTATGCACTAAATTTAACACTATTTCAAAAAGTAACAAAAATGCTATAAGAAGCTAGAAATTTGAGGACTGAATAATATAATAATGTATCTATACACGCAAAAATATGAAGTGAAAAATAATCAATTTTTAATGACAATGAAATGTAGATAATCAAAATTATAATAAATATAGTCTCAATCAAGATCAATCAATTTACAAGGCATTGAGTGAACTAAAGTCTAAATATCAATATATAAATCATCAATTTACTTCAAACTAATATCCAATCAAAACTTGTCTTGCTCTCAACATACGATGCAAAACTGATGTTCATTGGCTAAACCTGCACATATTTGCAAGGCAGGGAGTAGGAATTATTCAATGTGTATCACAATAAGCACTTCTTCATATAATCCCATACTACGATGTAACAGTACATTTCATTGGTCACATTCAGTCATAGTAACAAACCTCATTGGATGATCTTAAGATAATAAGACATCATCGCTTCCTAATTGGATGTAAATGCATCACACATTTAGAATAAACAAGGGTGTCAATAGAGGTTAATAAAAAATCCTGAAAATCCTATGTAGCAGACTGTTTTTGCCACACAAGAGGCCTTCAACCACATTGTTTCCATATTTACCTCAGTTTGTATCAAAGAAAATCCTTCAGAGCAGATTAAATTGACCATAACTTTATCATTTCTTGAGATATTTTCATCAGTTAACTTTTATTTTGCTCAGAAATCATAGCTCTTTCAGAATATATCCGGAATACTGTCACCCCTGAATAAACTTACATCAACATTGATCTTATGTTTATGACAGAAAGGCTTTGTCACACTATCTCAAGAGTTCTTACACGTAACTGTGGACAAATAAAACGTATCTTGGGTGCTTTCAGGACTGTTCTACTTGCTCTAAGGCTGTTTCTAATTTTCCTGTGATCTGAAAAAAACATCACAGATTTTTTATTACTCCTACCATAGACTTTTTATTAGTAAGAAGTCTATTAGCTGAACCAATAGTCAACTTATCTTTACCAGCAAGCAAAAATTTATGCATTGTACATGTACACCGTCAAACCTCCATAATCCAAAACCTTTCTGTACCAGAATGGCAGAATCCTCTCTAAACTAAACATGTCAGCTGGTCCTGATATTTTTTCATGTAGATAATGCTAAATAAATCCCAACATTTTCATCGGTCTGAACATGTTAGGACCAGGAAGGTTCTATAGTACAATGTATAACAGTATAATTCACTGGGTTGAGAATGCTATGGATAATATTTTGGTAATTGTTTGATACAGTGTCATAATCAGATAAGTTGGTGCTTCACAGTGATAACATGCTGTACACATGCAACATGTATCACACAGCACTTGGCTACAGAAACAAAGCTCATTTTAAAGTAAACCAGGCTATCTAAAGCATGATACAAACTTCACTAAGATACGAAAAAGTCTTTGAACTTTTGAACTAAGTCATCTAAGATAAACATTCTCCCACTCATAAATTAAACAGTTTTCATTTTTATTTATATAACTAGTTATTTCAAAGCCATAGGTCAGTAGACAGCTGAATTTAACAGACTAAAATAAATACACCTCATTTGTGCTGGGGTCAAAATAATTGATAAAATATCGCAGACTTCATATCCTTCAATACAATATGGCACTATAAATACCTCTTTGTAAAAATCAATTTGTCCCCTGAGAAATGTAGTCATTGTATCTTTGAAATCAACACATCTACTTTTCTGAAAATGATTAATTTCTGCCAGCGTTCCAAAACTGATTGTATCCGCTCGTTGTGTTACGCCTTGTACAAATGATTCCTGCATTTTTCCTTCAGCTTGCTGCTTCAAACATTCTCTGGCTTTACCAATGGCACCCTATGAAACAAAACTAACTGAATTAAATAGTCAATAATAACCAGAATAAAACAAAGAGAAAAAGGTAGTTAAACCTGTGAACAAAGGCCACCCTTGAGAAGGACTACATCAAGCCTTTATTGACAGGTGGCCTTTATTTGGAAGTCATTTTGTTCTAAATAATCAATGACGTTTTTTGAAAGATAGCCTATATTCACAGTGGCCTTTATTCAGAGGTGGCCGTTAACACAGGTATGACGGTAGAAATTAATTATCTCGTGTGAAATATGGCCCTGGGAGGGATTCTAAGTCAGCACTGAAGGACTAGTGATTACTAGTCAAACACCTAAACCATTCGGCCATAAAGGCCCTCCTAACTAAATGTATACAGGTACTTACTTCATGTACTTTAATAACATCTGGAAACTGTCCAAGAATTCCTCGGTATTCATTTAATGTGTCCATTAATGGCTCAAGGTCATTTTTGGGCTGAAGAAAATATGTAAAAAAGAAAATGAATTCAATGCCAATGAATTTTCATGAAATAATAATACCACAAACAAAATAATATGACTGCTCAGATCAATTTTACCAATTAACCAAGACATGACCAGTATTCACATAAGTAAACATAATTATATAATATGCCAAGCTTGTGTACACAGGGAAGAGTTTGAACCTAATAACCCTATATTTAAAACACCAATTTATCAGCCAGCATTAAAAGGTAACATAGCATCCACCTATTATTTATGAAATAAAATTTGTCATGCACCAAATTAAGAAAGATTCAGCTGGAATAATTTTACAGTAAATAACAGGTATTTTCAATTAATTTTTGCTTAATTCATAAATGTTCATAAGGGCAGTAATAATTGATAAGCTTAGATAAGGAATTCCACACTGATCAATTCTTGGCTATCCATGTAAATCTTGAACTTCAGTCACTAGACTAAAATCAATGATAAAAATGAGACATACCTGTTTCTCATATAAGTCACCGATCCCATTATAAATATCTCCAGTGTAATCTATTGCACCTGTCAAGTGTTGGGAATCTAAAAATATATAATATTCCTAAATATATCACAGCATAACATTACACCTCATGTTTACAATAAAAGATCTTCCACGCACGTGAAATTTGATTTGTCCCAAATATTAGACCATGACCACTCGACCATGGTGGCCCCTTCAACATAATTTATAAACATGAATAACACAATGTCCACAGAGTAACATTTCATTATTTATCATCATTAAGATTTTCTTTAAGAAATAAAGGAGTTATGCCCCTTTAAACCCCTTTTTGAGATCAGGACAGGACAAGAAGATACTTACAAGTTCCCTGGTCCAGATTGAAAGTTCCCGCCAAGGCTTTGAAAGCTGTTCCAATCTTCTGAAATTCTCGTTTAAATGCTGCAAACAGATGTAGAAAAAGTGATCATTAACCATGAGATCTGTCACCAAGAAATGTTGACTCCATGTCTCAATCACACCACAGGTAACTGTATCATGAATAGATAATAAAAATTTAAAAAAAAAAATTAAAAAAAATATTTAGTAATATATTAACAAGGTATATTACAACAAAAATCCCAAGATTTTTAAAGCATCAAAAAAATTTTTTGGCTAAAGATATTTCCAGTGATCGATTATATTCATAAAACATATCGTTAAAACAACATTCATGCAAAATCCCAGAGAAATCCGTCGCCTAGTTTACGAGTTATGCCACAAAATGTAAATCAATGCTTCGGGACGATCACTGAGGTGATTTTGACATCCACTAAATTTACATAAAATAGACGATATTTAGTCTTAACCGTTGTGTACAAACATAATGAACAGCTACACTTAGAAAACACAAATGTTGGAACACATTTACCCCCATGACAATTTGTAAATTCGTTACATGTGAATGTTTAAGCAATAAACAAACTTTCGGCTTTAATTTTTATCCCCGATAGACTCCATTTTGGTTCATATGACGCGCGTGCTATCCAGTTTGTGACAACGATTTTCATTGGCCGATTTCAAAGGGGTTTTCCCAGGTGAAATGACGTATTTGGTTCCCGGCCAATGAAAACGAACGTTACAAAATACACTGGGATTTCTCTAGAGTCATCGACAGAATGAAGTTTTTACGTTGATATTTAGATAAAATCGGAATTTAAACGTTGAATTACATGTTATGAAGGTAAAATAATGTAAATAAATAAAGCTTTCAATGCAGGAATATGTTTTTGTTCAATTACGGCCGTAAAAAGTATATTCATTTGCATGAATTCACCGGAATCCTTGATGAAATTGAAAAACAAAAGTCACCTCAGTGATCGTCCAGAGGATTTTCGTTGAAATATACCTTGTTAATATATTAATAAATATTTTTTTTTAATTTTTTTTTTTTTAATTTTTATTATCTATTCATGATACAGTTACCTGTGAATCACACAACTTATTGATAAACAGTTATACCAATTGAGCTTATCAGATTCTGATTCTTTATACAGTCAAACCTGTGTACAAAGGCCAGAGGTGGCCGCTCACACATATTTGACTGAAGTTGCAATATTTTATACATAATAAGCCTCATCAAATGGTTACAATTACAAATTTAGAGGACATACTTCCTTTTTATCTTTCACACAAAAATCATGAACATACCATACTTCACAGAGGTTAAATGAAGTACCAACAGTCAATGTCATTTGGCAACTTTCCAGCTGCAAAGGTGAAAGAAGAACCCAGGTTTACACCAAAGTAGAACCTATGTCCTTCTATAAGCTAGCTAGACGCATTCCTCACATGTGACCTTGGTCCTACATAGAATTCAAACTCACAGCATTGAGGAGCTAGAGATTGAACAAACCCCAAGTCAGGTCCAGTCCTTTTTCTTAATTTTTCTGACAGTCTGGGAATTCACTAAACCTCAAATTATTCATCAAATATACTGATATTATCTAACTTGACTAAACTTGCCATCCAAATTCTAATAAATCAAAATAATTATATAAAGAAAGTTTCATTCAATCCTACATATAGATATACCATGAAGACTTACGTCCAAGATGTTTTTTTCTATGATCGTAAGCAACTGCTGACAAAATTTTCACATTCTCCTCCATATTTTTCTGAAACTTGCAGAAATTTTCCATTTTTGCTTCCCTGTGACAGAAATAAGACATAAACATCATTTGATGTATCTAACATTAAGCTATCAACATCATAATTTAGACGTTCATCTAAGATGTTAATATACCTAAAAGTCATGGCAAATAACACATTTACCAATTTATGCAACTTGTGCCTTTATACTGACATGATGTCATTTTAACAAAATGATTAAGTGTCATGAAAAATAATAAGAGCGATGCGAGTGGTGCCAACCCTCGTCTGTTTTCAGCGTTAGTGAGATCTATCCATAAAATTATATAAAATTTCATGTTGCTACACCCACTTGATTGAGATATAAACTCAAACTTAGGTGTTTAACTTACTGTGGAATCATTAATTTTCTTTGGGAATTTAATCAAATCCCCATAAATTTAACTAAGGCATTTCAAAATCCACAAATTTATGTCCCCACGAAATAGTCATTTTAGTAAAACCACGAAAATTGAGCTCAACAAAAATAAACGAAAATACAGTATTCTACTTACACTTCTCCATTCTGCATGGCCACAGTTGGTGTCTGTAATATCCTGAAGAACTTGCCCCCAGTATATTCATCCTTCTCTGCTTTTCTCTTCCCTTGTTTCCATTTCTATACAGATAAACAATGAACAAATAATTACTGGTACCAAGCAGACAAGTCAAGTACCCGGTAAGTAAAAAGTTACTTTTTTACTTAAGGGCATTTAGCAATTTTTCCAGGTTGAACAGGATACACCTAGGTAAAACCATTGATCTTCTGTATGCTAGTTGGATAGCTTCCTCACATACTGTTTGTTTTGTTTATTTGAGTTTTACGCCCCTTTTTAACAGTCAAGAGTCATACGAGGCCGACAGTTCATCTAAACAACATTCCTGGGAAGAACCAGTACTAGATTCCCATCATCCGTAAGCCTACTTTCTCTTATAATAATGAGACATGGTCGGTAGCTGGGCTTGAAGCCACAACCCTCTATCAGTATCAATGGTTACAGATATTTAAAGTCAGCAACCTTAACTACTTGACCATGGAGGCGGGTCTTCCTCACAGGTAAAATTGGGTCTCATTGGAATTCTAACTTATAGCTGCTGCATTGTGTAGCTATGGATTACTGGTCAGAGATAATATCAACTTGACCAGGAAGGCCCCAAACAACAAGCATACCAAGGTGAAAAGGGAGATAATTTAAATAAAAAGAAGAAACAAAAGGAGACATTTGTGATCACATGAATGTATCTTTTTTTAAATTAATGGCTTTTCTTAAATGACACAACAAGTACTCTGTGACATTGAGTGTTTGTGTTACAAAAAAGTAAACTTGGTGACACTCCCTACATGTAACTTTCATCTGGTCCTTGGTAGGATTCAAACTGACAGTGATGTGGGGCTAGTGATTACTAATAAGAGACCATAATCACTAGACCATGAAAACTCCCGAGTCCTTTCTAGCTTATTATGTAAATAAATTTGAGTTTAAAATGTACCTTATCGTCTGTACATGTAAGAAAATGCAGAAAGACTTCAGATTTTGACAAAACTGGATGCCGGCATATTCTGTCCACCCAGAACTGAAGCAATTTCATTCTTTGATCAATAAATTCTTCTTCATAACGACCTGAAAGAAAGAAAACACTATAACTAAGCAATGAGATACACAAGCCAAAAAAATGATATCTTTAGAAAATTAAAGAAATTATATCAAACATAAAAAACATGGGAATCACAATTTATCCCTGTTTATTATAATGAGAGGTGGTTGTCACTGTTTTAATGATAATACCGTCCATGTGTACATGTTCACAAGAATTAAATGGTAAGCAATTAATGTGCTGACGAAGCAGAATTTCTTTCAAAATTTATCTCAACTGGTTCTAAGGAGCGATTCACCTCATGATTTTCATTTTTCTAAAATATATAGAACAGTCCCACTATTCAATCGAAGTTAGATAAGGCACTAAGTGCATTTAGCTGGACACATATAGATAAGTTTCCCTCTAAGGGTTAATAAGATTATCAGTAGTATATTTGATGAACAATTATCAAAAGAATTAAATAAGTACAGTAATCAGCCATGAAATATCTATTTAGTCATATGATATAGATTACTACCACTCTGTCATGATTTATGCTAATTTTTTATACAAAATCTGAACACCATACATAACTTTAATATGATGTTTACTGATGAATGGTGTTAACAGGTACTGTTATATGATACACCAGTACACAAAATCTTGACTAACTTCTTTAATTGCGATCATTCAGTGTTTATGACAAATAATATAATAAAATAAAATGTACAAAAATATTTAATTGGGATTTCATATGTATCCTCGTAAACCATGTAGTACATACAATACAGTTCTTCAAGAACAAATACATGTATGATAAAAATTTAAAACAAAAAGTAAATACTCAGAAATCACAAGAACTGAAGCAAAATTTAACTCAGTTATGAAATATTCAAAGCACTTGATAGAGACAGTAACTTGACTTATGAGTATGATCACCCAATTATGCTTTCATTGACTGGCGAACGGAAAATCTAAAATGATGAATACTTATGTAAGATAGAAACTCTATTTGTGAGCATTACCAAGTAATCAGTCATATAATTGTTAAGGATGAAATATTATGGCAATTGCAATTATTAATGTTCCTTGATGTAATTATCAAGTATGTACATATTTACAGTATTACAGTACAACCTCTCCAGAGCGGCCCTCTGTAGAGCAACAACCTCTCTATAACAACACCTTCCAAATATCCCTAAACTGATATTCACTATGTATTTAACCTCTGTAGAGCAACAACCTCTAAACAATGGCCAATATTTGCAGCTCCCACAGGATGTTGCTCTATTTGCAGCTCCCACAGGGTGTTGTTCTATTTGCAGCTCCCACAGTGTGTTGCTCTATTTGCAGCTCCCACAGTGTGTTGCTCTATTTGCAGCTCCCACAGGGTGTTGTCTACAGAGGTTGTACTGTACATCGGGTTAAGTATACAAAATGTAGGTCATGATGTCAAAGGTTGTGTTATGATATTAGGGTGATAAGGGGACATAACGAGACAATGATTGTTTGTGTTATACATGTACACTGAGATATAAACATACTGATCTACTGTAATAAGTTGATAGGTGCACGGAGGTCAGTACACAAATACTGACCTGACGTCGAGTAGAATAAGGGAATCATAGGAAACATTTATAGTAATGTATTCCATTAGGTGACCTATATTTTAACTGACCTGCTTTTGAAGAGGACGAGGGGTTAAATGCCCCAAAAGCAGCTGAAATTTAGTACAATGGCAAAAAAAGAGAATCAATAAAGGGATTTTTGAAAAGTAAATGTGTATGTACATGCAATGTGGTATTTTACAATTAATCCTTGAATGTTAAGTAATCTAAAACCTAAGTGTTAACAACTGACAAGTATCAGAATCTTTATTTAATTTTAAGTAGCAAAATAGTTTCAAAAACTTCCTCCAAAGCTTGAACTAAAACACAAAAGTTTCAACAAAGAGCACAAATACACATAAGAAATAAAGGAAAGTAGTCTAAAAGTAACAACAAGAAGTACATATTAGCATAGCATAGAATTGTCTTAAAATAAAATCAGCAGGATTCATGATATATGCAAAACATTGAATGAACAAATTACCCATAATATCTATGATTTATAAAATCTTCAAAATACATCAATAAAAACTGTAATTCATGACAAGGATTATTTTTGCAAACTGAACAGTAGTTAAGCTTTCCTAAGCCATCATTCGCTCAGTGTGCATGAATTTTTATGCCGATCTAAGTACATGTATTACGTTTATCTACATCCGCCATGCAATTGCTAAACTAGATCCCATTTCATGTTGCAGTGCAAGTTTACGTAAGTTCAGTTTCTATGAGTACTTTCAGTACTTTGATTATTCATTATCACCATTCATTAAAACTGACTTTACTTTGTCCTTTTCAGTACTTAATAATCACTAATTTAATGAATACATATAACTTTATACAACAAAATCAAAAACCGATTCCAAAGTTTCTGATTTTAAAAATATGTTACATACATGAACATTATGTAATTAATTAGAGAAACCTAAACATGCTTCCGAGTCTAAATGTTTACATTAAATTCAGTATTCACTCAAACATTCTATTGCCTCGGGTATGATGTAAGAACTTAACATCTTAATAAGTAATTTATATCAAGTCTGTGAACATATTGAGCAACTCAGCAACTCATTAACATTAAAATCAGTCATGCATGTTATTGTAAGATAAATATAAGACCTGGATGAAAGTTTACATACACCAGTATTATATAATGACACATCATATTAAATGTAAAATTGTATCATTTATGACTTCTGATCTTAAACATGTTAAACTACAGTTTAGTCAATGGAGGCAGATCTGTAGACATTTATTGAATATAATCCATACCATGTCATTGATGACATTTTTCTTTACTGTCTCAGGCAAACAGCCAATCAAATAATACATTCAAGGTCACAACCAAATAATAATATACCCCTGTCCTTTTATCAAAGGTCAAACAAATAAACTACCGGTATCTAAATTAGTAGCATTCAAACCCCTGCCCTAAAAACTGCAAAAAAGCAACAACAAATAAATACTGCCTCATGCAACCATTACCAATTAAGTCATTCCAACATATCAATGAAAACCTACCAGATATAATGGATGAGCATGTCACATACCATGTATGAATGAATCATGATTATACATGTAATGTGTAGACAACCCACTTAAAAGGTATGTAAGACACATAATTATCTCATTCATATAATTACTCAATCATTACCTATAAACACTACCAGAGACACTAATTATTTAACGACCCATGCTTAATTAGTAATATAACTCTGATATCACCAACTTAACAAATTAAGTAAACTTAGTACATAATACTAGCACCAACGAAAGTTCATAAATTGTCATATTTATACACTAGACAAAAATATAAACATGGATCAGATGGACAAGTAACATGTCAATTATAACATAAAAATATCAAGGTAGTAGTGTTTAGAACTATTTATAGAAAATGACAACCACATTGATTTATGTATAGGTACATTTGTTAGGGTTAAGCTTTTTTTGCGTTAGTCACAAAGAAATAATGAAGAAATGAACACACCATATACAGACACCAATAAAACAAAAACTTAGCCAAGATAATATTTCAGTAAGTAATACTAAAAGTTGCATATTCAAGTTTCAAAAAAAAGGTGTTTAACAAATGGGATGAGGTCCAAACAGTAACGCTGTAGCTTCGTACAAATATTGAAAATTCTAAAAAAATGTCCCCCCCCCCCAAACCAAAAAACAACACATCTCATCTAAATCATAAGGATATAAATATAATATTTGAGTTTGATGTGGTAAATAAAGTTCATTCAGATAATTCTATTATAAGTCTTTTAACAAATTTGCATCTTCTGAGCCCAAATCTTTATTACATTATCAGTAATTGGTTTTTAGTACACGGCAAGAAGGTTAGCTGTCACTGAGGCATAAAGACAAACTCAAATATTAAATCTACCCTCATTATTCCAAACAAAACTAAACATAACCCCCATGGTTAAGTTAACACTATCACCAAAATCTAATAGAATTAAAAAAAAAAAATTTTGCAAACTATTACTTTTCTTCACGCTACCCCTTCGTGACTTTTGTACATCTGTAGAATAAAATATGAATCTATACCAAACACAAAAAGACAAACAAAACACATAATCTAAGCTACAAAAGAACAATAAAACAGGAAAAATCACCATCATGAACTAAAATAAATAACTAAAATATTTAAAACATGATCAATATACAGAGTGCCTAACAGGACATACTTTTATAACTAACGAAATATTCCGCAACAAATCACCCATATACCGGGACTAGAATCATAATCATCTTTAATTTATGCAAACATAAGTCCCGCCCCCTGAGCCACATATATAAGATCTCCCCGTCCTAGAACCACCCATATAAGATTTAATAAAACCCTGACCCAGAACATACACACACAGAAAGCAAAAGCATTTAACTATAAAGTACAGCCATAATGATCAGCCATCTTAGTTTATCAACCATTATCACCATTTGACTAATATTTGTACTTTTAGGATCAGATTGAGACAACAATAGCCATAAGTCAGAGAGATATCATACCATATGTAACGAATCTATGATGTTATCATATGTAACTTACTCCCTAGAGCATCATTGTAGTTTGATAGAATCTAAGAAATCTAACACATTGCTTACAAAATCTCAATAAAAAATCTTCTCAGAATGTACAACAAACTACCAGTACTAGTATATATTTAAACAGTACATATATCAGTATAACAAGTGTAATCTAACCATAATAACAGATAAAATCTGTACTAAACAATCCAACACATAACAGATTATAAGATAATAATGTCACCAGTAACACTTACAAATACAGAGATATAAATAGTACATTATAATTCAAATTTAATGGACTGGGTTTTGATATCACTTGAATGTAATGATGGGTTCTTTGAATGTATAAAAATCAGTTTATTCAGATTGATAAGGCCATCCTTAATATTTTGTTTAAAACAGCTCTACCCATTTTTTTGTTCTCTTCAATGAGTATATAAATAGCATTTTGACAGGTATTTTCAAATCAAAGTAAAAAATAAAATTAAAATATTTTCTATCGACCTACCCACTAAACATTTTCTATCGGTAGGAGTACCCTAAACAAACATTTTGACGCATGGCCTAAATGCATGTACATTATCAACATGGGTATGAAATGTAGAAAGAAATCTCTGACAAATTATATACTGTTGGTAGTAGCTATAGTTAGGTAACAAAATCTTTAGAATGAACATTTTTACATAATCTTCCATTCATATCAGCATAAAAGAAAAAGTTTTAATATAATTTTAATTTATACATTTGTACATGCCTCTGGTAGTTTACCTAATTATACACACAGAATGTAATTTATATGTTAAGTAATGGTGTGATGTTACCGAGGCTCTATTTAATCAGCTTTTATTGGTAACTTTAGCATCTTTGTATCCAACATCCAAGTAAGTTGGGAACCGGTAAAACATATTTTAACAGTAATGTCACCAGACTGAAATGAATGATTTCTGAATTCAGTTTTTTAGATAACCCACAGGACAGACACAATTGATTAAGGCAACTTTAGAATTAAACAATAAGAAAAGTAATTTAAATTGACCTTGATCCATACAAGTACAAATGGATATAGGATATCATATGATAGTGATTGTTTAATTGAAAAGAAAGAAAAATCACAAGTTGCCAGGACTATTTAATTGAGTGTCCTAGTTTAGAAAATGATTTAACAGACAATGATAGTACAGTGAAACAAGAGAGTACAGTGACCTGTGAATAAAGGCCATCATGTGAACTATAACTATACTTAGATTATGTTAATCAGAACAATTGATTTTATTAAACTTGCAACCCTGAGATCTGAGTTCCTTGTGATCTCCTTGTGGGATGGTAATTACAGGAGTGTCAATGGAGCCAAATTTAAAATCCTGAGAATCATATGTGGCTGACTATTTTTGCCAAACAAGAGGTCTTCAACCACATTGTTTCCACATTTAACTCAGTTTTTATTAAAGAAAATCCTTCAGGGCAGATTGAATTGACCATAACTTTGCCATTTCTAGAGACATTGACATCAACTAACTTTTATTTTGCTTAGAATGGACAGCTAAATACGAATACGGTATTTTCATTTATTTTCGATGGGCTCAATTTTCGTGGTTTCCACTAAAATGGCTATTTCGTGGGGACATAAATTCGTGGATTTTGATTTTTGAAAAGAAATGCCTTATCTCTGCATTTAAATTTGTGGGGATTTGATTTCGTGGATGAGCTGACCCACGAAATCCACGAAATTAAATCCCCAACAAAAATTAATGATTCCACAGTATATTAACAATATATCCGGAATATTGTCACCCCTGAGAGTTAGTACAGGTTAAATTACAGTCCAGGCAAACTGGTTAGAATGACATTAAACCCACTTGAATGAAATGTTGCAACATTTCTATCTTCCCATCATGGTATTTGTTCACAGGTTAAATGGTATACTAAGTCTAAATAGAAGAGTCCAATAAATGCTCTGATTAAACGTGAAAAATAGAGCCTAGCACATGTAAAAGTAAAACTAAACTATGTAGTAAACAAAGTAATATGATGAACAATAAGGTGATCGTCAAAGATAGATGCCCCCGAAATGCCAACTGGATAGTAAATTAACCAAGTCTGGTGACCTTAGACAAAATCATTCTCAAGTTATTGTTGGGTTACAGACAGACTGACCGTCCGACCTACTGACATGTGTAAAGCAATATACCTGTTTCTTCTAAAGGGAGGTGAAGGAATAAGATTAAGAACTGAATGAAGCACAAATATCAACATGATGCACATAGATCTACATACCAGTACTCACAATCACTCTAAAAAGTTATTTCACTTCAATCTACAGAAAATCTTGTTTGTTTATGATTGAAACAAAAGTTCATAAAATGTTATAAATATTTCATTTGAATAGTTTAACTAGAATTAATCAAGTGCATCCAACAGATTGGTTTTAAATAAAATTGGAGCTATTTTGCACAGTCCTACACATTATAATCCAGAAATGAAATTCAATCAAAATTTGATGATAAATGATCAACTGTTTACCTGTCTATTGTATAATTACTATTTCTTACCCACTAATATTGGTTCCCATTTTCATTAAGTCTTTTACTTACTTTGATTGACAACAAAGTGTCTCATCAGCACAGACAGGCTTGAACTTTTTCTTAAAACATTATACATTAAAACCCCCATAGAATGACAGTTTGTTAATAATTAAAAGTATGTCAGCATTAAATATTATGCTACAAAAAGAAAATATATTAATTCTTATTCACTAATTATTGACTAATAAGAAGTGGGTCGGGTAAACATACCTGATAGAGATTTGTCAGGGAGTGGTGGTATTGGAATACAGGTAAATTTATTCTCCAACTGAATATGTAACCAATCAAAATGTTTATATCGTCTGCTGGTTTGTATGTTACTGAACTGAAACGAGAAATTGTATTTTTTGTTTACAAATAACAGAATAGAATAGAGCAGAACATATTACTCATTTCCAACTTAAACAGCAAGATACCTGGGCAAACATTCGAAGCAGTTAAATGTAAACATACACCTAAGTGTATACAGATTGTTTATTTCACCCAGACGTTAAGTTGAAATCTATTTTAGTAAAAAATAACTAAATATTTACACAAATCATTACACAACAAAGAGAGATTTTGGTGACTTTTTCTGAGTTTTGTATTGTTTACAGTAAAACATATATACACACAAAGGGATGCTCTATCTAACAGGTCCTAGTGTCAACACTAGCAGTGGTATTCATTCTGTCTTATAAAACACGGAATTAAAAAAATGACAATTTATAGTCCCTCTGTTCTTTTATCCTATTACCACACCATTGTTCTTTTAAACACATGCATGTAAAATCAATAAGAAATCTTAATATCTATGATCAGTCAACTGAACCCTAATGTCGAAATTTAAACCAGTGATTGACTATCAATTGATTGGTAAGACCATTGTCTAATTAATGCACAGAACATTGATTATATCATGACCAAAACCTGTCTAATTCAGTACTTCAGTTAACAACCTTTATTGTATTTAAGATTATTTAATGTACGAATATGTTTTATTTGGTTACAAAACATTCAGCAGCCAATGTAAAAAATGGACGTAACTCAGATCTCCAGCAGTCTTGATAGACATGAAGACGATAAAACTTCAACAAAATAAAAGAATCAAGAGTAAGTATTAAGATACCAAACAAGCATCATTTTAACCATGCAAGGCACTTTAGACCAGAAAAAAATTGCGTCTACAGTCATCCGAGCAAATCTATTTTTTTGGTGACGATCCTGAACTTTCTAATAGCAAAATTCAAAGTACAAAAATATTCGAAAAAAATCCTCCTTTGCATTCTCACTAAAGGTGTTCGAAAAAATAAATCAGAAAAGAAAGTTTTTGACCTACCCTATTTTTTTTTTGATTAGGTAACCCAAAGCAAAGTTTGTAAGCAAAATTTTAATGAGGCACTTATTTCAGAATATGAGCAAGACTACATCCATATGTCATGCTGAATGAGTTGAAATAAACGTGCAAAACTTTGATTCAGAAAAAAAAATTGATAACAATATGATTTGGTTAACGTTAACAAGACGCTGAATTTGATGTCCGC
The DNA here is from genome assembly GCA_964023205.1 of Lutraria lutraria. Classification (NCBI taxonomy): domain Eukaryota; kingdom Metazoa; phylum Mollusca; class Bivalvia; order Venerida; family Mactridae; genus Lutraria; species Lutraria lutraria. The sequence continues at coordinate 32,253,801 of OZ026846.1, forward strand.
ATATGCCTCTGGCGGGCTTTGCTTGACAGTAGATTTGAAATGTAAATGAGGTCAATTTAAGGTTGAGCCCATTTAAACATCGTGAGACCTAATATCATGGTGACATTGAGGTTGGTTGATATGGAACGATTGGGAATGGTCCAAGACAACAAATGTATGAATATCTAAATGTCCTAGTTAGCAATGAAAAGGTAAAATCTAATTAAACTAAGAAATGGACCAAACATTATAAATTCTAATACAGTCAGGGTCAAATTGAGGGTGATATAAGTGGTATTGGAATAGTCCAAGGCAACATCAGTATAAATATCAAAATGTTCGAGTAAGCGATGTTGATGCCAGAGAATTCTGTAAAGGTCAAATCAAGGTTAGGTGATATGGATGGATTGGAAATGGTCCATGTCAACAACAGTTTAAGTATCAAAGTAGTAGAAGAATCAGTAAAGCCCAGTTAAGGTCAGATGGACAGACAAAGTCAATCACTATATTGTCATCAATTGGTATTGGGAGCATTAAAACAATGATAACATGTAAACTAGAAACTGTTGACTTTGTAAATGTTTCAGAGATTTATGTTAGACTTTAGTAACTTAACCAAGTATACAACACTTTCAACTATACTAGCCAACAGCAAACAACCTATAATACTACATTTTCTACATAAAACACTGGAGTATATTTGTATCATAAATGGAGACAAGAACATCACATTGAAGCATTAGGTTCATTAAAATTGAAGTGAAAATAAGATTGTTTTGCTGAAGTCAGGCACTTTTTTGGCATAATGCAGAGTGACAAAACTGATAATATAAAACTCACCCCATCAAATGTAAACTGAAATCAATGCTATACTTTGAAACTTTTACACAGGATAGACTTATATTCTTTGTCTCAAAGTACATAGTTAATGAGTAATCATACACGCATAAAGAAACTATTTATCTTCATAATAATTTTTTTTCTATAAGCATTCTTCCACAAATTAAATAGGAAGATCAAAGGTTAACATCAGAGAACAAGGAAGTTAATAGAATAATAATGGGACTACGGCTAAAAGGTCCATTATACAAGAATATATGAATAATCAATGAATAGAATGCACAATATTATATCATCAGTGTAACAAGATAGTCATAATACATATTGTCAAACATTTCGCACTTAACTATGGAGCTTATGTTAGGTAAATGCACTTTAACCATAACTGAATTAAATAGCTATACATGCACCTGTAGATTGTTTCAACATGTTCAGAACAGGGTAAAACATGTCATAGATGATCAATTTTATTTGTTTAATATTGATTTAACAAATAACTTATTACAACAAATTACAGAACTTACTTACTTACTGCGTTCTGGGTTACAAACCAGGACTAACATCTGATACAGGGAATTAGAAGTCTATGGATAAGGCTGCAGAGAAACACCGCCTCTGATTCTATGGATGATGCTGCAGAGAAACACCGCCTATATATAAGGAGCGTAAAAATCGTACACACTCACAATGATTAATCCCTTAATGAACTGTTACACCTTTACATGATAATATATACGTAAAGACACAACTTACTGATGGCGTAATTTGATAAGCAATATAACTTTTTAATCCTTTCAGCTTGCTTTCCTTTTTTGGTGACCTCACAGCACATGTATATGGCTGATCAGGTGGTTTCCACTCCGGACCATCCTCACTCATCTGAAATATACACATTCATGATTAACTCCAGGCACACACAATACTTAGCTCACAATATTTTTTTACATCATAAAAATAGAATCATGCCGACTAATGGGACAATGGCAGTCAAAACGTTTAAAATTGGGCACACTACAACGAAAGCAAGGTTCCCAGAAAGCATGTGCAGATTAGAAGGAAAGCCTAGACCCACGCTTATTTTCGTCACTTCCGTCAATCGAAAAAATGGCGAATGTACTACCTTAGTGTTTTTTATACACTAAATAAGGGAAAGAATTGAAGATTTTTCTTTCGACAGATTTGCGTTGTTTGAGGAGTTAAATTGAAAAATAACGTCTGTAAACGTATAAAAATCACGGAATCGAGTGCCTATGGGGACAATGGGACAGTACAGGTCATTCACTTAAACATTAAGGCATCACAAAACCTTCTTAGAAGTAAGCATATTGACTGAGTGAATAAAAAAATATTTCGATCTTTCCACCATAAATCTGGTCACAACAAAGACTTTGTCCAGTCCCACAATTTGCATACAGAAAATGTTAATTTATAGTCAACAATGGAAATACAAACAGCATGTCTCACTGGACATAAACAACAAAAAAACAAAAGCAAAAACACCAGAAAAAAGACAAAAAGAAACTAAACTGTCCTGTCCTGTAGGTTAAATTTGGTGCAGTCAAACCTGTGAATAAAAGCCAACCTTGGGAAAGACATAATGTGACCTTTAATGACAGGTGGTCTTTATTTGAAGGTCATTTTGTTCTAAATAATCATTAACATTTTATTTTAAATGGCATTTATCCATATGGTGACCTTAATTAAGAGGTGGCTGCCAACACTGGCTTGGCTGTACTGCTTATTTTATTTTTCTATCATTTTAAACAATGCTTTTAACATAATTACAAGACATACCGTCACTGCAATCATATCTGCCTCTGATACATTTCCTACAAAACTTCCCATCATATAAGCTTCACCACCTGCTTTGGCAAATTGGGAAAATCTGAAATACATAACCAACATAACAGTATGACATGCTCACATGCTTTAGCTAGGTGATCCCACAACAAGAAATCAAGCATTTCTTTACTAGACAATAAGGTTAAACAGTTCAGAATTACATTTCCAACCAAGCAGAGAGGCATGTATAGTTGATCATAAATTGAGACAATTTTAGCTTAACCAGTCTCGACACACCCCTAAGGAATAAGGCCTGAAACAAATGTGTCGACACTGAATGGGAATTGACCACTTTCAAAGCTACAAAAACTGATCTTTGATATATATCTGATTTCTGTCTGAAATAGAGCAGCTACATAAAATTGGTTCAAACCTGTTAAAACTTTTCTTCACAGTACCATATCCAGTATTTGGTGGGGACGATGCCGCTGAATCACGTTTTGGTTTGGCCTGAGATAAACCAAAATTACCTTGACCATGTAATTCCTAAAATTCAAGAAATTAATAATTAATGTTTCAAATCGTCAGGATAAATGCAAATCTGATAATTTAAGAAAAACACAACATAAAAACTAGGGGGAGCTAGTTAACTAGGTCATATTTTATATATCTAGTTCAGTAGGTCATATTTTAAGGTTTAGAGTTCAGTAGGTCATATTTCTGGTATCTAATTCAGTACTGTAGGTCATATTTCAGGTATCTAATTCAGTAAGTCATATTTCAGGTATCTCATATCTCAGGTATCTAATTCAGTAGGTCATATTTCATGTATCTCATAATTCAGGTATCTAATTCAGTAGATCATATTTCAGGTATCTAATTCAGTAGGTCATATTTCATGTATCTCATATTTCAGGTATCTAATTCAGTAAGTCATATTTCAGGTATCTAATTCAGTAGGTCATATTTCATGTATCTCATATTTCAGGTATCTAATTCATTAGGTCATATTTCTGGTATCTAATTCAGTACTGTAGGTCATATTTCAGGTATCTAATTCAGTAAGTCATATTTCATGTATCTAATTCAGTAGGTCATATTTCATGTATCTCATATTTCAGGTATCTAATTCAGTAGGTCATATTTCATGTATCTCATTCAGTAGATCATATTTCAGGTATCTAATTCGGTAGGTCATATTTCATGTATCTCATTCAGTAGATCATATTTCAGGTATCTAATTCAGTAGGTCATATTTCATGTATCTCATATTTCAGGTATCTAATTCAGTATCTCATATTTCAGGTATCTAATTCAGTAGGTCATATTTCATGTATCTCATTCAGCAGATCATATTTCAGGTACCTAATTCAGTAAATCAGATTTAAAGATCATGTTCAGTAGTAAAATCATTATCTAGCAAGCATGTTCATAATGACTGAAGTGAATTCATGTACAAAAGGCCAATAGGATTATATCAGAATATGAGATCATAAACTAGGGTTGCAGGTGATGAATATCAATAATGGTTTGATAATGTCAGCCAGTGAATCGTTTCTGCTCAGTCATAAAACTCTATTTTTGGTATTTAAATTAATTATTAAAGAGCATCCTTCACAATGATATTGACATTATGATATCAGCATTTTAAAACTTTATGTGCATACTTAACAACTGTTATCTTTCACCAAAAAAGGCACATTACATCCTTGTTGTAATATTGACTTAACTGCATCAACAAAATGAAAATGATTAGCAAGTTTGTGGAGTGTATATGCAACAATCATTTAAATAAATATCAACATGAAGAGATGTCAAGTATGATTCTAAGATTTTATTGTACAAAACTGTTGTCCACTAATGCTGGAATGATGTACTTGTTTTCTTGGCAGAGACGATGTTTGTGATAAACAGTATTAAACCAGCTGTAACATGTATTTAACTATTCGTATCAGATATCACGAGTTAAACTTACATTTTGACTCTGTGACTGTGAGATTGAGCTAGGTGCTCCACCAGTACTTGTACTTGATTGATCATCATCATCATCATCATCATCGTCCCAATCATCGTCCCAAGTATCAACACTTTGTTGTGACTGTATAACTCCACCACCGTCATTATTGTCCCACCCATTATGTGACGGGGGCGGAGCTGTTGGCATAGGAGGAGGAGGGGGCGGGAAAGATGGCTCAGGAGGTTCAATTATCTGGAAAACAAATGACAGAATCATAATACAGTCAAATAGACAACAGACCAAAAACAAATGCCCCCGAGCCAGTCTCACTAAAAAGCGACATGAAGTATTTAGTGACACGAAACGTCACAAGGTCATCATGTCAAGTTAAACAGTTATTATGCCTAATTGAAGCATTGATATAATTAATTATACAAATCAGAAGTATTTAAAAAAATATTTTCGTTGATATTTTTTGACAAAAATCATAGTTTGAACGTATACGTACGAGCGTAGTTTGTGTCTCTATTCAGATTTTAATATATTTTTTCCATCGCTAAATACTTCAAAAACGTATAATTAACTATATACCAATGCTTAATTTAAGCATAATTACAGTTTAAATAAGCATTATGACCTCATGACGCTTTGTGTCGCTAAAACACTTGTCGCTTTTTAGTGAGACCCCCAATCTGTCAATACAGGCCCTGAGGGGCATAAAATTAAGTATATTGTTAATTTTGGAGTTATTCAAATCAAAGTATGATTACAGTTTTGCTCATGTTTCTGTGCAAAATACGTTTTTATGATAATATGATGAAGTGCTGAAGACAGCAACTCTTATGATTTAGAGTGACATTTCCTACACATATACATTTCAAATATTAAACTATAATAACAACTTGCCAAAATACAGAACAGCCAAATGCACCGAATCACTCAAGGCCAGCACAAGTTTTCTTTAAACTAAAATTTACAGATTTTTGTCAACACTTTGTTGGTAGGTAGGCATGTAGGTAAGGAATTGTATCTAACACCAAAGCAGGTGTTTAAAAACAAAGCAACTAAAATCAACTAAATGTCAATCACTGTTAATAAGGACATAATTATGATAATCTTGAGTCAATAATATAGAATAGATACACCATCCATTTATTAAATTTTGACCATACTTGGAGACAATAAAATCCTAGTAAAATCATTATTCATTACCTCAACATAAGCCTGGGGTATAAGACCAACTTCACCTAAATAATTCCTAGCTTCCCACCAGCCATCTCCAACATCCTGTAAAAATAAACAACAAACAATTATGACCACAACATGTACAACTATAACAATAACACATGTAATTATAACATCATCACTTACAATCATGACCCAACACATACAATAATGACATCAACACATACAATCATGACCCAACACATACAATCAGGACATCAACACATACAGTCATGACACCAACACATACAATCATGACATCAACACATACAGTCATGACACCAAACATATACAATAATGACATCAACACATTCAGTCATGACACCAACACATACAATCATGACATCAACACATACAGTCATGACACCAAACATATACAATAATGACATCAACACATTCAGTCATGACACCAACACATACAATCATGACATCAACACATACAATCATGACATCAACACATTCAGTCATGACATCAACACATACAATCATGACATCAACACATACAATAATGACATCAACACATTCAGTCATGACACCAACACATACAATCATGACATCAACACATACAATCATGACATCAACACATTCAGTCATGACATCAACACATTCAGTCATGACATCAACACATTCAGTCATGACATCAACACATTCAGTCATGACATCAACACATATACAATCATGACACCAACACATTCAGTCATGACATCAACACATACAATCATGACATCAACACATACAATCATGACATCAACACATTCAGTCATGACACCAACACATACAATTATGACATCAACACATACAATAATGACATCAACACATTCAGTCATGACATCAACACATACAATTAAGACATCAACACATACAATCAAGACATCAACACATACAATCAAGACATCAACACATACAATTAAATTTCACTTCATGTTCTTTTGTGCTATATCCTCGGAACAAAAAATATCCTTAAATTCAATTTTAGTACATTTTATCTCTTATTAAAAAATGGTATAACATTAAAATTTTGTTATTTTTTCATTTAGCATAAAGACAAGGACAATTAATCACAATAATTATGCTCATACAGATGTTCATTTTTCTCTGATTAGTACAAAAGAATTCTAATAAGAGTAAAAATTACTATCATTTATGAAAATCGGGTTTATACAGTCATCTGTGCAAATAAATAAATAAGGTAAAGATAACCAATACATTTAAGATTTAAAATCTGTCTGTCACTCATATTAGTTTTATATCCAATTACATAAATCAAGATTTTATTTACAGAAAAAATTATCAATGATCATTGTTGCTGAATGAATTCATAATTAACAGAATAAGATTTATACTTTACTTTGGTAGCATATCGAATTACAAACTATTTTCCATATTTAGTCACTAAGTGCAAGGCCATTTTTCAAATTCAAGGAAAATCTATCTGTTGACAGCTTTGGAGAATCTATAAAATGTATCTATATAGCTAAACCTGTGTTGGTGGTCACTGATAATTTAGAACCAAATGACCTCCAAATAAAGGCCACTTATCAATAAAGGCTACATATTGTCCTTCCCAATGGTGGCCTTTGTTCACAGGTTTGACTATATAATTATGTATATATATAATTACTTTGAATTACTCATGCCAAGATCTCACATGAAAGTATAAAACAATTAACATGAACACATGACCAACATGACACAAGAAAATATACAGAAGTGTGTCAAACATCTAACACAACAAAATATCAACTACTAAGTGCCTTTGTACATGCGAACACTTGATGTTTTTCTACTAATCATGGTCTCATATCTTCAAGTGTACAATTATTACATAGAGGTTTACTCATGTCAAACTGCTCCGTAAGTTACAATTTAGACTCGATTAGACTCGAAATACTTGATGTGTAACGCAAAGTGATTAGTTCGTAATAGGAAAATCACACCATATAAAAAATATACCATACTAAGCCCATGAATAATTACTGTAATTCATATACACATTATACCATACCATCCTAGTATTCCTACACTAATCATAAAATGTCTTAAACTCGTATCATTTACTATATAAGTTATTCACGACTACTAAATGAATTTATACCAAAGAGTCAAATTTACTATAACTTTAGTAGGAAATTGTTTTGATTCTTCAAATTATTATCAGTTAAGTGTCATTTTTTACTGAAGAAATACTATGTTTTTATAGCAAACAAGAGAAGGAAAAAATCCTGAGTCAGAGGTATTCAACTACCGTTATGAGGTTAAAGCTTTGAAACAATGTTACATGCAGAAAGATCACTTAAAATAAATTGAGATTTGAAGATCAAGAAACTGAAGCTCTGCACATGTTTCTCAATAAAATGAAGAACTTTTATTTCCGAAACCACTTGTTAACATTCCACAAGCGCAAATTCTCAGCAGTATATAAGGCACTTATACTATCAGGTAACCTAGAAATATCGGTTACGTGATATGAACTACCCTTAATAAATGATGACAAGAAGGAACAAACTAAACTAAACAATCTATTTTAGTGGGGTTTTCAACTATTTTTCAGTTATGTACTGCAGCCGGTTCACAATATTCAGTTTTCATGGAGTGTATTTTAACCAGTACTAACTTACCCTTCCACAAGGAGCCGACAACTTCACCACATATGAGGGGGGGGGGGGGGGGGGGGGGGGGAATCAACATTTTTGTCACATTTTCATGGAAGGGTATGACCTGCTGCGACCAAGATTCTAACCCAGATTGCTGGGTTATAAGTCACGCACACAAACTACTGGACCACGGCCACAAAATCAAACAATATCTAATACATGTATAGTCTGAGTCATATGTATGTGTATACATTACTGGACATGGAGATAAGTAATCATTTACTGGTTTACATCACTGATTCAGTACACAGATAGAAGAAGACTTTCAAGCATTGAATTATTGATAAAATAACTACCGCTCACAGGAAATATCCAATAAATAAACTCTATCTATATAATAAATGACTTCCTTTCACTGTCTGATTTAAACCAAATACATCAGCAACTAAATATTATAAAGTACACTGTTGTCTATTTCAAATTACATCAGGATTTTTTCAGTACACACACACACATAATTATGCATACTTATATCAATTATCATAATTATGATATATACACTTATGGACAAAAGTCTTGACTAGTCTACAAAAAATATATTCTAGTTTTTTTGTTTATTATCGTGCATTTTATAAAAATGGTACCATTGGAAAGAAGAAGCTTTGGATCATTAATTGGTACATATTGCAAAACTGGTTTAAATGAAAGACAATATATGGTAAAGAAAACTGAATTCAGAGATTTTGGTTTTAAAATTATCACGGAAACCCGAACCGGACAAGACTTTAGTCCTTAAGTATATTAATGTTAAAGATACTTCTTTTACTTATATAAGTGAATGTGATGAAGAATGAACCATCTTGTAGCAAACAGGAAAACTTTACATTAAAAAAATACCCTCATTCTTATCACAACTAAACATAACAATCAGACCACACATTACACAGTACACTATTCTTTATAAAAAAAAAAACCAATAAAATCTTTATGTATTGTGTAACTGTTACTTCCTGTTTCTACAAGTACTTCACCGATACGGATATGTTATTTTTAAGTTAACAAATACATTTCATTTTATGCTTAGAACTTGTGAACTTTCCATTGTAATTTGTATGAAAATATAAACATGTATAATTATATTACACATTTGTACAATAAAATTTGAAACAAATAGTTTCCGTTGGTGACAATGTCACTCAAGATAATTATATACATGTATACCAAAGATTAACAGTTGGTTGTTCTAGTCACCTAACCAATGCACCTACATAATTAACTAGAATTGAACCCATTCCTGTGCAAGTCACTGGCAACTTTCCCACATTGAGTGTGAATCAGAGAAAAAAAAACAATCAACCTTGGATTTAATATCGTCAGTCAAATTGTTGCTAAGCAACATGTACATCAAGGCCAGGGTCATGTGTTCTTCAACATAGGAGGCGCAAATAGCAGCTTTAAACATAATAGTTATAATAGTAATAATGAGCTCATTCGAACTAAAGTACATAATTTTTTTACTTTCTGGTACAATATCACATTACTGGAAACTGAAAAAATGTATCATTTCTAATTCATGCTTAAATTAAATAATAAGATGTAAATAGGATTATCTCTTTACAGTAAAACCTTTATCTAAATATTCTGACATTATAGACTTTCTAAGAGTAACATTTGAATATTTTTGATGATTTTATCTATAGGCTACACATAGCAGTAGCACAGCATACTTAAAATGTATTAATTATTTAATAGATTTTTTAAAAAATATTTCAAGTTTGATGTTTGTTATCAATATATTATTTCTGTTCTATAGACTGACCAGCAGTGACCTAACCAATGTTCCTGTATTCTGTACCAGTAATGACCTTATTGTCAGATTGTCACACAGTACATAGGTCATGCCCAGGGTTCAAACACATGGATCCAAGGTAGGTAGACCTAACCCTCCCCTAGTTATGTACAACCAAACCTGTGAACAAAGGCCACCCTTGGGAAAGACAAAATATGGCCTTTATTCAGAGTCTGATGTCATTTTGTTCTAAATAATCAGTTTTTAAAAGAATGGCCTTTATTCAGAGCTTGGCCTTTATTTTGAGGTGGCTGCTAACACAGGTTTGACTGTACAGACAGCTGAGATGATTGCAAGAGTGTTATAACATATTGAAAAAAAAATAGACATTGCAAAAATAGTAAAATATAATTATACAACAATGCAAACAATATAGGAGAAAAGTGCATGAACTAAAATACAGAAAGTGCTATCAAATCACACAATATAACTTAATAAAGCCGTAACTTTTGTCCTACTCTTCTTGGAAATAAGCCATCAATTTTTGCCATATTCAAAATAGAAGTAGCTTTGATACTAGCATTTTATTATAAACTGATAAAATTGTATACTTCAATAATGAAACAAAAAACCAGGAATTTAAGAAGTGGATTGTTAAGAATTTTTAACAAATTGACGATTTTCAGTTATATTAAAAGTGGGTCATTAAATTCAACAAGCAAATGTTTATAGTGTTTTATTAACTTTTCAAGTATGTTTGCTGCAATTTCACGTGTTACAGATTTACAAAATGTACAAAACATACACAAAATGAAAACGGACATGAGATACATGCCTACATGAGTCTTTAATTGTGTGCAGTTGAAAATACAAACACTTTAATATTTCTTGTTTTATATTCATACTAAATGCAGTTTCTAAATCAATAATTTTAATTATTTTATTTCTGCCAACACTAGGTCTGGCAAGAAATCTCACATGAGACAAAAAATGAGATCCTAAAAAGTGTAAGCAATGCAAACAAGGTCTAAAGACAATACTAAACATAATAAACAGACAAGAACTTTTATTTGTAGATTATATAATAAAGACGAAATTTCAGTTCAGGAATTTAAAGATTTCGGGGAAGGTTTACATCTAAATTTATAGACAATTAATTATTCTAAAATTCCCCACTCAATCCAGTAAACCTGTGATATTTATAAGCAATACATAATACAGTCAAACCTGAATTATCAGTTTCCTATTTAATAATAATAATGACTTTATTTCAAGAGGCTGCACATTTGGGTAAAACCAATCTTCCATGTGGGCCTATGACCTGCAGTCACTTGTGAACTGATGCAAATTTCCCCATCCAAGGGACCCAATGCCTATTCCCAAAAACAGTAAAAAGGGCTGTAAAAGAAACAAATTTTGGTCCCTTTTAGAAGTACCCAGTCTTCACGCTAACCCACTAGCCCACAGCCCCGGGCTAGTAAATTTCTATTCGGGCTAGTGAACTTTCTCAAAATTGTGTACTCTGACTAGTGGTAAATTTTCTTTTTTCAGTAGTTCACATACAGTTCGGGCTAGTGCTTTAAAAAAATTAGTTCAAAGACTGAGTACCATTTATTGCGTAAAAATGATAATTGGTGATTCAAGATGTATCTACATGTAGGTGAGTGACTGTCTAGGTAAAAGTAGAAACTAACATTTTAGTAAATGAAGAGAGTTTAAAACAAGGTTTACTACAAAGGGATCAAGTAAGTTCACAATGAATATTCCCTGTATAATCAATAAGCAAGTTAAAAATTCACCAAGTCTAATTCTAAAAAAAGTCATAATTACCTCCTAGGAACAGTAAAAATAGAAGAGAGTAGAAAATAAAAGTATGATTATAAAAACAACAAATTAATACAACAATAAAAGCATACAATGTCACCCAGCATTGTTTTTTATTGAAGTTACAAGATTTGCATTAGCGACCCCCTCTGAATAAAGGCCACCTGTGAATAAAGGTTGTTCTTTAAAATTCTGTCATAGATAATTTAGAAAAAAATGACCTCTGAATAAAGGCCACCTTCAGCAAAGGCCACATTTTGTCTTCCCCAAGAGTAGCCTTTGTTCACAGGCTTGACTGTATATGAAAGTTAATGATACAAACACACGAAAAAAGCCTAAAAAGCTTATTTCCAACAAAGGTTTGAATAGTATTTCAACACCTGATAAAAATCAGTGTCTCAGACAGAATCATATAAGTCATTTAAGTAATTCAGTCAACAAGCTTTGTTAACATGCAGTCAATCATGTATAAAAGAATAAAACATTTGCAGAAGCTGAGATAATAACTTCAATAATGAACAAAAGATACTGCATAGTTTTCTCATCTAGAAACCAAAAATAATTCACTTAAAGTTCAAACCATTTTTGTAGCAAAAAATGCAAATGAAATTAAAAGCTTACATGCGAATACCAAGCAAAAACAATGATATGTGTGTGTTAATTTCCCCATATACTGTTACAATAATACTGTGTCAGTTCTGGTTAAAAATAACCATGATTTCATGAAATGATGAATACCATTTGAAGGGTAACTTTTCCAACATCTCATTACTATCAAATAATCTTCATAAATATAGAAGAGTACAGCGAAATGAGCACCTGACTAATTAATTATATAAGAGAATAGAAAGGTACTCCTAGCCTTACAATCAATACTGCATTTCACATAGCTGAAAAACCTAAATTCACATGCCTATCATCACTATAACAACACTCAGTAAAGTTTATCTTACAAATTATACCAGTATTGATACTGTAATGTTACGGATGGGATTGCATTGATAATTTATTATGACTACAGGAAAAATGAGAAAAAAATATAACAAACCTGCTGTACAATGGTTAGTGTTTCTCCTTCATTAAAACATAATTCACCATTTGCAGAATCTCCCTCAAATGTGTACAATGCTTGTGCCTAAAATAATCATAATATTAATATAAATAATAAACTAAACAAAAATCACATATTTTTTATTTCACTACAGGTAATATAACAGACCAATTAGTGGCAAATAGCCCTAGAATCATAGTCAACAGAGCATAGAGGCTGCACTTGTCTTCCCACCTTATACTGGTTTTGTTTACAGGGTTAACAGTGTAATTTTGTATGAATTCAACTTAACACTACTTTACCTTTGAATCTAAGTTATGTACAAGGAAGTTAGAAATTCCATTTCTTTTGTATTTCATCACCAAGCAAATTAATAAATATGAACAAATCAAAATAACAGTATCTATTATATCATTCTGGTTGAATATATATTGTCATCCAATTCTGTGTAAGCCATCTATTATACCTCACATACAGGCAACTGTTTGTATATAACTCATTTATTTCAGGAGTGTAATTCTACAGGGTTTTTAAGAAAATGGGGAAGATGCTGAGCACTGGAATAAGGGGGGTGTACATTACAGGAAATAGGCAAATATGGGGAACAATCACAATGCAAATCAGGGAAAATATTTTTTTTTTCATACAAAATGTAGCTCATTTTCAACAGGGAAGATGCTGACTTTCAGCATCACTTTCAAAGTAAAACAAACTTGTAATATGGATTACTTCTCCATTTAAGGTAAAGCTATTTGTCTGATGACTAAACTCACAGTAAAATGCTGTACTCAATATTCCCAGTAATTTAATGGCAACTCATTCTGTAAGATACACACCACTGTTCAAGACATTACCGGTAGCATTGCATTGTGATCACTGTGACAATGCATACATTACATTCTGTACTTCATTAATGTCTATTTCAAAAAAGCTGATCTAAATTTATTTTATAATAGCAAGTTGAGAAGACCTTTAGAGAGCATAAGTCATTTTTTTGTAAAAAATGATTTATACAAGCAGAAGAGTACTAATACTACAGTAGTCTACTAAGTACTAAAGTAATTTCCTACAAACTAAAAGCATTCTAAACTTCAATGGTCTACCAATGTTTAACAATAACAGTTACATTACATACATGTACATACTTAAACATGTAGCTACATTGTTCATCAAACGTACAGAAATATAAAAATATTGCCTTTAAATCAAAAACCACTGACCTATCATTAAGAAGACATCAATATTATTCTGGAGCGTATTTATTTATGAAACTAAGACATTGTTTGCAACAAACTTAGATTGGACAAACTGAACCTGATCTAGTTATTTTAGAAGTAGTCATCATTCATTGTCAGTGAATATAAAAACAAATAAATATCAACAATCTTTTCATTAGACCATTCAAAACCCAAATACTCAATCCCAATATGATACATTATGATTAGGGCTCATATTTGAACCTTAAAATTACATTTCGACTCTTGGAATTAGTAAAATAATGCATCCTACTCGAGACGGAGTCGAATTAACAAAATATTTATCAGCCAAGGATGATTTTGACCATCAATGTTTGACATCTATAGAGCACGCTGTATAATATGCAAACCCCTAATAATTGTAATCAAAAACATACTTGAGGCTGAGCTGGTTAAAATTTAAAGAATACACCCAACAATGGCAACATTCATTATTTACCCAAACCACAAATTATTCAGTACTCTCCCATTTTTTATGCATACAACAAAAATAATGTCTACACTTACAAGCAATGTACGAATTACATTTGGATTTCTGTAATAGAATTGCAGAAGTAAACTGTCAATGCATTTTGAATTGCACTAAGATGAATCATAAGTACCCCACCCACAAAATTTTGAAATATGGGGGCGTAATTAACAGTCCGTTCGACATCACAACAAACATACAACCAAATCTTACAAGGCTGCTTTGATAGAAATAAAATAAAATTGCTAAATTTGGGAAATATATTTAATTTCGAAAACTTAAACAATTGTAATGTGAAAGTAAAAGTTTGACAAGTTTACAGACCTGTACTTCCGCCATTTTGTTGTCAGCTGATACAAAAGCGCCACCTTCAGGTTGTCATTTTGTAAACAAACCCACGTGTCAACGTCTGTCAAACAGGATTTCGCAATATAATAACGCAAATCAGTTTATAAGGATTAAATAAGGCCGTATTAACGGATGTAAATTATCTCTGTAATGCAAAATGAACAAGTACACGTAATCTCCAGCTCGACTCTAAACCTTCATGCTTCACTTTTTGCTTATATGACGGGGTCAGCGTTTTGTATCTGTTCTTTTATATGTGTATACAAAAACGGGTCGTATGGGAACTGCCAGGGCGGGCGGCGTCCACAACGGTGTCCGCTCTATAACTTGAACAGTTTTATTCTGATCCTTGCCAAGCTTGATGGAAATGAGATCTCGGTCAAGTTCGATAACCAGCCAAATTGGCCCAGGCACTTCTGAGTTATGCCCCTTGAAACTTTGAAAATTTTTTATGAGAACTAATTTTGAGACATATTTTGTGACCTGGCAGTGAGTCTTGTTATTGCTGGTATTCTGGAGTGTAACTGCATTGTACATTGTATTTATAAATGCCTGGGATATTCACAAGCCGGATTAGCTCAGTTGGTAGAGCATCTGACTGCAAGCAAGAGATTGCAGGTTCAAGCCCCGCTTCGGGTAAATTATTTTCTTCCCATTACATTTGGTGCCGTGTGTAACTAGCCTTGGAATCCTAGAAGTAGGGCAAAGAAAAGGCTGGAATAGTCTAAAGAGCCTGTGGTTGTCGCGATTAATTACTTTGAATTAAAAAAAAGGAAGAATGTAGTGGTGTGCTATATTATATTTATAATTGGCTGGGATATTCACCAGCCCAATTAGCACAGTTGGTAGAGCATCTGACTTCTGATTATTTTCCTCGTATTATGAACAGCATAAAGGAATACATTCAACAAGTTTTTAAGTCAAGACAACTAGTTTTGGTCAAATGTCTCTGAATTATATTCCAATACAAAATGCTGGAGACAATTTCACATCATATCACAGATATCTTAATCAGTTCCCAGTTAGTTGTACAGTATGTGCAACCTTTCCAGAGATTCTCTCTTGAGCAACGACACCTTTTCAACAACAGCATGATTTTTCTCAACTGTTCATGTACTTGTAATTAAACTATTTGTTAACCTCATTTGAGCAACAACCTCTCAACAACATAATTTGGCTTCTCTCAAAGGGTGTAGCTTTGTAGAGGTTGCACACATTGCCTTCACCCACCTACCACCTCAAAAGGCAGGCCACTCATCTTGCATCATTTGACAGCAATGTTCTACAGATACATCGATATATAGTTTTCCCATCTTATTATATATCAGTTTGTGAGACCAATCAATCTACAGCATAGACTCAAGAGCTGTGGTTCATGTCTAATTGACACCTGTAATGTTTTTGTTCTTTAAAAGTGTGCTTTTCATCAACACATTTTGCACCTCATACTAGTGAGATTTCATATTCAACACATACATTGATCACCAAAAAAGAATATCAGTCCTTTTCATAAACTGGCAGCATATATTATGTACATCTCTTTGTGCGTTGTAACAGTCCAGTGTAGTTTAATGACAGTTTATGAATGCAACTGTTGTGAATCTTAGTGTATCAAGTTGTCATTTGGAAAAATTTGCCATTCTCAATTTGTGACTACCATAAAGATATTATTTTTATATAATCACAGTGAAGTCAATTTTAATGCTGTATGCGGGACATGCATGTATTGGTTGTATAGGTTGAAAGTTCTCTAAAAATAGGGCCCTTCAGATGAAACATACATACATAATTATCTTTATTTTCAAGTACAGTCAATATTACAGAGTACTGGTATTGACATTCTTAACAGTTTTTTTATATCAGTTTAAATAAAAAGTGAATTTAACAGAATTTGGTTACACCTACCTAAATGAAATTGCTTTAGTGAACATGTATGTATATATATGTATGTATTTTTATGCCTCATACCCTTTTGCATGAATGTAATACCTCATGTTTACATGTTTATACTATGTATATTGCATGTATTGAGAGAAATAAAGGTATGTTATGTTATGACTATTGAATCTTCATCCTGAACTAGATATAAACAAACCTATTCAAATTCTCTCTATCAGAGAAATCTTACCAATCCAAATCACCAGACTTGACAAAATATTGATGAATGCCCAATCAATCTTGTTAATAAAATAAAATAACAACAAGAATACACAATACATTCACCTTTTATAAAACTAAAACAAGATGTACCCATAACAAATCACAGGTCAGTAGCCACACAAATATAATACATTCATTGAAGATGATGTAATAACTTTCTTGTATATAAATACATCAGTAGATTTTTGTAAAATTATCAATATAAGAACATTATACAGTAAAAATCCTATTATTAATCATGTCCATAGAATATCTATTATCACGAAACTCAGAATTCATCAGTAATCGATTGAATGACAAAACATGCACAATATAATCAAGTAACATACAGAATATTCATACAAATAATTAACTCTTGTGTGCTGATAATCTGTTCAAACTTCCAACAGGGTAAGTGCATGCATAATTATATCAAAGACCTATAGTCTAGGTCTTTGATTATACTATATCTGTAATAGTTCACAGTTCTAGACTGAAACAATATTACCTGCACTGTAAAGATATTTTTCAGGAAACAAAGATTTGTAACTAGTCAAGACAAGACATAGGTTGTTTTTTTAAATTATAAGACATTCTTATGATATTTATTAATTTAATCAGAATTAACGCCATTCTCAACATTATTTCAGTCATATTGTGGCGGGTAGTTATCCTAACCAGCTTCCCTGGACTTCATTTAGGCTTTAACCAGTACTTAAAACATTATGTCTGCAAGCTACTACCAAGTTACTCCAGATAATCAGAGGTGAAAGACAATTTAACATAGGATATAATATCTTCAGTCAAATTTGTCGTGAACAGCACGAGCCTTGACCGGGGTTTGAACTTGCAACCTCTTGAGCAGTAGACCAATGCTCTAACCACTAGGCTAACCCGGCAGGCTCATTCTTATAATAACTTAAGTAGCTAGAATTATAAAGTGAGCTATTATAGACTATGTAATAGCATTCATACTAGTTGCTGATCACAAACGCACAATGTCAGATCATACATAAACCATTTATGTCTTTAATCACTTATATTAAATAACAAATACAGCAGAGAGTATCTAACTAAACATTTTCTTTCATATGAAGGCCGCAATTAACTCATGAAAATGAAAACAATGCACATTATCAAGTTAAACTAAAGAAAGTTGTGGAAAAAAGATTCATGGCAAACGCTTGTTTTGAAAGAAAATTAAATACCAGTACAGCCCTTTTTTATTGTTTCCAGGTACCAGTTCTCTTTGATAGGGGAAATTTGCATCGTAAACACCAAATTCAGGAATTCTTAAAGACGAATATACTTTCTTAAGGTAGTATCTGGAATGGTTTTTTTTAATGATGGGGAAATTTTTCTCTCAGTGAGGAAAAATACATACTTTTTTTATTTGGGGAACTGGGCCGAATACTGGACCCAAAAATGGCACAAAAAAGGCCTGCAGTAGAAACTGGTACTTAAACAAAGCATGCCTTATCATTACATAAAATACCGTGAAGATTGCAACACAGCATTTGATTCTGAATCAGTTAAACTAATAATATAACATGTAACCATACTATTCAAAAACACATAATTATCTACACACAAGGCTGACATAAATCTGATTACAGCATCTTTATAATACTAATGCACACAAGCTTGCACAGCTTTAAGATGTATGAAAACTTACTAGAATTCATTTCTGACTCTGTCAAACCTGCAAACAAAGGCCACGCTTGGGAAAGATATAATGTGACCTTTATTAACAGGCGGCCTTTATTTGGAGGTCAATTGTTCTTAACAACCAATGTGATTTTTAAAAGAATAGCCTTTATTCACAGGATGGCCTATATTTGGAGATGGTCGCTAACACAGGTTTAACTGTAATTCAAAATTCCCTAACAACAATAAATGTTTCAATATTAATGAATACATGAATCAACCATGTAACACACAACTTTTATTTTTTTGACACCCATTTTCTTGTGTTCTTTTTCCCCTTCTTTTCCTGTCTTCTTTGAGTTCTTTGACTCTTCAATTTTCTTCTAACATCATATGCAGATGTAGGCATACCAATATACCCACTAACACAGTGTATATTTGACCCATTAAATGCTTCAGCATGTTGTTTAAGTTCTGGTAAAATGGAGTTCCGCAATTTTTTCAAGTCTGCTTCATTATCACGATCAACACCATCTTCCAACTTTAAGGGTAATTCTGTAGAATTGCTTTTAAAATTCAGGTTGGACTCAGAGTGATCACAGGTTTCAATCTCCAAACAATCCTGAAAATAAAATACAAAGAAAACATTCATAAGTAGAGTGCAAACTAAACAAGTAAAGTTTGTGCTAATTTCACTTTCATCAGGACAGTTATTAGTCACCTACCTCAAGCACTCCCATAACAGTCTACTTGGACAGATACAAGTACCAATAATTCCAATAGTTGAAGTTTTACTAAGATTACAATGAACATCAGATATAATAGGTACAGATATTCTGACAATAACCTTTAAAGTTCACTATTCTTCAAAAAATCAAAGTTAGGGACAAGAAAAAATATCACAAAATAAAAATACAATTGAATTTAAGACTTTGTGTATGAAATAATCATAGCACATAGTCATATAGTACTTTCATATTAAAGAACAAGAGTGCAAAATTTCACAAAATACGCCCGTCTAAAGGTTTGGGATACCATGAGTGGCAAATTATATAACTTTTTTAAAATAAGCAACATTTTATAAATACGACATGTAGCACTATTCACATTTTTCATCAAAATCCAGACAGACTTATGATTTGAGAAATAAAAACACTTCCAGCACACTTCATTTTTTGTCAATTTTAAATGTATCAAGGGGCATAACTGACAAATGCCTGGGGCAATTATGCTGGTTATCGAACTTGACCAATATCTTGTGCCCAGAAATATATTTACACAGTTTGGTGAAGATCGATCAGTAATTATGCTGAATGTTTAAAACGCACAAAGTGACCCTGTGAACCAGTTTTTTACCCTAAATAATCCATATTGGAAGTTAATCTAGATATCATGTAGATGCAACTTCTGACCAAGTTTAGTGAAGATCGGATGAATAATATTTGAATCAGAGTCTGCACAACATGTTGAATGTTTAAAACGCACTAAGTGACCCTATGACCTAGTTTTTGAACCAGCATGACCCATATTCGAACTTGACCTAGATATCAACTAGATGCAACTTCTGACCAAGTTTGGTGAAGCTCTGATGTACACTATTTGAATTAGAGTCCGGACAATGTGCTGGATGCCGCCGCCACCCGACGCCTGCCATGGGGTTTCACATAATACGTCCCATCTTTGACGGGCGTATGAAAATTGTAATGAAGATCTACTGATCTATTATAGCTTATGTTCAAAATATGTATTAAAATAACTAGATTTCATCACTTTAGAAAGACCATACTAGCAGCAATCAAATATGCACATAGCTCTAACGAAGTGAATTAAGTATCATAAACCACAGTATACCATATATCAAGTATCACTTGGAAGTTTATCAAATACCTTCTAAGTGATTACATCAGTTCTTGGACTTTTTGTTCTTTTTCTTTTTATTCACCTTTTCATCCACAGGATTAACTTTCATTTCTTCATCCATCTCTTCTTCAACTCCGAGTGAAAATCTTACAGTTTTCTTCTTCTTAATTTCTACTCTTTCTTCACTCACATCAACTTGTTCATGTTTTCTTTTCTTATTCTTCTTCTTTTTTGGTTTCACTTCAGTTTCATGACTTTCTGAATTAGCAAGAACTTCACTGTCATTAACTTTTTTATCGTCTATTACCACTCCATCATTCATTTCATTGTCCAAATTCAGTTCCCTTGATTTACTTTTCTTCTTGGATTTTTTCTTACTAACAGTTTCTTCTGTTTTAATATCACTAATATCAAGCTGGGTACTTCCATCTTGGTCTACTTCACCTTCAGTTAAACCTTTCCTCTTCTTCTTTTTTGACTTTTTTGAAACAACTTCTTCAGTGCCTTGTACTTCATTTATCACTTCACTGTCATTAGATTCTTCTTTTTGGTATTTCTTCTTTTTAGACTTTTTCTTACTTTTAGACTTCACCTCTTGTTCTATTTCAGTATTCAAATCATTGTCATTAGCTGCTTCTTCAGCATTACCTACATTCCTATCAGTATTTTCCTCATTTGGCACACAAGGTTTTGACCCTCCACTCAGTCTACTTAGTTTCTCTGCCATTTTCTTTTTAAAATACTCTTGCACACTGTCAGTGCTGGTAACTAAGGGAATACCATGATTTGCATCAGAACTGTGTTCACTGTCATTGTCTGAGTTTGGCTAGAAAAAATAGAAAGTCATGTAATTATCAAACATGGTTGCAATTCAAAACAGAATGTAAAAGCGAGTGCAAGTATTTCATTCCTTCATAATGACATCACAAAACAGTCCTTCATTATTCAAAACACAGGAATTGTAAAGCTCTGGTATTTGCTTGGCATATAAAAATTAACAAATATATTAATAGGGCAGCATAATTAATACTAAGGTATGAATGGGTAGGGCAATGCCAGAATGTACTGATGTACACTCAATAAACACAACATTTATTTACCATCATCAACCTTGTTTTAGAATGTAAAACTCTTAAATTAATGCAATCAGACAAAGCAATGATTCTAGATGATGCCTTTCTATTATTTTTGACAGAAAATACATTTGTACATCTGAATCATGCATGATGATATCACTAGCTGCCAATTAAGACCCAGGCAAAAAAAACACATTCAGTACAAAAGATCTAATTATTGTGTATAGGACAAATGACAATGATTATTTTTTTTATCTGAGATGAAGTCATCACTACTGAATAACTTAAACAATCTCTAAATACTCACCTCTGATTGCATTTGTGGTGTGCTTGTTCCAGACTGAGACTTTCGCTTACCAAATACACAGTCAAGGTCAGATTCTGACTTTAATGAAAGGTCTTTCCCCTTGGTGAACTTCTGATAACTACAATAAAATATACATAAATCCAACGTATCAGAAGTATATCATATATGGGCATAATGTCAAGAAAGCAATAAAACAGTCTGATATTTACAAGATAGATTATCTAAAGATTTACATAATAAGGGCCAGACCTGAGTTAGGTGTCAGAACTTGTATGTTCTCCAACAGAAAGTCAATATGACACAAATACATGCATTTATTGCAGTCACATACATTTTACACACAGCGGTATATCCTCTTTATTTCACATTCACACTATAATAAACAGATTTTAAACATGCCAGGGTAAAAAATGGTGACACTAATTTAGTGACATAATTTCCACTTACTGCAATCTGCCTTTAGAAGTCTTAGAATTCTGTTCTAGACTGGTGACTTTACTTGAGCTCTCTGATGCTTCCTCATTAGACTTGTGATCCTGGCCAAGATTAGCAAGTAATGCATTAAAATCATCCTGATGAGCAATCCAATTATCCACATAACTTTTGGAACAACCCACGCCTAGAATAGAACAAACAATGTGCAGGATAGTAATAGCTTATTGCTAAGTCTAATTTATATGACTGGTCTAAACTTTTGTCTTAAACTATTGTTTGCATTCTCATTCCTTTACCTGGAAACCTAGTATATAAACAATCATTGTAGCTCTAGATGTTTCACCAACTGACTAAATGCATGAAGCATGAATAGAATTAAACTCCTCACCTTGAAACAAGCTTTTGTTATAAATGCATATATCTGCATTCTGCAACTTGGCATGTTATTGTAGCTGATGTAAGTATATTTAATATAAATACATTTCTTGTGTTAATCTAGGTTCAGTACTGTACATCTAAAATTCTAATATTCAACTAATTGTCATTATTTTGCCAAACCACATATCAAGATTTATGCAACCCAGCACATTTCATCTGGTTGATATTACCTACTCACTTGTGTCATGTTCAAAAGTCAATATTGTAATTTTTATGATCATCACATTCAACTACGTATTGCAAAGTAATTCAGAAGTGTTTATTTTTGTGCAAGTACAGGGAAGAACCTATGATGCCTGTTATAAATTTATCACAACAAAAAAGTTTAAATCAAATTGATACAATGCTTGCTAGGGTATAACATGGAAAATAAGTACAACATAGCCAAATTACATTGATCTGTAAATGACTAAACCATATAAGTAGTCTACTCTTTGCTTTATTTCTTTGTATAGGCTGTAAAAACAATCAAACAACAAAATTCTTATAAGGTTCAATAAAACTATCGGGATAGTATCGCAATAGTTTCTAGACTATTGCAATACTATCGCAATAGCAATTTTACTATCACAATAGCTTTTTTGGCCGCAATAGTCACCTCTATATACTATGTGATCTACATGTTATAGCAAACACTTTCTGCACTGTGATTGGTCAGTTGGAGTCAACTGTGGTCTAAGGAAAAATATACAACTATGGTAAGATGTACACAAGTTTTGAAATTAGGTATCATTCATGTTTATAATATAGTAGTATACTTTAGCAGTCATCTCATATATCCTGGGAGTTTTTACACACATACCTTTAGTATCATTTTTTATACTGACAGACACGTGATCAACATTCCCATCTTCATTTGCTCCAAGGCCTTTACCTTTAGACCAACCCATCTTCTCCATTAACTTATGTCCTAACTTATTATCATCTGGAAAAGAAATTCACATATTAATTTTATAGATCTATATAATTCATTCTCTATTAAATACAAATTAACAAATTTGAGCTCAAAGGTAATCTTCCAGTCTATCGTTAAAATTATAAGCTACAAATCAAGTTTTCATTCTTTGAATGAGTTTGAATCATTTCTTGACAAGTTTTGGTTGGCGAAAAATAATCAGCCACTTTTCTGCAGAAAATTGGGGAAAATAGTCATCTTTGGGCCTGGGAATGGGTCCATTAACCAGTACCAAACTATGGCGGAAAAAATTGGCTACTACCTCTCTAGTTAGAATTATAAAGCCAAATTATGCTGACCGACAATAGACAAATGCTGACCCCATCTTTAATGAAGACCATGGGAACTGGGTTGCCCCTTGCCCGAAAGGATTTTTCCTTCTTTAAGTCTTTAGGGAGACAACCTAGTTTTAGAGAGTTTCCTCCATACGGGGAAGTCAAACAGCCTTGCCCAGCTATAGACAATGCGTACGTTAGAAAAGGTTCAATGCGAATTACAACAATATCAAATGTATTACCTATCGCCGAAATTGTCATTTCCAAACCATGGAGGCATTTTGGCCGCCATTTTGTTTGTTACAACTAAGTTCTCTTTCTCGTGTTGACATATTTTTTTACATCGTAATAAAATTAATCACTTATATTTATTTTTTCTATCTGTTTACAAGAAATAAAAAGTAAAATATTTGATTTTTTTTAAAAAGGCTCTATTTAAAAATACAGACGCTTGAAAAGTGTCTACAGTAAGTAGAATGACGTCATTTTTTGTTTACGCAATGTGCTTGACCAATCTCTACCTATAGTTGTCGTTCCTTTCCAATGGTGCTTCGATAGGCTTAGCCTATTTCATATTAAAATGTATAGTCGGGCAACCTGTCACAAAAAATTAATTCAAAGACTGTGGGTATAGCATCAAAAGCAATTCAGCACTCCAACACTGAACATTCATATGACGAATTTGACAGCTAGTGAGTTACATTTATCTGTTTATAGTTTCAGAAAACAATTAAGGTGATAACTGATAGAAAATACAGCTAAACTGGTTGGATTACAGTCCGATAATAACAGAGTAATCTAACTGAAATAATGTTGTAAACAAGAAAAAAATACCTAATAATTAGCTTTGGTCCTTCGAAACATGCTATATCAATCCTAAGTTGGCTAACCTAGACACGTGTGAAATGTTGTAATCGCGAAAACTGATTAAACTAGCTTTCATCGGACGAAAATACAAGTCGATACTAATCAAGTATCACGTATTTCGACATATTTCGTATCATCTTTAAAATATTATTATCATTACCGTTACTCCAAGATAAATTCCGAGGGTCAAAAGAAAATTTCTGTTTTCTACGGGCCTCTGCTAACATCGCCATTTTGATGTCACGTGCAATATTAACTGGTTCCCAATCCATCCGCATCGTCAGTGCTCTGTTCAGACAGAACTGACGGGAACCAGTTTATTGGAAACAACAATTCGACCCTATGACATTCCGACCCTAGACTTCCTTGGACAAAATTCCACTCTAAATTTGTCACTAAATTATTCTTAAATTCGACATAGTAATGAAATACAAATGTATATAATTTCTAACCATATAAATGAAACTATCGAGTTTTTGGTATCATAACCTAATGTGAGGTTTTATTTATGCAATATAAAACAAAAACCACGTCACATGAGGTAGTTGTATTAGACTACCTGGTCACAAACAATGTAATGGTATTTGATGAACAGTCGCATACATATTACATATAGCACATAAACAGGAATGCAATGCAATATAATATGATACATTTAGCAAGGCGGCATTCACGTGACAGAACACCTTAATTAATATTTTAACAGTACGAAAATTATTAGAAACAATTAATAACACCAACTATGAGATTTATTTGAGCATTACTTTTTAATGTTTCTCATTCAAATATGTATAATTAATACAAATATATCTTTGGACGCCATCGATTTCTCTTTTGCTACACAAAAAACACTCTGGACGCTTCTGGACGCCTCTGGTCGCTTCTGGACGCTAAATAGTGAGACCCGATATATATGAGTCAATATATTTTTTGCAACAATTGTGATGCCGAAAAAGTGAAATTGTTAAACCTCTTTAAATGCTCATTTACTAAAAATTTCAACATCATATAGGAGTACTCTGCACAAAATACAAGTAGTTGACCCTTAATTAAGTTTATTTACGGTAGAATTTTGTTTTTAAACAGACCAAGTATTTTGGAATTCCTTGATGTAACAATTTTTATTTGATCTCTCTATTTCACATTAACTGAAAAATTATAATATTTACGATTAAGAACTTTTAAATAGCGTCTTAAGTTACTTTTAAAAGATGTCATTTTTCAAAACGAGATTGTGTTGCTATGTATTTATGTTGTACGCATTGCACACTGTGTAATTGGGTAAAATAGAAGACTGTATTGTCTCTGCGACTAATAAGAATTACAAGGATGACTTGATTTTTCATTCTTTGTCAATGTCTGATATCCACCACCTACTTAGGGCAAAAGTGCTGCTGACAATCTAAAGAGCTTGAAATTATTTAGAAATAAGTGACATGTTACGTCAAGGAAACTGATGTTACAGCATGGATCATTTTCTGTTACAGTAAGGAGAATTAACAATGTGAATACGATTAAAAAGGTTAACCAATGCTTTAACAGATAAACAAAAGAAGTAAAATCATATCAGTACAGTTTATCATACTCATAACACCAGAATACTAACCCACGATAAGTATTTTTACCAAGAGGTAATTAACATTTCAGCTGTAACATTAAGGAAAGAAATTGTTACGGCAAGGAAATGTGCTTTACCCACTACAAAAACTAGATGATGGACAGTATTTATCTTTTAGCATGTAGATGAGCTAGATTTGAACATGATTGACGTAAGTTGGTTGAATTGAGTCTCAATACTCATTTAACATAAAGTAACTAAATAAATGTAGTTATAGCCAGGAAATGTTTTGAATACTATCGTGTTTTTTCTCACAGCATTAAAAATTCATATGCTAAAGATCACGAAAAATAAAAAAAAATAGAAACTACAAACAGTTACTTCTTAACAAATTTGAAACAAAGTTATTTCCTTAATAACATGATGAAAAAAATAAACTTTTCAAGAACATGATCAACCATGTACATAATTGATTCTACTACAAAACATTCTTTAAAAAGTATTATGGCTTCTTTGCTGTCAGCAAAATTATTACATTTAATACAATGGTTTACAGGATGTGTCATTGCATTCACTACATACTGTCTTGCTGTCCCCTTCACTCTCACTGGCTGCAAGTCTGTCACTGGGTGTTACTGCATACTTTTTTGCTGCCCCCTTCACTCTCACTAACTGCCGGTCTGTCACTGGTGTTACTACATGTACTTACTTTCTCAGTGCCCTCTTACTCTCACTAGCAACCTGTCTGTGACTGGTGTTACTACTTACTGTCTCATTGCCCCCTATTACTCTCACTAGCAACCTGTCTGTCACTCGTGTTACTACTTACTTTCTCAGTGCCCTCTTACACTCACTAGCAACATGTCTGTCACTGGTGTTACTACTTACTTTCTCACTGCCCTATTACTCTCACTAGCAACCTGTCTGTCACTCGTGTTACTACTTACTTTCTCACTGCCCTATTACTCTCACTAGCAACATGTCTGTCACTCGTGTTACTACTTACTTTCTCACTGCCCTCTTACACTCACTAGCAACATGTCTGTCACTGGTGTTACTACTTACTTTCTCAGTGCCCTCTTACACTCACTAGCAACATGTCTGTCACTGGTGTTACTACTTACTTTCTCACTGCCCTATTACTCTCACTAGCAACCTGTCTGTCACTCGTGTTACTACTTACTTTCTCACTGCCCTATTACTCTCACTAGCAACCTGTCTGTCACTCGTGTTATTACTTACTTTCTCACTACCAATCTGTCTGTCACTCGTGTTACTACTTACTTTCTCACTGCCCTATTACTCTCACTAGCAACCTGTCTGTCACTCGTGTTACTACTTACTTTCTCAGTGCCCTCTTACACTCACTAGCAACATGTCTGTCACTGGTGTTACTACTTACTGTCTCATTGCCCCCTTCACTCTCACTACCAACCTGTTTGTCACTGGTGTTACTACATGTACTTAATTTCTCACTGCCCCCTTTACTCTCACTAGCAACCTGTCTGTCACTCGTGTTACTACTTACTTTCTCAGTGCCCTATTACTCTCACTAGCAACCTGTCTGTCACTGGTGTTACTACTTACTTTCTCACTGCCCTATTACTCTCACTAGCAACCTGTCTGTCACTCGTGTTACTACTTACTTTCTCAGTGCCCTCTTACACTCACTAGCAACATGTCTGTCACTGGTGTTACTACTTACTTTCTCACTGCCCTATTACTCTCACTAGCAACCTGTCTGTCACTCGTGTTATTACTTACTTTCTCACTACAAATCTGTCTGTCACTCGTGTTACTACTTACTTTCTCACTGCCCTCTTACACTCACTAGCAACATGTCTGTCACTCGTGTTATTACTTACTTTCTCACTACCAATCTGTCTGTCACTGGTGTTACTACTTACTTTCTCACTACCAATCTGTCTGTCACTCGTGTTACTACTTACTTTCTCACTGCCCTCTTACACTCACTAGCAACATGTCTGTCACTCGTGTTATTACTTACTTTCTCACTACCAACCTGTCTGTCACTCGTGTTACTACTTACTTTCTCAGTGCCCTATTACTCTCACTAGCAACCTGTCTGTCACTGGTGTTACTACTTACTTTCTCACTGCCCTATTACTCTCACTAGCAACCTGTCTGTCACTCGTGTTACTACTTACTTTCTCAGTGCCCTCTTACACTCACTAGCAACATGTCTGTCACTGGTGTTACTACTTACTTTCTCACTGCCCTATTACTCTCACTAGCAACCTGTCTGTCACTCGTGTTATTACTTACTTTCTCACTACCAATCTGTCTGTCACTCGTGTTACTACTTACTTTCTCACTGCCCTCTTACACTCACTAGCAACCTGTCTGTCACTCGTGTTATTACTTACTTTCTCACTACCAATCTGTCTGTCACTCGTGTTACTACTTACTTTCTCAGTGCCCTCTTACACTCACTAGCAACATGTCTGTCACTGGTGTTACTACTTACTTTCTCACTACCCTATTACTCTCACTAGCAACCTGTCTGTCACTCGTGTTATTACTTACTTTCTCACTACCAATCTGTCTGTCACTGGTGTTACTACTTACTTTCTCACTGCCCTATTACTCTCACTAGCAACCTGTCTGTCACTCGTGTTATAACTTACTTTCTCACTACCAATCTGTCTGTCACTCGTGTTACTACTTACTTTCTCACTGCCCTCTTACACTCACTAGCAACATGTCTGTCACTCGTGTTACTACTTACTTTCTCAGTGCCCTATTACTCTCACTAGCAACATGTCTGTCACTCGTGTTACTACTTACTTTCTCACTGCCCTCTTACACTCACTAGCAACATGTCTGTCACTCGTGTTACTACTTACTTTCTCACTGCCCTCTTACACTCACTAGCAACATGTCTGTCACTCGTGTTACTACTTACTTTCTCACTGCCCTATTACTCTCACTAGCAACCTGTCTGTCACTCGTGTTACTACGTACTTTCTCACTGCCCTCTTACACTCACTAGCAACATGTCTGTCACTCGTGTTACTACTTACTTTCTCACTGCCCTCTTACACTCACTAGCAACCTGTCTGTCACTCGTGTTACTACTTACTGTCTCACTATCAATCTGTCTGTCACTGGTGTTACTACTTACTTTCTCAGTGCCCTCTTACACTCACTAGCAACATGTCTGTCACTGGTGTTACTACTTACTTTCTCAGTGCCCTCTTACACTCACTAGCAACCTGTCTGTCACTGGTGTTACTACTTACTTTCTCAGTGCCCTCTTACACTCACTAGCAACATGTCTGTCACTCGTGTTACTACTTACTTTCTCACTGCCCTCTTACACTCACTAGCAACATGTCTGTCACTGGTGTTACTACTTACTTTCTCAGTGCCCTCTTACACTCACTAGCAACATGTCTGTCACTCGTGTTACTACTTACTTTCTCACTGCCCTCTTACACTCACTAGCAACATGTCTGTCACTCGTGTTACTACGTACTTTCTCACTGCCCTCTTACACTCACTAGCAACATGTCTGTCACTCGTGTTACTACTTACTTTCTCACTGCCCTATTACTCTCACTAGCAACCTGTCTGTCACTCGTGTTACTACTTACTTTCTCACTGCCCTCTTACACTCACTAGCAACCTGTCTGTCACTCGTGTTACTACTTACTTTCTCACTGCCCTCTTACACTCACTAGCAACCTGTCTGTCACTCGTGTTACTACTTACTTTCTCACTGCCCTCTTACTCTCACTAGCAACATGTCTGTCACTCGTGTTACTACTTACTTTCTCACTGCCCTATTACTCTCACTAGCAACATGTCTGTCACTCGTGTTACTACTTACTTTCTCACTGCCCTCTTACACTCACTAGCAACATGTCTGTCACTCGTGTTACTACTTACTTTCTCACTGCCCTATTACTCTCACTAGCAACCTGTCTGTCACTCGTGTTACTACGTACTTTCTCACTGCCCTCTTACACTCACTAGCAACATGTCTGTCACTCGTGTTACTACTTACTGTCTCACTATCAATCTGTCTGTCACTGGTGTTACTACTTACTTTCTAAGTGCCCTCTTACACTCACTAGCAACATGTCTGTCACTGGTGTTACTACTTACTTTCTCACTGCCCTCTTACACTCACTAGCAACCTGTCTGTCACTGGTGTTACTACTTACTTTCTCACTGCCCTCTTACACTCACTAGCAACCTGTCTGTCACTCGTGTTACTACTTACTGTCTCACTATCAATCTGTCTGTCACTGGTGTTACTACTTACTTTCTAAGTGCCCTCTTACACTCACTAGCAACATGTCTGTCACTGGTGTTACTACTTACTTTCTCAGTGCCCTCTTACACTCACTAGCAACATGTCTGTCACTGGTGTTACTACTTACTTTCTCAGTGCCCTCTTACACTCACTAGCAACATGTCTGTCACTCGTGTTACTACTTACTTTCTCACTATCAATCTGTCTGTCACTGGTGTTACTACTTACTTTCTCAGTGCCCTATTACTCTCACTAGCAACCTGTCTGTCACTCGTGTTACTACTTACTTTCTCAGTGCCCTCTTACACTCACTAGCAACATGTCTGTCACTGGTGTTACTACTTACTTTCTCACTGCCCTATTACTCTCACTAGCAACCTGTCTGTCACTGGTGTTACTACTTACTTTCTCAGTGCCCTATTACTCTCACTAGCAACCTGTCTGTCACTCGTGTTACTACTTACTTTCTCAGTGCCCTCTTACACTCACTAGCAACATGTCTGTCACTGGTGTTACTACTTACTTTCTCACTGCCCTATTACTCTCACTAGCAACCTGTCTGTCACTCGTGTTACTACTTACTTTCTCAGTGCCCTCTTACACTCACTAGCAACATGTCTGTCACTGGTGTTACTACTTACTTTCTCACTGCCCTATTACTCTCACTAGCAACCTGTCTGTCACTCGTGTTACTACTTACTTTCTCAGTGCCCTCTTACACTCACTAGCAACATGTCTGTCACTCGTGTTACTACGTACTTTCTCACTGCCCTCTTACACTCACTAGCAACATGTCTGTCACTCGTGTTACTACTTACTTTCTCACTGCCCTATTACTCTCACTAGCAACCTGTCTGTCACTCGTGTTACTACTTACTTTCTCACTGCCCTCTTACACTCACTAGCAACCTGTCTGTCACTCGTGTTACTACTTACTTTCTCACTGCCCTCTTACACTCACTAGCAACCTGTCTGTCACTCGTGTTACTACTTACTTTCTCACTGCCCTCTTACTCTCACTAGCAACATGTCTGTCACTCGTGTTACTACTTACTTTCTCACTGCCCTCTTACACTCACTAGCAACATGTCTGTCACTCGTGTTACTACTTACTTTCTCACTGCCCTATTACTCTCACTAGCAACCTGTCTGTCACTCGTGTTACTACGTACTTTCTCACTGCCCTCTTACACTCACTAGCAACATGTCTGTCACTCGTGTTACTACTTACTTTCTCACTGCCCTCTTACACTCACTAGCAACCTGTCTGTCACTCGTGTTACTACTTACTGTCTCACTATCAATCTGTCTGTCACTGGTGTTACTACTTACTTTCTCAGTGCCCTCTTACACTCACTAGCAACATGTCTGTCACTGGTGTTACTACTTACTTTCTCAGTGCCCTCTTACACTCACTAGCAACCTGTCTGTCACTGGTGTTACTACTTACTTTCTCAGTGCCCTCTTACACTCACTAGCAACATGTCTGTCACTCGTGTTACTACTTACTTTCTCACTGCCCT
Organism: Lutraria lutraria; assembly: GCA_964023205.1. NCBI lineage: Eukaryota > Metazoa > Mollusca > Bivalvia > Venerida > Mactridae > Lutraria > Lutraria lutraria. The sequence continues at coordinate 32,286,276 of OZ026846.1, forward strand.
CTTACACTCACTAGCAACATGTCTGTCACTGGTGTTACTACTTACTTTCTCAGTGCCCTCTTACACTCACTAGCAACATGTCTGTCACTGGTGTTACTACTTACTTTCTCAGTGCCCTCTTACACTCACTAGCAACATGTCTGTCACTCGTGTTACTACTTACTTTCTCACTATCAATCTGTCTGTCACTGGTGTTACTACTTACTTTCTCAGTGCCCTATTACTCTCACTAGCAACCTGTCTGTCACTCGTGTTACTACTTACTTTCTCAGTGCCCTCTTACACTCACTAGCAACATGTCTGTAACTGGTGTTACTACTTACTTTCTCACTGCCCTATTACTCTCACTAGCAACCTGTCTGTCACTGGTGTTACTACTTACTTTCTCAGTGCCCTATTACTCTCACTAGCAACCTGTCTGTCACTCGTGTTACTACTTACTTTCTCAGTGCCCTCTTACACTCACTAGCAACATGTCTGTCACTGGTGTTACTACTTACTTTCTCACTGCCCTATTACTCTCACTAGCAACCTGTCTGTCACTCGTGTTACTACTTACTTTCTCAGTGCCCTCTTACACTCACTAGCAACATGTCTGTCACTGGTGTTACTACTTACTTTCTCACTGCCCTATTACTCTCACTAGCAACCTGTCTGTCACTCGTGTTACTACTTACTTTCTCAATACCAACCTGTCTGTCACTCGTGTTACTACTTACATTCTCAATACCAACCTGTCTGTCACTCGTGATACTACTTACTTTCTCACTATCAACCTGTCTGTCACTCGTGATACTATTTACTCTCTCTCTACAACCTGTCTGTCACTGGTGATACTATTTACTTTCTCACTACAACCTGTCTGTCACTGGTGATACTACTTACTTTCTCACTATCAACCTGTCTGTCACTGGTGATACTATTTACTTTCTCACTACAACCTGTCTGTCACTGGTGATACTATTTACTGTATTACTATCAACCTGCCTGTCACTCGTGATACTACTTACTTTCTCACTATCAACCTGTCTGTCACTCGTGTAACTACTTACTTTCTCACTATCAACCTGTTTGTCACTGGTGATACTACTTACTTTCTCACTATCAACCTGTCTGTCACTCGTGTTACTGCTTACTTTCTCAATACCAACCTGTCTGTCACTCGTGATACTATTTACTTCTCACTACCAACATGTCTGTCACTGGTGATACTATTTACTTCTCACTATCAACATGTCTGTCACTGGTGATACTATTTACTTCTCACTATCAACCTGCCTGTCACTGGTGATACTATTTACTTCTCACTATCAACATGTCTGTCACTGGTGATACTATTTACTTCTCACTACCAACCTGTCTGTCACTGGTGATACTATTTACTTCTCACTATCAACCTGTCTGTCACTGGTGATACTATTTACTTCTCATTACCAACCTGTCTGTCACTGGTGATACTATTTACTTCTCATTACCAACCTGTCTGTCAATGGTGATACTATTTACTTCTCACTATCAACATGTCTGTCACTGGTGATACTATTTACTTATCATTACCAACCTGTCTGTCACTGGTGTTACTATTTACTGTCTCACTATCAACTTGTCTGTCACTGGTGATACTATTTACTGTCTCACTGTCCCATTCACTCTCACTAGCATTCTTTCTGTCACAGGTGTTACTACTTACTTTCCCACTTCCTCTAACTCTTGCAGGCTATATCACTGTCAACTATATCACACAAGCAAAAAATACAGTTTAAAAAAGAGTACCCAGTAAACATGTTATTCAAGAAAAAAGTCTGTATATTTTGCACATAAACATTCCATGATGTAACACAACCATCTCCTTGATGTTACAATTATTCACCACAACAGTTTCTTTTACACACCATGTCAACAAAAAAAGAATATTTCTTCCTATGAATAGCATATACCAAAACACACATTATTAAATAATCTTCATTCTGTTGTGTGTATGGCATATGTTTCAGCATTTTGTGATCATTTATCCTTGATGTAACACTATTTTGCAAAACTGATATTTTGATGAAGTATATGGATACAAGTGATTATAAAAGCATTTCAGTATGGTTGATTTCATGTTGCCTAACAAATGTGTGTACATTTAAGTCAGAAAAATACTAAGATAAAACTCAAATGAAACATTTAACTAAACATTTTCCTTCATAAAACAATAACGCTCCTTGCTGTAACGATTTATGCTGTTACATCAAGGATTGTTACATCAAGGATATATTTAATCTGTATTCACCGTTAATCCTATAGAAACAGATGCATGTGCATTCCACTAGGTTGTGAAATGTTAAATCCTTTCTAAACACACTCTATGCGATATAAATAGTCATATATATACCTACTGCAAACGTAAGGCGAAATCATCCTGTTACAGCAAGTAACAAACCGAATTGTACGCACTCACCTTGAGTCTAAAACATTTTCATTTTTTTTGTTCACATGAAACTTATTCTTTTTAAGACGTCTGTCTTACTTGTTTTAAGAAATGCTCGTCAAAAGGCAGGTAGTGGCGTATCTTTTATAAGGGGCAATAACCTTGTATTTGGTGATATAAGCAAATTGTTACATCACTGAACATACTTTCAGGTACAAAGAATGTAACCTCAAAAAAGTATTAAATATGTAGATATACAATGTTTTCTATACATGATATCATGAAAAATAAACCAAACTTTCATTTAAGGGGTTAAAACATCCAGTATATCCCCATTTCGCCGAAAGACAATCTCAGATATGAAAAAAAACTAATTGAGGGACAGTGGAAATATGCTAATTACGACACTTTGATCAACTACATTACACATTTCCACGCACTAAAGATACTATTACTTATGGAAATATGTGTATTTCAGTATCGTCTATACCGCAAAAGTATTTTTTCCCTTCTATTTCAGCGAGTTTAATAGAAATATTTTCCGGACATGGTTTTGTTGCCAAAAGATTTATTGGCTCATATACAATTATTCGCGGCAGCGGTTATATATGACTTACACTAAATCAAATATACTACTTGTGATAAGGACTATTTCTTTCCATGGATCTGCAACCGAATATCATAGTATGTTAGTTTTATTATTGGCCTATGTAGAATTGATTAAATTACATGAGGAACAAAAAGCACTAACAGTTGATAATAAATAATAATTTATACCGTGAATTTATTGGTCTTACACAGATACACGTTTTATGAGTTTTGCTAGTAACATAATCAATTATAGCAAGGACTTACATGTATACACGTATATAAGTCCTTGATTATAGTTATTGTGCTGGTATCAAACGCGAAGCATTGAATTAATTAAAAAACTTATCATAAAATAGTTGTATCCAATACTAAATCAGAATTAAGATATAATAGTTCTTTTTAGTACAATATGAATTAATAAACGCAATGGCAAATAGTCCATATTCAACACCTTTGTTTTGTTTTAAGATATTAAGAATTTGTACATCTTTACATTTACCGTATATTTGGGATAATCGAATTCTAAGTCCATTTGGATGATCCGGGTGTCGTCGCGTGTATTTCCTAAACTACCCAATAAATGTATTTTGTCTTCATGATATGTCAATGCAACCCAATGATCACGATTATGCGTATGGTGAATTTGACATGATTGAGAATTATTTCAGTCCATCGGAATTTTATAAATCCATCTGTCCTCTTTAAATCCGTCTGTCCTCTTTGCCATAGAACACGGACATCTTTTCTAATTGTAATCTACTGATGTAATTCCCTACTAATTTACGTAAAAGTTGATTAACTGCTTCCATGTGATTATAGAATTGAGGTTTTGGTTGGTTCCTAATTGAATTTTGTCGTCGTTTGATAGTCCACCAATTGGTAACCACATATCTTGTAAACTATCGTCACGACTTTTAAACTCTGAATCAATCAGCTCATTTTCTTCTATATTAACTGAGAGATCAAATTCGATTTTCGGAAGTTTAATTTTATTGGAATCCTTAAACTTTTTGCAGTCTTCTTTGCTTTGCGGACGGGTCTTTATATGTTGTTTTCAAAATTGATTTTGGTGTCGAAGCATCAAGTAATGCTTTTTTTATTTCCATTTGTTAAAAGGGATTCATACTTGCTGTTTATTGATGGAGTATTCAACATACAAGTATTATTTGAGTTTATAGTTTTTACAACGGAATCGGGGGCGTAATTATATAGTTGTTTCATCATCATTGTCGACAATTCTTCCATTCTTTTCTTCGTTTTAATTTGAGTTAAGTTAAATGTTTTCTTCTTGTCAGGGATTGGCATGCCTACTGACATCATAACCGCTATTATGGACATCATAGGCACTTTTCTTTTGATAATAATGTAATTGGATATTTAGAATCTTTTGAACCACTAACCACGAAAGAACCTTTTGTGGAACATTATTTCCCTGAACTGTTTTGGTACCCAGCGGTTTCCGAATACATGTACAGTGTACAAGACTTCCGATTGACTTTCAAAGTAATTAGAGCCATTCATTGATTGTTTCTCAATAACTATTTCCTTTACTTCCGGAATTAAATATGTTGTTTCCCCCTTAACCAATTCCAACAGGTTTTTTTCAGGGGAGCATATGTTTTGGGGAAATAAAGTAGTACACGTCTGTGTCTAACGATGCACATTTTAAGTTGATTGTAGCTAGGGTCAAGTATGATTATCCATTCACTTTCTCTGCAAAATGCTCTGATTAATTGAGCTAAAATATTTCCTTGAAAATAATACAAATACATGTACAAGACAATCTCAATATTGTAGTCAGTCAAACGTTTTAATTGTGCATTGATCGAGGCTCTTAATTGCTTATAGTATTAGTAACACGACAGAACGGGTTGTATAAATACACGTCTCTTCTAATATCCATCGGCTTGAACAACTTGCGAACGTTCATATGGAACAATTTTGGTCAATTTCCGTAAGTAGTCTCCCTTTCGAGATCGAGCTGATTAAGCTGATACCAACTATTGGATTGTTTCCCTTTAGGTCATCTGAAAGAACACATGCTACTGGTCAAAATTTACCGTGTCACCAATATAGCCCCAGGAAATTGATAGGCAATAAAACCGCGGGTGGTATTTTACAAGCTTGTAATATACGTAATTATCTGTGTATGAACATCGATAGTATAATGTACAACAGAGAAAATGCCAGCGTAGTTGGCAAGTAAAAGATGTTAATGCAGTTATAGAATTATTTTTATTTTTTTTTAAATCCGAAAATCCATGATTATATTATTTTATTAATTTGGTTGTTAATAGCGTTATACAGCACGAGAACCAATTTTCTTAGTACAAGTATTCGAAAACGAAAGTTTGTATGCCTGTAAAATTTAATATAATTTATGTGTTGCTTATTGTGTCTTAGCCATAAAATGAGTAAAACACTGATAAATTAATATGTCGTGTATGACTTTGAAATAGAAAGACAATTCGGATTTTGATCCATTAATCATTAACACCCAGAACTAGCATTAATTTACACTGGCTGTGTGTAATAAGAATATTTAAACATAACCTAAAATAGTCCAGAACAAAGATCGAGGACTTATATAAGTAGTTGTAATTGTTTCTTGAACAATTTCCTCAAAGTCAAAATCCTTCTCACTTCACGCGTACGTGAAAATATGAGGAACATAATGTACAAACAATGGTATAAAACTCTTAACAAAATCAAAATTCTGACTATCAATATTTACATGATGCTCAATATAAATAATATCTTAATAAAAGATTATCGCTTTTTAAATGGCGTATTTCGCACCTTTTCGAAACAACAATCAGAACAACTGCTCAATTCTAATTGCATTAAAACTGTTAATCGACAGATAACTTTATGTATAAACTATAGTATTGCTATTTACATGTTTATGGCAGTTCGTACTAAAATAAAGCGCAGAAACAATCATGGTGAATAATAAAGATTTTGGTATATTTATTAAAATTAAATATTAGAACTGTACGTATCATAAACACTCGTTTAATCATTTAAAAATATAATGCTTTAAGTTTTTACACAAAAAAAATGAAAATTTCTGTTTAAAATGATTCACTCTTGAGATATTTACTACCGCAGTAGAATTTGTATTACCTTTATAAAAAATACTCAAAACTTTCCTTACAGTAACGCCATAATTGTCTACTGGAATCATCAATTTACAATATCTTATCATATTACAATAGAATTATGGAACTGAAATTGTATTTTAGACTTAGTATAACAGCTCATCGCCACTACAACGTACAAAAAACTATGAGTACATGAAATAAAATTTAATGCAATTATTTAATAAATAACAATTAAGTACATGTACAATGGAAAGAAATATTAGATCGTATCAAGGGCATATATATATATATATATACATACATACATATGTATATAAGTCCTTGATCGATATAGCAAATAAATACGGTATTATCACGATTTTTATTGATATATTGTTTCATGCATCTTTTCAAATTCACAAGAATTTAAATTTACGTCTACAAGGGACATTCTACCATAAAGCTGTTTAAGGATATATCTACATTCCAATGTGTATAAGCCACCCGCTGTGCTAATTTTGTACATGCATCGGTAAACATCGGCCAAACGGAAATTACCGAAGATCGAGCTCAAACTAAAGCAATATTTGTCCAAACATGGTGTTACAAATCATTAAAAATACTGTACAAGATGTATATTTATTTCATTTTGGTTTATATCATTTTACGGGAAAAGAATTTCTCTAAAATGTCATATGTGGTAATTTATTGGCAACTTATGAATTGTTTGTCAATTTTTAGTCTGAAATTTGGCAAAAAATCATTTTCTTCAATATTTACATAGAACATAGAGTAAATTTTGAACCGTTTTACCTATTTCATACAAGTGCAAAAATACTGCCCAAGATAGATAGTTATTTTAAATTAAATTACACCATTTGAAAGGTAATGATTTTATCTACAATGTGGTAATTTATTGGCATTTACCGAATAAAGATTTTATAGCAAATTTTAAATTATTTCCCTATATAATCTATATAGAGTTGAACTGGGCAATTGTTATCTGATTGTGGTTTATCGAGTCATTTCAAGGGAGATAACAACATCGATTAAGACGATTATTTTTCAGTATTGTTCCATATGACGATATTATGTATAAACTATAGTATTGCTATTTACATGTTTATGGCAGTTCGTACTAAAATAAAGCGCAGAAACAATCATGGTGAATAATAAAGATTTTGGTATATTTATTAAAATTAAATATTAGAACTGTACGTATCATAAACACTCGTTTAATCAGTATTAGTAATATTAAAACGTACAGAGTATCATTAAAATGAATTAAGAAAGCTTCACTCCATTAAATTTGTTTTTATCTTTCATAAATATATAGTCGATTTTGACACTTTAAAAGTTCTCTAGATAACGTTCATTACAAATACTTTTTTTTATCTTCACTATGTACATCCCCCGTGTTTCGAAATCTAAAATTTAATGTATGTTATGATACGATGCATGCGGTGCCAGCATACAAATATTTGCCTATTGAGTATACAGTTCTGAAAAGCGTGTATATGTTCCCTGTTCTCCGTAATAATGTCCACGTTCTTTTTATTTAGTCTTGTTTTTTATACTTCAATACAACATATAATTACAACAGGCTGTGGTTTTTAGGGTGACGAAAGTCTAATGATGATACATAAAAATCTCCTAGGTTGAAAGTTGTATCGTAATATAGTACGTTCTATGTGAAGGTCTTTAATTGTAAAAGTGTATTTGATTCATCAAAAAGTTCGACATTACCAATGACAAAGTATCTGGAGTTGTTTTATGCTGAAAATATAATAGTCTAATTGATCAACTTAAACATGTAATTCATACAACGCGTCATGAGACAATATGTTGCTTCTCTACGGACTATATAAAATTGCATGTATATTTTTTTACTTATCTCTCATTTTGTGGGACACTAACACCCTTACGTTTAGAATTGAGAGATTTTTTAGAAATAATTTTATCATGTAGTTGCTTAATTAGGATTACAGTCATGTACATATCAGCGATCCCATTTGACACGATATATCTTAATACACGGTGGTAAACCGGCTCGGACTTTTTTTGGATCAAATCAGCGTCCCCAGACTATTTTTGATCGAGCAAAGGACTTTTAGTAAATATGAAGTTCATGTGTGTTCAATATATTTGATGTTTTATATGTTCTACTTATTTTATTCTAACTATTTATGTGCGACGGAACAGCACAAATGTATATTGACAAGAAAATAATGTTAAATCAACATCACAGAGAACAGAGTATCTGCACAAATGTAATCAAATTACATTTTCCCTCGCAAATGGGCGATACTGTCGAGTGAAGGAATAAAATGTCAATTTCTACTAAGTTTTCATGTTTTTCAATCGATATCGTTACTGAACTGAATAATAACAATTTATCAAAGGTTACTTATCGGGTATTTATCCAGTCAAAATTCGGTTCATTGTTGTTAAAGAGCAAAAACAACAAACTTAGCAGCAAAGGACTTCTAGTGATCATGGAAACGGACTAGTTATGATCAGTTCCTTTAAATCGTTAAAAACTGATAATTTGATGTCTGAAAGACCCACGTTTGACTAAAACTTCTAGGCAATGTACTATACATATATTTTAGAGCAATAAACATGCATGAAGTCTGAAAAATCGGTGTACTGTCTTAGTAATTCAGGTAAATGTTGATGCACTTTCACTTTCGCTTCAGAAACTTCAGACTTTTGTCAAGAAATTGTTAATTATTTTGAATATATGGAAAGAACAGAAAGTTCCGTGGTACAGAAATTGTAAAATCCGTACGTGTTTTTGCGCCTGAATCAGGATGTTTGTCCATTAATCAGTAAAAGTCCTTTGCTCGATCAAAAATAGTCTGGGGACGCTGATTTGATCCAAAAAAGTCCGAGCCGGTTAACCACCGTGTATATAGTTGGATAAATTGTGGGGTTTTCCCGTCGAAGTGCAAAGAACAGCTAGAATGGCGGTACACATAAATTATAATTATTTGCTATAATCAATAGCTATAACTATTTGCAATAAACAAGCGATTGATAGATAGATATTTTTATTCAGCTAAAATGAGAACATATCACAAAAACAATACAAGTTCAATGTCAACATATAATAACATGTGAACATTAAAGTGCGTAGAAGATGACACATAATCAACACCAGGGATGACACAAATAGAAGGCATTAAAGCCGACTTATTTCCATTGCGGTCCTTAGAATTTGATCATGTGACACCGGAAAGGCAAATTAATTAATCAATGAATTATTGTACATACTTCTGAGTTACATTTTCATAGTACATAATTATACTCTTACACAACTATCCCAAAAATGCTTGACATTGAACAGGTAATACTAAAATCTATGATACTGAAAGATAAAATAATTTTTTTAATAATTGAAAATGACCAGATAAAATGATTCTTTACAGCTTTTTAAAATGACTAGGACGTTTTATAAATCTAAAAAGTGGTGGTAACCTTTTCCATAACTGACAGCCATTAAACACAATATATTTCTTCCCAAAATCCTTAACCCAGTGAATAGAATAACTGCATTTTGTATTACTATCTCTAAGACGAGTGGATTATGAGTGTACCTCATTAGTCAATTTAAAATTTTCATTTTAAAAGAAGCTTGGAGCACAATTATAGTGACTCTTATGTACATGACCAATGATAAGGGAATCAATTCTTAAGTGAACCGGTAACCAGCCAACTTCTTCGAAGTGGACTCTCCCAATATGAGTACGAGGACTGAGATTAAGAATGAATCTCAACATTTTATTATGGGTAGCTTAATGGTAACTTAATTGATTCAAACCTAGCTAAATACCAAGACGCACATGCGTAGTCAAAATGGCATTGAATTAATGATGAAACTAAAAACTGTTTGGTATACCTATTTAGAAATGAACTTTTTTCTATATAAAAACTGTAATTTAGCATTGGCCTTCTTTATAACCTGATTGGCAATGGATTCACCAGATAGACATTGGTCAAGATCAGTACCAAAGTATTTGACAGATTTGGCGGATGATATTAAATTTTCATTGCATACAATTAATAATCTATCACATGAGCTAAGTTTCGGCATAGAAGCAAACAAAACGGATTCTGTCTTACCGAGATGCAGAGATAGCTTATTATCAGTGAGCCATTTACTTATACTGGTAAGATCATCAGTGAGCAGGGGTGTAATATACTGGTTGCCTTTCCCTGCTACTAAAATACCCGAGTCATTGGCATACAAGAGTAATTTATTACGAACCACAGACTCCATATATCATTCACATAAATTAACAATAGGGCCAAGATGGCCATTTATCGCTCACCTGAAAACAAAGGCACAATAATTAATGACCAGGTAATATAGTTTCCATCTCGTAAAACTCATTTTTACGTAGATTTTGAGATGAAGGTATAATACTGTTAAACAAGCTAAAACGTAGCAAATTTTCTAATCCAAGGGCCCATAACTCTTGAAGTTGTGTTCCGATTCCACCTATACCTAAACCTGTCCAAGACCATAATGTCATACACATTCATTATAAATATGATTAGGATCGGTGAATAAATGAAGGCGCTATAGAGTGTAAACAAGCTAAAATATAGAAAATTTTCTAAGTCAAGGGCCCGTTAACTCTTGAAGTTCTTCTCCGATTTAGCCCATAATCGAACTTGTACAAGGTATTTTGGTTATACACATATACTGAAAATGTTATTAGGATTGGTGAATAAATGAAGGCGCTAGAGTGTAAACAAACTATATATAAATATAGCAAATTTTGTAATTCAAGGGCCCAGAACCATAATCGAACTTAGCCGAGACATTAAGATAAGATAAGATTTATTTAAAGTCGGTAAGACAATAACAATATAACATAAGCCATCTAAGAGCTTTTGAGCCGACTATATAACTAGAGTAAACAACAATAACAAATTATATAACAGCTGTAAAAAACAAATGCATGTTTAAGAATATACAGACAAGCAATGAAGCATATTTAAACATCTATTAACAAAATATTTTAAAGTAAATAAAATAATAATAAACTTACGAGATATATAATTAAGAAATGCACAATTCTTTTATTATGCACATGATGCATAATATACAATTATTGACATTAAAAAGAAGACACAGTAAAAAATACATCATACATTATACATATAGCATTCAGTTAAATATACAAAATATTAATAATATTAATTCGTGTAATGCAACCCCTGTACATTGTGGCCATATACATTGTGAGCAAGTTTAATCACGATTCGTTAAGAGCTGCGGATGCTAGAGTGTAAACAAACTAATTGTGGACGGACGACCGAAGCTAAAAATAACAGGGGGCCAAGGATTGAACCCTTAGGTACCCCACAAGCAACATTAGCACTAAATGAAAGTACACCAGAGATTAACATTGATAACGAAATATTCATGGGTCGAATTAAGTCCTTTTTTCACTCTAAAGACTTTTTTAAGTAACGAATTCCATTTCATACAGTTCGAATATTGTGAATATATATATCTCTTTTAATCAGATTCTCGATGAGGAATATTTATGTGCAATATCATCGTTGACCTTCTTTATTTTTTGCACTTTTCGCTACTATCAACAATTTCCTTACGATTGCTATTAGCCAATGAAAATAAGTGATACAGTCTACGTCATAGTACGGTAAAATCATTGCTCACCAGATGGCGGTATATCTAGCCAATGGTATGGGAATCTCAATTTGAATAGACCAATGAAATTAATGTTTATATGTAACTCTGTAAATGCCGAAAATTTGAACTGATGTCGGATGATGGACGAATGGCTATAACATATCTAACGAAGAATAAGTTTGCATTTTAAATTAGTAAGATTTTAAAGAAGAACTATTAAAGTTTAACAGTTTAAATCGTATCAACATGTCTTCAAGTTCGAGAAGAGATGAAGTTAAGAAGGAACAAATTCCTGACATGATAATTGATCCGTCATCTGGGAAACGATATTTGAAAGGACGATTCCTTGGAAAGGTAAACAAAAAAAAGTTGATACTACCTTTTGAAAGCCTTGGTATAATTTCATATTTCTGAACTATCCTCTGGTGATATTCTAAGCAACATTAATTGGCACTGGTGTTCTAATATTTATCATTAAATGCATTCATATCGTGTCTGGGCACGTTTTTCAACATGGCCGATTTTTATTCAAATCTATAGCCGTTAAAACTCGATCAACCTGTCTTTTTGTAAAGTTTACTGCTCTTAGTTCTAAAAGAACATGTCAAAATTTGCATTGTATATTCAATTAAACTCATCATTTTTTATTAAAATGCCTGTAAAGTTAACTGAATTGTTGCCCTGAGTAGCAACAAAGCAGAGCTTTAATTTCTAGTACTGTAGGTTATTTGTTGATTGTTAAAAGTTTAGCTATCGTCCAATTTGTTTATTTGGAGGTGAAATCCTTGTATAGACATAAATATCACAAAATAATGAGAGGGGCTTTATTCCAGTTTTTTTAGGGGTCAATTTGGTCCCATAACTTTGACCCTATTCAAAAATATTTCCCCATTTTTGATTATGTCCCATACTGTTTACAACATCATATTATGAACCAGCACTTGTGCCATGTTCTAAATATTTAATGAAATATTCCCTTGTCTGGATTAACAGAACATATTTTAATGATCATCAAGCAAAACAAAGTGAACACCAACTAAATCAAATTTGATTTTGGGCACATTGAAACATTTTAATTTATTCCTGTAAGGGTTGGTCACATCAGTCAAATTTTATTATTATTCATATTTGATTGGGGATGAAATTGTTGGAAAATGTATAGATTAGATTTTTATTAGGGGAGTAAAAACAGGACTACAAATAATGTCACTTCATACTGATGTTTTTGTTTAAGTTAATCATTTCTACTTGTGACATTTAGCCACTGGCCTCACATATTAAATTTAAACTTATAATTCTAAACACATGGCTTATCACTACATATGCACCATTTCCTGTTGAGCTGAAGTTGACCGACAAAATGTCTAGGATATTTATTGAACTTTAGGATTTCAAATGCTGGTCAGCAAGATGATGTGTGTTATTAGAAGTTAATTAGGTAATAATGTAATATATTTGATTTGTTTACTGTATTTTTACAGGGTGGTTTTGCAAAATGCTACGAACTTCAAGACATAGACAGCAAGGAGATATTCGCTGGAAAGATCGTCTCAAAGACACTTCTGGTCAAACCTCATCAAAAAGACAAGGTTGGACATTTCTTATTTCTGAAAAAATGTTTTGCCAATAATATCATCACTTCTACTTAAAAAATTCTTGTAAAAATAAATGACTATCGGATAGTTGTTTTTGTACGACCGTTTGAAAAAAAAGGCTCATATTATGGGAACAACCACAACAGGTGGGGGCCTCCACAATGGTGTCTGCTCTCTAATTGAAATTCAAACAGTTCTGTTAGGATCCTGACCAATTTTTATGGAAATGTTAATGACCATGAGATCTCGGTCAAGGCGAATAAAGCCTAGTTATGCCCCTTGATTCTTTGAAAAAATGAATTTTGACAGACATTTTGTGACCTGGCATTCTTGTTTTTATTGCTTTCAGATGACTCAAGAGATTTCCATCCATAGAGAAATCTCAAATAAACATGTGGTGAAGTTTCATAGCTTTTTTGAAGACTCAGACAATGTTTATATTCTCTTAGAACTGTGTAGACGAAGGGTATGTATACTATTTCTTAAGTTAATAAATAAATATAGTTTTTACTTGGATTTACAAAATGCATACAGTTGAAACGCGATAGTTCGAAATGCCACGGGAACGTCCGAAAATTTCGAACTATCGCACTTTTCGAACTATCGCATCTTTTTATTTATGAGAAAGAAGTCTGGAATATTGTGATTTCTACATGTTTATACTTCTGCTCTAACCGAATTTTCCGCGGCTGAAAACGGTCAAAATCGGAACAAGCTGAATTTGATTGTTTACCGGAGACAAACTTTGCAAATGATAGCTTAACACACAAGGGAAATACATCTTTCTTGTAAAGTTTATCTTAAAAACAATACGGTTCCGTACTTTTCCCGGATTACTTAGCAAAACACAAACAAAATGGCGCCGATTCTTTTTAATTTTCTCGTCATTTCTTTAGTAATATATCTTTGCTAAAAATGTATATGTGTCTTCCACATGAAAATATCTTCCCTGGATTGCCACAGATGTTTGATCTGCGTCTGATACGCACGTGCGACCTTTCGACGAATGATTTAATACGGTACAATAAACAATTACGAAGTACACACGACTTTAATTTATAGTCTTAATTTTAAACGCTAATTCTTTTATACACTTATCATAATTAAGATTTTCACAGTTTTATGGCTAAATGATTTCTTTATAACAATGACACGTGTCAAAGTGGTAGTCAAATAACATCAATTATTTCTAACTATCGAATAAATTGAATAGGTGTGAAAAACAGCGTACAGTCACTTCGAACTTTCGCATCTTTTTATAGTGTAAAAACGTATTTGGGGACTTCAATTTCATTTCGAACTTTCGCATTTTTCGTACTATCGCATTTCGAACTTTCGCATCACATCTATAAAGAAAATAGAAGGGAATTTGCCGGGACTGACGAACGATTTCGAACTATCGCATTTTTCGAACTATCGCATTTCGGACTATCGCGTTTCGACTGTATTTGTTGAGTGTTCATTCTGATAACTAAAAGTATGTGTAAAAGTCACCAAAAGATTAAATTCATGAGAGCTAACTCTTGAGTATTTCTTGTTTTTAGTCGCTAATGGAATTGCACAAGAGAAGAAAAGCAATCACTGAGCCAGAAGCTAGATATTTTGTAAAACAAGTTGTACAAGCTTGTCAGTATCTTCATGGACGTAATATTATACATAGAGATCTCAAATTGGGTAATCTGTTCATTAATGACGATATGGATGTCAAAGTGGGAGATTTTGGTCTAGCTACTAGAGTCGATTACAATGGTGAAAGGAAACGGTAAGTTCAATTTTACAGGGTTCTCATTAAGTTTGTGGCCAATAGTCAGGCCCAAAAGCTAGACAAACAGGTCTGCTAGGAGGGAACAGACATTTTTCCAGCAATATTTTTAAAGCTTCTGGTTTTTATTGTTGTTATTGAGAACCCTGATTATCTTTAATTTTATTTTTAGTAAGTATCTTGCTTTATCTATATAAATGTCTGTGATCATTGTATGAGTTGACCATATTTTTTGGAAAGACCAACTAGTCATATCGATTTATTAGTAAATTATTTAAAGAATCCAAAGCCTCATTTTTGCAAGCTGCCAATAAAGCATGAATGAATAAAATGAAAATGAATAAGAAGTGCCCAGAGCTGAATAATTATTTTGTAATTACTAACTTGTAGATGTTGACTCAGCAAGAGTTGAAATGTTGAAAAGTAGTTTGAAAAGTATTGCTGAGCTCTGGTATAACCTATAGTGGTTACTAAAAAAGTTTTCCACTTTACAGAGGATTCTAACTTTTTCTAGGGACTGTACACTTCCATTTTAAGTTATGACTGAGATTCAGTTAAGATCTGCTTTAAAATGAAGATTTTCTGGATGAGTTAGGTCAGTTGTGTTTGTACAAAAGCACCCATGTAAGTCGTTTACACATAAAATGTTCTTCAAGTTATTTACAAAACAAATCCTATTTCTGAATTGATCTATTTTAGAACCTTGTGTGGAACACCAAACTATATTGCCCCAGAAGTTTTAGGCAAGAAAGGACATAGCTTTGAAGTAGATGTTTGGTCATTAGGATGTATTCTGTATGTATACATTTTTAATTTCCTCGACTTTTAACTGAAGTATAAAAGTTTTGTTGTGCGATATTTTTCTAGTATATATGCCGAAATCTCCATGTATTATGTTTTCACATGCCTGAATCTCTTTTTGGGGGAGGGATAAGTGGTCATCATAATGCAAGGAAGTTACGAATTGTGACTTCAATGTTTTCTTTTGTTTAAATCGTATTCTAAAACTGAACTCTCATGTATCTGTAGGTTCAGATCTGACTGTTTGTCAGGTTTTTCCAAATTTTCAACATTCATCTCTGTAAACATAATGTTTGTCTTTTTATTTTAGTTTCACATTATTAGTTGGGAAACCTCCATTTGAGACTTCAAATCTGAAAGATACATACACAAGAATAAAGAAAAATGAATATCACATACCATCACGCTTGAGTCTATGTTCAAGAAATCTTATTCAGAAATTACTTAGATCAGATCCATCGCTACGACCCAATATGGATGGCATTCTAGAAGATGAGTTTTTCACCTCAGGTAAGGCAGAACTATCTGCATCATATGCTATATTAATAACTAGCATAAAATAAAAAATTATTAGCCCCCCCCCCCCTTATTGAAAGTGTTAAGCCCCAGAGGTGTTAAATAGGAATTTTGTGGTATATACTTATTATTAATATTATTAATATAGGAATAACTTGCATACATGGTGAAAAGGAAATAAATTTATTAATTGATATCTCGGTTCTTCTTTTTAAGGATATTTACCATCACGTTTACCCACCAGCTGTCTTACAATGGCACCAAGATTTGATACACTCGCAAAATCAGAAGCAATACACAGAAAACCACTACTGGAAATAAATGGAACAGAAAGTAAGCTTGTGGCTTTATATAGAACAATGTTATATTTGTAGAATTTTATCAAATAGTATGATACACACTGATTATGAATTGATGTAATTATACACACAGTCATTTCATCAAATATTTGAAATGCAACATTTCCTTTTAAACACTTATTTCATGCTATTGGAACTGCAGTTTACTCATGAAGACGGGACCCTCTCCAGACTTGGTCAAAAGTCTACTTTTCTGAGAGTTTTGATTTTCAGATAAATTTAGTTGTCATATTTTCATGGATGGTATGAAAACTTGGGTTTGTAAAATTTGAATTCATCTTTCCAGAGACTCAAGCCCAAACTGTAGAATCTAGAGTTAAAGATCAAAAGAGACAAGCTACTTTAGACGGACTTGATACAGATCGTGGTAGTGGTGATAAAGAGGCTCAAAAACCTAGTAAGTTTCCTGTGATTCGGAATGGACTCGTCAGAAAGAAATTCATCTTTCACTTAGTTACATTTACAATTGTTAGAATTTCAGTATCCCAACTACCATCTAAGCTGAGTACTGTGTCCAGTAAATCACAGGAAAAAAGGATGAGGAGTATATCAGTGCTTTATTCTGATCATGATAAAGAACCAGGAAAAACTATTTGAAATACGAGAGTGTGGATTCATATGCCTGGTTCTCCTGTCAATGGGGCAGCCCTGAAATGACCATAGTATCAAATGGGCTGTTAAGCAACTGATAAAGTAAACAATTGTTTGTAACATATGTATTTGAAACACGTCTAAATAAGTTATTTGTAGCAAATCTGTGATATTATTATTCACTATAGAAACTGTTGAGACATTTACGTTATTTCTAATGGTAATCAGCATTCAATATTCTTAAATTTTCTTAAGAATCTTTATCACTTTTTTATTAGCTCACCAGAGCACGAATGTGCTCAGGGTGAGCTTTTGTGATCGCCCTGCGTCCTTCGTGCGTCGTTACGAATACGTGGCGTCCATGTTTACTTAAAACAACATCTCCTCATACACCGCTATGCCGATTGCAACCAAACTTGGCTGGAATGATCCTTGGGTGGTCCCCTTTCAAAGTTGTTCAAAATTGGCTCCGCCCTAGGGGTAACTTGATTTTACATAGACTTATATAGGAAATTTAAAAAATCTTCTTGTCAAAAACTACAATGCCTAGAGCTTTGATATTTGGTGTGTAGCATAGTCTAGTGGACCTCTACCAAGTTTGTTCAAATTATTGCCCTAGGGTCAAAATTGGCCCCGCCCCGGGGGTCACTTGATTTATATAGACTTATATAGGAAAATTTAAAAAATCTTCTTCTCCGAAACCGCAAGGCCTAGAGCTTAGATATTTTGTATGTGGCATTGTCTAGTGGACCTCTACCAAGTTTGTTCAAATTATGGCCCCAGGGTCAAAATTGGCCATGCCCTGGGGTTTATTCTATTTTATATAGGAAAATTTAAAAAATCTTCTCCGAAACCACAAGGCCTAGAGCTAAGATATTTGGCATATAGCATTGTCCAGTGGACCTCTACCAAGTTTGTTCAAATTATTGACCTAGGGTCAAAATTGGCCCCGCCCCGGGGGTCACTTGATTTATATAGACTTAATATAGGAAAATTTAAAAAATTTTCTTCTCCGAAACCGCAAGGCCTAGAGCTTAGATATTTTGTATGTGGCATTGTGTAGTGGACCTCTACCAAGTTTGTTCAAATTATGGCCCCGGGGTCAAAATTAGCCGTGCCCTGGGGTTTATTCTATTTTATATAAGAAAATTTAAAAAATCTTCTTCTCCGAAACCACAAGGCCTAGAGCTAAGATATTTGGTATGTAGCATTGTCTAGTGGACCTCTACTAAGTTTGTTCAAATTATTGCCCTAGGGTCAAAATTGGCCCCGTCCCGGGGGTCACTTGATTTATATAGACTTATATAGGAAAATTTAAAAAATCTTCTTCTCCAAAACCACAAGGCCTAGAGCTAAGATATTTGGTATGTAGCATTATCTAGTGGACCTCTAATAAGTTTGTTCAAATTATTGCCCTAGGGTCAAAATTGGCCCTGCCCTGGGGTTTATTCTATTTTATATAGGAAAATTTAAAAAATCTTCTTCTCCGAAACCACAAGGCCTAGAGCTAAGATATTTGGTATGTAGCATTGTCTAGTGGACCTCTACCAAGTTTGTTCAAATTATTGCCCTAGGGTCAAAATTGGCCCCGCCCCGGGGGTCACTTGATTTATATAGACTTATATAGGAAAATTTAAAAAATTTTCTTCTCCGAAACCGCAAGGCCTAGAGCTACGATATTTTGTATGTGGCATTGTGTAGTGGACCTCTACCAAGTTTGTTCAAATTACGGCCCCAGGGTCAAAATTAGCCCTGCCCTGGGGTTAATTCTATTTTATATAGGAAAATTTTAAAAAATCTTCTTCTCCGAAACCACAAGGCCTAGAGCTAAGATATTTGGTATCTAGCTTTGTCTAATGGACCTCTTTTAAATCTGTTCATATAATGGCCATGGGATAAAAAACGGCCCAGATGGGTCACTTGATCTTACTTAGACTCGTATAGAAAACTTCAACAATGTTAATCTCCAAATGACCTTTTCTCCTGGTGAGCATTTATAGGGACATCATGGCCCTCTTGTTACAATAAGCTTTAAAAAATGTGCTTATGCTTGGTGACATATGGTAATTGGTTGGTTGGTTGTTGAATATTAAACTTGGAAATCACAAATATTATAATTTTGTATGTTGCCATGTTTTTAGCACTGATGCTAATGCATTTTCAATCACCAGACATTGGAGATAAGTCAATTTGTATGTTTTTTTAACCTTTCGGAGTAGGATATACCAAATGGTTATCATAACTTTATAAAGCTTCTTTGCAAGCATTTATATATCTTCATTTGTTCTAGATGACGGTGAGCCTACAGATTTCTACCTTGGTGATCTCTTTACTCAGTTGTCTGCTGTAGTTGCTGCAAAACCTTCTGAACGCATTAATATATGTGAAGGTGAGTACTTGATTTCTAATTCAATTCAGCCTATATTTGTGTACATCCAAGTTTGTCTTTGTGTTTGCAAGTATATGTATGAAAAATAGTATCTAAAATTGTTTCTTAATGATAATTCTGAAGTGTTAAATGCCAGTCCATCAGTCCTTACTATTAAATAACAAGGATTTTTTACTGCCAAAATTATGCAAAAATAAGCGTCCTCTACATACTTTTCAGTATTGTGACTGGCATGTTATCATACTGTTTGCAAAGACTACGTTGAGATACTATAGAGTGTCATTTTCCCAATTTTTTAGTTTATAACCTCAGGGTAGGTCTAGTATGATTTTGGTCCCTTTTTTTTGGTTCCGACTTCAAAATTCAAAATAGGTGAACACACAGTCTTCCAATTTAGCCCTGGACCTTGGACCGAGTCCACCAAAATCAGTCTGGTAAATTTGAAAAGGTCAGTGGTTCGACGGTCGAGTAAATTTTCAGTGACAATTCTACCATGTTTCAGAAAAAAAAGATATTTTAATCACTCTTGAAAAATAAGTTTTTTTTAGCCAAATTATAAGAAATTTTGTGTGCATTCATTGGGCTACTAAAAGTTCATTTGGTCCAGTAAAGTTTGCATATTTACTGGACCGAATGTCTGCTGCTTAAAATAGTTTTTTTTTTTGTGAAGACTGAACACATTCGCTTCTTCTCAACAAGTTTCGTATTTCTAAAATTTTAGATGATGCGGAAGATCCAGCTCTTGTCCCAATCTACTGGGTTAGCAAATGGGTAGACTATTCGGATAAATATGGACTTGGTTATCAATTGTGTGACAACAGTTTTGGTGTACTGTTTAACGATTCTACTAGACTTATTCTGTTCAGTAATGGAGAGTAAGTATGGAAATATATTCTTAAAAATATCAAGGGGCAACCTGAAATAGGGAATCTAATTGATTGCGTAATAACTGAAGTATTTCTTGCATTAATATACAATACTGATTAATTATACATACAAATCAGTTTTGCTTTGAAAGTGGAATTTCTGTGTTATACAAGGGTGCCAGTTTTCGTCATTTTCAGGAGCTTTGCACCCTGGGCCCCTACCAGCTCTGGTTTCAGGTTTTTCGGTTTTGCAAATTTGAAACAATTGAATAAATATTTTCCCGGTACACATGCTTATGAATCAAAATATAATACCATTATTACTTGTTAGCAATGAGAATTTATTAAATATTTTCTTATTTATTTTAGCAATGTACAGTACATAGAGAGAGACAGTGCTGAACATTTCCACACTCTAAAAACTTTCCCAGAGACTCTTACGAAGAAAGTGACTCTACTTAAGTACTTCAGGAATTATATGAGTGAACATTTATTAAAGGTAAACATTTGATAATTCTTGTCACAGTCAGAAGCACTGCTATGAAAAAAGGTCTTATATAAGGCCATCCTTAAAAATATTTTATTTGCGGTAAAGCTACCTGATCACAAAAAACTTCTGGCTTCTAGTGTAAGAATTATTTAAAGAAAAAATTAGAAAATAGCTTTCTGACGTATTTTCGTTTCAATAAAAAAAAAAATTATAAAAAAATATTTCCTACCTACCTACTGAAAATTCTCTGGGTAGGGTAACCGCGAGCAAACATTTGAGGATGGCCGAATCAACAACTTTTATTGAGTTATGATATTGAACTTATCACCTTTTGTAACAGTAAAGTCTTTGTTCTACTGTTTACTTGCTTGTGAACAGAGCGAACATTTTACTTAGTTTGGATGTATGGCTTCATTTATACACAGTTTTTTATTTCTCTGGAATGTTTTTGTTTGTACATTTTAATGTTGTGCATACATTTTAGGCTGGTGCAAACATAACTCCACGAGAGACAGATGAAATGGCTCGATTACCATTTTTGAGGACATGGTTTAGAACCAGGAGTGCAATAGTTCTCCACCTTAGTAATGGCACTTTGCAGGTATGGTTGTGTTTTCTATTCATTTGTAATGAAATTTACTGATTATGTTTTATTGTTCTTCTACAGTAACATGGCTTGAAGATTTTGAGCGTTTTTACTGTGTACAAAAATTTCAAATGATATTCTTCTGTGTTAAATTTATTTGATTATTTAAGTTCTATACATAGTTCCAACATCTACAATAGTTACCTCCCTTGGTGGCCATGTTGCTTGGCAAATTCAGCAAGCACTAATAGAAGATATTTATATTTTTGTTTTGATAATTCTTAATATAGGATATTTATATGTGACTACATTTTCTTAAACCTGATGTGATTGTGGCCTTACCAACTTCATGATTAAGTTATCTTTTATAAATTAAGTTGTTTAATAACCAATTTTCTGATTTTTTCTACTATGCGCATAAGAAATTTGCCAAGCAAGATGGCCACCAAGGGAGGTAAATATTGTAGATGTGGGAACTTTGTATTGCTATCTATAGTTTTTTTCTTTTGGGTAATACAGGATAATCTATACTATGTACACAGTTTATCTGAAGTAACCTTTTAGTAAATTTAGCAATGTTCTTCATTCTTTATAACAAAGTAAACAGACTCAGTTGTTCTTTTTTTTCTTACAGATAAACTTCTTCCAGGATCATACAAAGATTATACTTTGTCCTGTTATGCAAGCTGTGACTTACATAGACGAGAAGAGAGAATTTAGAACATTCAAGCTTTCAATGATAGAAAAATGTGGATGTGGCAAAGAACTTTCTAGTAGAATTAGGTACGCAAAAACAATGGTTGAACGTCTCATCTCGTCAAAGTCAGGCAGTGCACGTGCTCGATGTGTGCCGTCTCAGTGAAGACTAGTCAAGACAAAAATGAATGACTGGTGCGGTGCATAGTGCTTCAAACAGAAGCTGAATTACAAGTGATAGTGTGATGATTCAGTGATGTGTCAATAGATCTGTGTTTGTTATATGCATTGTCTCCTTATGATACTGTGAAACTTCTTGATACTACAAATCTTAGATCTTGCCTGTATACTGTGTTAAAATGCATTTTTTAAACGAAATGTTGCTTCCAGTATAGCTTGATTGTTTGATTTTTTGTGTCAGCAAAAATGAATTATTGTTAATCTCTTTTACTAACTACTCTCCACTGTTCACTATTGCATAAGAAGCAGTCCTTAGGTATTGCATACTGACTAGTATTTCAGTACTTAGTGTATCATTGCCAAAAACTTACTCATTGTAAATTTTCACATCACCAAAATACCATCACCGTGTTCTTAGACATTAGTGTGGGGGTAATGTAATGTTATTGAAGTATTGTCATACCTATTCCAGTGCAGAATGTATAAAATATTACTATGTATTTTCTCAGGATTTCGATATATTATGTGGTGTAATCTCATAATCGTTATTCTTAGATTTGAATTATTTAATCTTATCAACTTGAATATTTTAATCTATAAGTCCTTATTGAATGTAAAGGGATGGCCGTATGTTTTTATGTTTGCTGGGATGCTTTGTGCTATTTTCCTGATTGAACGAGGGACATTATTCAATTCTAGGTCTGGATTTGATAGTTATAGTATTAATCTTTGATCTGAAAATGACCGGATATTTCCTCCCATGAGGCTCAGGTTATATTTGCTTTCATCTTTATCATTATTCAACTCTGAAGAATGATTATACAGATTATATTTGCCTGTCCGAATTTTTAATTAGACTACTATAGCTGAACATGAGTTATATTTTGAATGATAAATGATCCCAGTTATGATAACATAAATAATAAAAAAAGATACATGCCTTGTCAGATTACGCATAAATGGTTGTGTGACTTGCGGTGTCCCAAGATTATTTAAGCCATGAGAAAAATATATTGAGTCTTTCATTTTGAATATTTTTTCAGCTGAATATTTTATAAAGTTATTAATGTGTACATGTAAGGAATGATAATCGTGTGTATGTGTCTTCTGTTATAATAAGTTTTGTTGTATTTGGATCATGACTTTAATTAGTTCTATGGAATATTTTTTATAAGTTCTTCTATGGATGATAGCCTGCATGACTTACATTGACATAGATGGCTAGAAAACTGTGGAGTCATGTCTGACCCCATGCACAAGACAATGTATTGATAGCTTTTTATTTATTTATGCTGTTTTAAAACATGTACTTATCATCTAATGTATTGCTGATAATTTTTCTTTTTTTCATCTGATAAATGTGCACACCGTAACTTCATAGGCAATCATGGCTGATTTTGTCCATGTTTTATTCTGATTGTTGAAAGAGTAAATGTTCCACAATGGGTATCTATTTATGGAACTTGCACTCATTGTCCCTCATCTATTGCCCACTCATACTATTATCATGACCAGCCTCCATGTTAACAGTTATAAAAAATACTATATTGTATATAACTAATGTACTTGATGGTCTTTATTCTGAAAGACTGTCATGACTCCATCCTTTTGCTGTGTTTTATCTTTCTAGTGTGTTATGTCATTCAAAAATCTTTCAAAAATGATTTTTCCCTCAGCTTTTTTCTGTTTCTCTTCAAATTTCAGTCATATTGTTATTAACTATATTTTCTACCAATGTGTGAACTGTCTTCATTTATATTTAGATAGAATTATAGTCCAATTGCATGTACATGTTGATATGTGAGTTATATCACATTTTTTCCTGTACTTTGTTACAATGATTGCACAAAATGGATCTGAATTGAAAAACGTATTGTTGTTGTATGATTTTCAGTTGTCCATATCCTATATTTGTATAAAATTTACTTGTATATATCTATTTGTACAATGGATTATATGATAAAAGATTGGATGTTGATGAGTAACACTCCTGTAAAACAAGACTTTCAGAGTTTGTGACCAACTATGTGAATGTAGACTTACATCAGTCTGGCCATCTTCGCTAGTTTTACTTAATTGTGATTTTTGTGTGTGATACCATCATGGACATATTTTAAGAAAATGGCTGTAGTCAGTCTTAATTTATATTGATCTTGGCCATCTAAGAACATTAAATACAAGCTTTTGTATGCATTAGTGACGGTGTACACCTATAATATTATCTGCTGCTTGTCTAGAAATAGAAAAAAAGCCACATTGCAATTTGTGGTACTTTGTTTTAATAATCAAAATGTGCTTGCAATTATAACTAAAATCCAAGTGCTATATCAATTCACTTTCACTTCTTTCTTGTGTGATTTTTTTCTATTTTTTTTTCATTGTTATATGGTTCACTTATTGTCAGTCTTGTTATACGAGAAGTGTGATTGGGTTGGATAGAATCGTGTTTTGTTGATTTATATCATTGAACTTTGTTTATTCATTAATTCATATGATGTGATACTTTTGTCTTGAAATACAAGTTCTTGTAATAAAAAGATGAAAACAAATAAGTTTTTTGTGTCTTATATTTTTAGCTCACCTGATTCATCAGGTGAGCTTTTAGGATCGTTGAATGTCCGGCGTCTGGACACAATTAGTTTGTTTACACTCTAGCAACCGCAGCTCTTAATGAATCGTGATTAAACTTGCTCACAATGTATATGGCCACAATGTTTCGGCTAAGTTCGATTATGGGCAAAATCGGACAATAACTTCTAGAGTTATGTGCCCTTGAATTACAAAATTTGCTATATTTAGCTTGTTTACACTCTAGCGCCTTCATTTATTCACCAATCCTGATAATATTTGCAGTAAATGTGTATAACCAAAAGATTTTGGACAAGTTCGATTATGGGCAAAATCGGATCAGAACTTCAAGAGTTATGTGCCCTTTGCTTAGACAATATGCTATATTTGAGTTTGTTTACACTCTAGCACATTCATTTATTCACCAATCCTAATCATATTTTCAGTAAATGTGTATAACCAAAAGATTTTGGACAAGATCGATTATGGGTGGAATCGGACCAGAACTATAAAGAGTTATGGGCCCTTGATTTTGAAAATTTGCTATATTTTAGCTTGTTTACACTCTAGCACCTTCATTTATTCACCGATCCTAATCATATTTTCAGTAAATGTGTATAGCTAAAAGATCTTGGACAAGTTCGATTATGGGTAAAATCGGATGAGAACTTCAAGAGTTATGTGCCCTTGACTTAGAAAATTTGCTATATTTAAGTTTGTTTACACTCTAGCGCATTCATTTATTCACCAATCCTAATCATATTTACAATGAATGTGTATGACCTGATGGTTTTGGACAAGTTCAGTTATGGGTGGAATCGGACCACAACTTCAAGAGTTATGGGCCCTTGGATTAGAAAATTTGCTACGTTTTAGCTTACAAGTTTAACAGTATTATACCTTCATTGTTGGTTTTGATCTCAAAATCTACGTAAAAATGAGTTTTACGAGATGGAAACTATATTACCTGGTCATTAATTATTGGCCTTTGTTCTCAGGTGAGCGATAAAGGGCCAATGTGGCTCTCTTGTTATGTTTAAAGTCACATTAGCTTTTTGCTATAAAAAAAATATGCAAAAACAAGCAATTGCTGCTATTATACCAAGACAATAATTACCAACAAAATGAGCCTTTTTCTTCTCAAAACACTCATTTCGCTTTTTAAAACTAAATAAATATTGAGCGTGTGACGTCACTTTAATATTGACGTGTGCATAACATGACTCCAACACATTCTGATGACTAAACAACATGGTTCACTCGGAAAGTCGTATACGTATTGTCTATCTTACGCATCCATCATCATAATATTAATCATGATACTTAACAAATAAACGCAAAATTAATAAACTTCAAGTAGCACATTATCTTTTGTAGAAGTGAAGTACGCATGCACTCGAATATAATTGTAGACTGCGGGAAAACACAGCTTTCTATAAATAGTTTTTTTTCAATGATAGTGAAAAAAAATACGATAGTGGTTTCGGAAAACAAATTTTCTTGGTACAAAAGTATGCACGGGAGGAAAACACCGAATTCCTCTGTTATAGGACAAACAGAAACTATTACAACTGATAAATGTATAAGCTTATGGCACTTCAATAGTTTAGAGAACATTTATTTGTTGTATTTAGGGCAGGCAGTTATCAGTCCCAGAAATGTATCAAGATGTTTGTTTCATTAAATATTTAATCTTTGCCAAATTTGTTTCTACAGTTTCAAGTTATTAGCATTCGACAAAACATTTGCCTTTGACCATTTACAACTGCAATAACTTATGGCAAAGACAATGCATCTGTTTGGCTTACTCAACAACATTGTAAGAAAGACGTAACAATCTCAGGATTTTAAATTACCTAAAAATCAGCCAAAAAAAATTCAAGGGCAGATAACTCAAAGAATTCTTCAACACCCAATTTATTTTCGCTTGAAATTTTTGTTATCGTATGCTAAGTTTTAAAAAATCTATGAAAGAGTTCATATTGTCTATAATCGTATGTCTTATGTGAAAAAAAGGAAAACTGTAGCAAATGTCTTTAAGACAACCGAAACATGGAAAAAGGCAAAGCACGAGTCACATACCTCTTGCACCAATGTGCCTCGAGTTTTAATTAGTGTGCATGTCTTAATATTGTCATTCAATCAGTGTTGATTTATCAGCATGTATCTAGCCATGCATGGTTACTTGACATAATTTTCAAAGTTACCAATAAGATACTCCAGTATGTCAGCCACCTAAGCACAATAAATACTCGTATATTAAGTTATGTCGCCGTTTCCGTCTGCGACGCATGTCGAAGTAACAGCATATACTTCGAAACAGACATACACTTGTACTTCATTTATTTACTAGACAATTTTGTATTGTTTTCTATTCAAGTTACATGTGGACAGTTAACATTTATCAAACTAAAAAATGTGCATATCTGAATTGAATACAAGCCGCAAATGTTATTTAAATGACATTTACGCACTCAAACATCGGTCAATTTACGAGGACATCGTACAAGCCTATCTTAGTCATAAAAAATCAATATTAACACGTTACGCGAGTCATAAGCCTGACTATTGCTTTGCGTTGGTCGCCACTGCATGGTTAAAATGGGCAAAACAATCCCCAACTTGATACCATAGTAGCGGTCTGAACAGAACACCAAATTATGTTTGTGAATAACATGACGTCTTTATAAATGACACACGTTTTCTTTGCCTGTTTGTAAATGACTGTCATGTGTATTTTCTATATGGTAAAAATGTTCTTTGAAGGAGAGCACTGATCCAGCGTCAAAGTTGAATCAGGAGTCGCTCAGGGAACTATTCTCAGACCTCTAATGTTTTATGTCATAAAAAAGATTTACCAGGTGCAGTCAAATTAATGTTTATTATGCAGATTAATCCGTAGTGAGGAAGACCACATCCCATTGCAAAAAGACCCTCAAGAACTGAAAAATGGGCTAATCTATGGCGTATGAAATCTAATTTTTATGAATTGGACAAAACTATCTTACAACAAGTAAAAATCAATCCATACTTGGGACAGAAGACATGACATGGGAAACACACAAATAATATTTACAACTTCGGAAAGCAAACACCACTTTAGGTTTTCTAAAGAGAAACTTACGGAACTGTGCTCAGACTTTCGTAAATTAGCGTATACATTGTATTGTATTTCATTAGTTCTTCCAACCCTTGAATAGGGATCGGTAATATGGGATCCCTACTATGTGAAGGACATCAATTCCACAGGAAGAATCCAACGCCATGCTGCTCCTTTTATTTATAAATATTACACTTTGAGAGAAGATGGGTTTGTCACAAACATACTCCAAGAACTCCAACTTGAAACTCTACAGAGCCGTCGACAACAAGCAAGTATACGATCATTAAATTGTTAAAAATTTAGTTATAAAAACAATCAGTGTTTTAAAATTAAACAACAAGTGCCATGTCGTCATGTAATACCAGCATTGGTCCAACGACGTACCTATTCAGATATACTCAACATGATATATATAGCAAACCAACTAATAGTATATACGACCATATCCTGGATCAAAAACAAAAAAACGAGAGTATGGACAATTTGTCATTGACCTTTCTAGTATTTACCGGTCATTGTAGAACAACACCAGATCGGCTATATACCACCGGTCATTGTAATACAACAACAGGTCGGCAATATACCACCGGTAATTGTAATACAACAACAGGTCGGCTATATACCACCGGTCATTGTAATACAACACCAGATCGGCAATATACCACCGGTCATTGTAATACAACAACAGGTCGGCTATATACCACCAGTCATTGTAATACAACAACAGATCGGCTATATACCACCAGTCATTGTAATACAACACCAGATCGGCAATATACCACCGGTCATTGTGAAACAATACCAGTTCGGCAATATACCACCGGTCATTGCAATACAACAACAGGTCGGCAATATACCACCGGTCATTGTGAAACAATACCAGTTCGACAATATACCACCGGTCATTGCAATACAGCAACAGGTCGGCTATATACCACCGGTCATTGTGAAACAATACCAGTTCGGCAATATACCACCGGTCATTGCAATACAGCAACAGGTCGGCTATATACCACCGGTCATTGTGGAACAATACCAGTTCGGCAATATACCACCGGTCATTGCAATACAACAACAGGTCGGCTATATACCACCGGTCATTGTGAAACAATACCAGTTCGGCAATATACCACCGGTCATTGCAATACAACAACAGGTCGGCTATATACCACCGGTCATTGTGAAACAATACCAGATCGGCAATATACCACCGGTCATTGCAATACAACAACAGGTCGGCTATATACCACCGGTCATTGTGAAACAATACCAGGTCGGCAATCAACCATCGGTCATTGCGAAACAATATCAGGTCGGCAATATACCTGCGGTCATTGTGAAACAATACCAGGTCGGCAATATACCACCGGTCGTTGTAATACAACAACAGGTCGGTAATATACCACCGGTCATTGCGAAACAATACCAGGTCGGCAATCAACCACTGGTCACTGTGAAGTAGGAAGGGAAAATAAAACTAAACATGTTAACCATCCATGGTCATTAAATTTGTATTAACTTTAGATCAATTAAAAATAAGAAGTCTGCGTTAGATGCCATGAATGAGTCTGTTTACCCCGACATATTATTGGTAATGATACATGGCTTGTTCCTTCTGTATCATCTTATGAATACTTTGAGCCTAACAAATTCTTGATCTATAGAAATGACAGGCCCAAACAAACAAGGTCAAAGTCATGGTGGTGTCTTAATAGCAATAAAAAATATATACCAGTTGGCTCATGATGTAGAACTTCAAACTAACTGCAAATGCATCTGGGTTGAAATATCTTTATCTAATTCTACAAAAATACTCCATATCAGACACTACTGTCTTTCTCCTGGACGTTCAAGTTTCTAAAAATAAGTCTCTAAATGTTGAAACAAACATCTATATAAAGGAAACAAACAACCACCAGTACTTGGGTCATCCTAAGCAATGTAAAGATGGCATACCGTATATAGCCAGACTAAGAGATACCGACGCACAATATCGGATGGCGATAAATGTCAACCTTCGCTGGACCAACTACGTGATTAAATTTCTTCATAAACAGAAACTTTCCGGAATCCGTGATACACAATGCCTTTACAAAAATTTCACAGACGTCACAAACAGATGCTCTATCACCTACAGTCTCGTAGAAAAAAACGCACCATTCCATTTACTGTGGAATTCAATACATCTTTACCTAATATTGGTAGTACCATACATCGATACTGGGACCTCCTTAATATAATATACGAAGAACTCCAATTATTGCATGACCTTTTTGTTAGTTCAGAGATACAAGTGAGTCTTTTTCCAGCATGAGTTGTATCAGAAAACGATGCACTCACAGTGCCAGAATCAACACCGGTTCAAAATTTACCAGTTCCGTCAAAAAAGGACATTCGATGTTAGACATATAATACTAATAGTCAATCGAAAAATGTAATTTATTTAGTAACATGTAAAAAATGTCAATGCAATATATTGGCTAGACAATGCAATCCGTTTCATGACGTATAAATTAGTAACCATAAATTTGATGTTTCCAATCTTACTGAGGGTGTATTTTCTACATTTATTGCTAGCCACTTTAATGAAGGCACTCATAATATGTCCGAATTTTCTTTTATGACAGTTGATGTTATAAACAGTAATATTAATCGTTTATGCAAGGAAACTGTTTGGATACACAAGTTACAAACGCTTCACCCTAACGGTCCTGTTTAGCCTACTGTATGAAATACGTACATGTTTTGTTAGGTACTGTCACGTTTTTTCCTATTACTGTATTTTATAATTATATCATAATACTATGTCACAGGACTTTTTCTTTGCTTCCCTGGTCTGTCTGCAATGTGTATTAGTTGGTATCAACAGACAGCCTTTGATCTGATAGTCGTGCGGTTCTCACCGCAAGTGTTATTGTAAGAACAATCAACAACAAGTCTGCAAAATATATTACAACAATATATTTACTAATAAATATAAACAACGATGAACAATCGATGTTCAAGCCATCTATCATTACACAAGTTATCATTGGTGTATATAAAAAGAACATCACCATGTAAAATGGAGACAACGACAATGACGGATTGACGGACGGTTTAAAACATGGTATAAACATACTAATATAAATATTAACTTTACATTTAGACAACCCAAAATGCAAAAGAAAGTATAAGAAATATATTGATATTCATGATAATTACCTGCAAAATATATTACAACAATATATTTTACCAATAAATATAAACAACGATGAACAGTCGATGTTCAAGCCATCTATCATTACACAAGTTATGATTGGTGTCTCGACATCGATTGGTCACTCACCAAGGTTAATTACCATAACAATAGAAAGAGAGTAACGTGCGCAAGGTGTTAGTATCCGGTGGTTAACCGGCTCGGACTTTTTTTGATCAAATCAGCGTCCCAGACTATTTTTGATCGAGCAAAGGACTTAATGAATATCAAGCTAAAAGTTTAGACAGGTGAGCTCAACATGTTTGATA
Source organism: Lutraria lutraria (assembly GCA_964023205.1). NCBI lineage: Eukaryota > Metazoa > Mollusca > Bivalvia > Venerida > Mactridae > Lutraria > Lutraria lutraria. The sequence continues at coordinate 32,318,040 of OZ026846.1, forward strand.
TTTTATCTGTTCTACTTATTTTATTTTAACTATTTATGTGCAACGGAACGGCACAAATGTATATTAACAAGAAAATAATGTTAAATCAACATCACAGACAATAGAGTCCTTGCACAAATATAATCAAATTGCATTTTCCCTCGCAAGATTGGGCGATATTGTCGAGTGAAGGAATAATATACATGTATGTCAATTTCTACAAAGTGTCCGTACATGCCAAATGACATTTTGATGTTGTTTAGTTCATGAAGTCATTATGGGGTTAAAAGTTGTAATATTGGGATAAGAAGTATATTGTCGGAATATTATCAAAAAGACCAAAGAGAAAACCTCACGAAATGTTCCTTGTGAGAATGTTTGTCTATCTGTGTGTTGACCGTCCTGACTTTATCATAAGAAAATTGCTATACATGTACATGTATAATGTACTTAATAAAACCTAATTGGAATCATTGGCCTACATGAATAGATCCTGCCAAACCATTCGGACAAATGACTCAGCCAAGTAACTTTTTTATCATCCTTTTTATCAAAGCTATATTCGACTTTGCACATGTTTTTTACGTGTAGAGCTCTACAATTTAAAGAGTGTCATTCACCGAATAGAGCTGCCCCGAGGAGTTACACTCGAAAGGATCCCTATAGGGTGTGACACAGCTCCCCGTGGAGCTCTATTCGCCGAATATAGCTCACGTATTAATATAAGAAGCTGTATTCGGAGTAGTTGCTGCTTTGTCTCGGATAGAGACCCCCAATTTTTTGATACAAGACAAATTTCATTAAAATTTTTAAAATGATTTTACAAGAAATTGTTAATTATTTTAAGTATATGGAAAGAACAGACATGTTAAAGTTCCGTGGTACAAAAATTTTAAAATTCGTACGTGTTTTTGCGCCTGAATCAGGATGTTTGTCCATTGTTTTTAAGAAATTAATCCGTAAAAGTCCTTTGAACGATCAAAAATAGTCTGGACACGCTGATTTGATCCAAAAAAGTCCGAGCCGGTTAACCACCGTGATTTAGAGTGCACAACGTGACAAGGTCTTACAATCACTACTGTGCTAAGATGTACCCTATAACTACCACTACCTACAACCGTGAGATCGGGGCGGTCGGTCAAGGGTTGGTGCAGGACGCGAACTCGATACATGGTTAAAACCAAACTGTGACACTATAGGAAATATTTGTATTTTATATCCATATAGTACTATACATACTATTTCAAAATGACAAATTATTTTCTTCCGTTCATTTAAATTTAATGTTTTATTTTATATATTTCGCCCTTTAACGTAACGTCAAAAAAAGGAGATAAACATAATATGACCAATTACAGGCCCACTTGTATCTGTTGTAAACGTTTAGAGCATGTAGTACAATGCTGTGTCTTTTCTTGAAAGCAATACTATTTTGCACGATCTACAACATGGTTTCCGTTCCTCTCGTTCATGTGAAACACAACTTATCTCCTTTGTCCAAAATTCAAATACATGTATTAGTAAATCAAATAATCATATCATACAAACTGACATATCATTATCATGGATTTTGCTAAGGATTTTGACAACTTGAGTGCCTCATAAACATCTTTTATACAAACTTTTAAACATTATGGCATTAATTGTAATGCTCTTGACTGGATCCTAACAGATAGGACCCAGACTGTTGTCCAGGAGGTAGAAAGCTAAAAAGTACATGTAGTATCAGGAGTACCCCAGGGGACTGACTGTCTTGGGTCCAATACTCTTTCTAATCTATATTAATGACCGTTCGGATTACATCAGGCGTAGCACTTTACGTTTATTTGCTGATGATCGACAGTATTATATACAGAGAAATTAAGCCTTATCTAGCTGATGCTGAACTTTTATTTACGATCTGATCTAGAATCAGCGGGTAGATGGGAACAGGACTGGTTGATGCATTTCCATCCTGACAAATGTAATATGCCGAGTATGTCTCAGAAAAGGAAGCCCATCATATATGCACACTTCGTTACAAATCCGTAAAACGAGGGCATCACGGTCAAATATTTTATACAAAATTTTACATTCTGTTGTGGCCATTAAACCTGAAGATTATGAATTAGTTCCACCAGATAGTAGAACAAGACAGGGTGTGATTCTGAATACAATTTTAGACATACATGTGTATATATATGCTCCTAAAAAGATATATTTTTTAACTATCTGGCTGAAATACATTTGTCCTAAAACAGTAAGACAATGGAATATAATGTTGCCAAATAATGTACGTAGTACAGGCAGGTGCAGTTGATGTCTTTAGATCCCTCATCACTGTGCCCATCCTTGTCCAAGTCCTCCACCATTAAGCCAACAACCAATGTACATGTTTTTATAACTTTTAGTCAGACATTTAATTAATTATCATTTTGGTTTTAAAATCAGCGCAAGTTTGACACATATATAATAATCTTTAGTTACTGAAATAGTGTTGTGTCCCTGAAGAAGAAGATGTGAAGTATGCAAATAACGAATTACGAATCTAAGCAACATGATCTCAATCTCGATAAATAAACCAAAAAATGAGCAAGAAACGAAAACCATGTTGAGTATGGTGTTTTATTTCTTCATGTATCTTTCTTTTGTATCGGAACAGATCCGTGTTCAATACCTGTACGGCATATTCCAGCTTTTATCAGTTACCACTAATCTCGTTTAGAGCGTGATATCGAGTGTGAAAGCGTTTCGTTGTTGATTTTCTAATTTTTATGGATATCGTATAATAATCGAAGTATCTTGCCAAAATGGTAACGGTGGAGCAATTGTATCAGAACTTCGGAGTACTTGCAGATGCCAAAGATAAAGCTGGCGAGGTAACAATGTTGGGCAAATACCCAAGCGTGTTATGCTGCAGTGAGGGAAGTGGGTGGGGTTATGTTACTGTATGATGCCGGTTTATTTAAACTATTGGTTGAGATTGTTACAGTATTTACAAACTATTTCGTTTTCTCAATCATTATTTACCTCTGTTATGCTAGGAAGTCGTACATGTATATTTGAATTATTTTTTGTATTGTCCTGTAATCTGTATGTCAGACTTTACGACCGCAACATTAGTTAGCCTAGACTTTTCAACCCAATGTTATACATAGTTCCCACATCTACGATATTTACCTCCCTTGGTGGTCATTTTGCTTGGCAAATTTCTTATGCGTTTAAAAGCAAAAATCTGAAAATTGGTTATTAAACGACTCATTTGATAAAAGTTAACTTAATCATGAAGTTGTTAATACCATAAGCATCAGGTTCAAGAAAATGTAGTTGTCACATAATATGAAAATAGGCTAAGACTATAGAACGAGAAGTCGAGCACTATTGGAAAGGAACGACAACTCTAGGTAGACTAGAGATTGGTTGAGCACATTGCGTAAACAAAAAGTGATGCCATTTTACTTCCTGTCAAACGTTTATCCGCAGAATTTATGCAGACGCTTTTCTTCACACAGTGTATTTTTTATTCTGCATGGCTCATAAAAATAGATACTTATAGTATTTTTTTGTTTGTTTTTTGGCTTTATGCCACTTTTAAAATCGACTGATTGCAATATTTTGAAGGGGCTAAAGCCTGGCCAAAAACGTCCCTACCCTTCTAAAGCTTATGTTTCCGCACATATACCTGTTCTGCAAAAGGGATAGAAAATAATACCAACATGTCATTATTTCAATTTGGTCCGCCGGGTGAAAACTGATTCGGTCCAGTGATTCTTCCAAGATTACTTTTCGGAATGTCTGCACAGGGCACGAAAAATCCACTTGAAAATCGGCTGCGGTCGTCCGATGGGACAAGCAGCTTTTGCCTTATAAAGCCAATACAAAAAATCAATGAAAAATAATTTCTTGTTGCGGAAAAATGTTACGAAATGTCTGTTCAAACTTTCTTGTTTGACAGATGAAAAAATTAGTCTTGTCACCGGTTTGGAGTAAATGCCGCTCACCCGGTTCTCACCGTTAGCCGCGAACGACTACCATCATATGGACCATTCTTTATAAGATTTATTCTTCGTACGCATAGCGTACTTTATACGAAACATAAATGTGAAATAGACCTAGTTAGCCTGTGAGAAATGAATGGAAGTACTTGATATTTATACTCAATTAGCCGGGCCGTGATACCTGTAAAACGGCCCGATCTGACATTTATCCGGACTGTTCTCCACTGTTTATGATTATCAGTTTTCTGTCGTCTGTTTCAATTACATATTCAATTACTTAGCTGTCTTGAACTCCATTCTTACCTGATACATTTATTGTGACAGCTTACATCTTTAAGGACGTTGTCACTGTCAACAATAAAGTTGACGAGTTGTAAGATATATAGTGTAATGTCATGATGGCATCCAATGCTCCAGAAACTACACATTAGGTTGTATATTTGGCTGCTTAAATTATCAATAAGGCGAAGTGTTTGTATTACTATTATATACATTTACTTTAAGTGCTTTTTAATTTGCCACTAGTGGTAGGACGAGTGACATCAAGGGCAGGACAAGTGGATTTTGTATGTGACCCTCAAAATATTTTTCGTGCCCTGCTGCATATCATCGTCAAATACTTTCGACTATGTTCAATCTAGAGCGTGCCATAGTGCCATTGACCGCTAAAAATCCAAATGGTGCATTTTCAATAGTGAGTCTGAGGGGCGCAACTGCCGATACCTAATACTTTTGCATGTAAAATTGTAATGACTCCAAAATGATAAGAATTTTATTTTATTTTAGCATGAAGAAGAATTTTTATATATAATCAGTGCAGTGAAGGGTGGACCTGGAGAGAAGAGACTGGCCTCACAGTTTGTAACTAGATTTTTCAAGTATTTCCCAAAACTTGCCTATCAGGCAATCAATGCTCTGTTTGACTTGTGTGAGGATGATGACATTAATGTAAGTGTGATATATATATGTATATATTTCTGTCTCGTATGCCTGTTACTGATTAAAGTATAATTCACTGTAAAATATTTGGTTATTTAACTGTATAAATCAGTTTTTTTTACTAAGAAAGTGATACTGATAATTGGAAAAAAAGCTATAATTCTTCCTAAACCAATAAATTTTCACTTTTTCCATTGTGAATATTCCCTAAATTTGTCTCTTTCATGTATTTTCTCCTCATTTAGAAATGCCCACGTCTTCCCCGGACCCCTTTCCTTAAAAAAAAACACTGTAAATAAAGGCTAGTTGTATAAATATTATTGTATTAATACTATTACTGATATTTTGATTTTTTTCTGTCATGTAGTGAAGATTTCATCTTACATTTCACTAATGATTTTGCCTAAATATTTTTAATTTTGTATACCCAACATTACAGAATTTCTGATTATTTGTTTATTCTCAAGTTGTCTACCATAAACTTTATATGTTGATTGCTTATGTCTTGAAATTGTTTACTTATTGTCATATGTTTTACAGATTCGTAAACAAGCAATTAAGGATCTACCATCATTGTGTAAAGTAAATGCTGATCATGTACCAAAGATTGCTGAAGCTCTCACCCAGTTGTTACAGTGTGAAGATCCTGTAGAACTTAGTCTTATACATTCATCTTTGAACCAACTCTTCACAATCAATGCAAAAAGTTAGCCTTTTCGAATTAACAAATTGCTGCATATATACATAAACTACCTACTCAAAAGTTGACAAGGATCTCTTGCAATATATATTGTAAATGGTCACCAAAGGCAAAATATATTGCTGATTTGCCAATGATGTTGAAAAATAATGCTTGTAGTAATTGCTTCATAATTTTAATACTACAATTGATTTGATTTAGATTTGGTCATTCAAGCAAGCCAATATTATGTGGCGAGTGCAAAAAATCAAACAAAATGATGTCCATTGAAGCGCTTATATTTGATAATTTTATATTTGTATGTTCAGACTATTAAAACATTGAGTTTGTTTTTGGGTTAAAGGACTAGTGAAATATCACTTGGAAACTTGTATCAAACAAGTAAAAATAAACAATATGATGTCTGATTTGTCATCTTTTTCTTAAGCTTATAATTCAAATATGACAAAGAATTACATATAAATAAGCAATTCAAGTGTGTATGATATTATTCATCACAAATGACACGACATTTAAAGTAACTTTTGGTTAAATTAGGATTTTCAAAGTAGAATTTAGTACAATTTTTGTTACTTTGGCTTCTAGCAACTTGTATGTTTAGTCCTTTATGCTGGCTAAACATGTTTTTCATATTTACTTTATTTTTTATATTGTACAATTTTAAAGAAAAAGTAATTCATACAGATTATCCAGTTTTAATATTTTATTAATAAAAATGTTTTATTCTGATTGTCAAATTATTTTATAGGTGTATTACATGGTATCTTTACACAAGTACACGGAGAGGATGACAAAGTTCGAGACAATGCCATTAAGTTCTTGTTTGTAAACCTGAGAAAATTACCTGAAGATGCACTGAACAAAGATGCTCAAGATTATATCGTAGAAGAGTGCAAAAAGGTGATTACACATTTGAATGAAAAAACAACAAGTACAGTCAAACCTGTGTTAGCGGCCACGTCTGAATAAAGGCCATTCCTCTGATTATTTAGAACTAAATGACTTCAAAATAAATGTCACCTGTCAATAAGGACCACAATTTGTCTTTCCTAAGGGTGACCTTTGTTTTCCAGGGTTGACTATTTTTGTTGACCCGGGACAACTTGGCTGAAAAAACTTGATTGAGTTTGTCTCAAGTATTAATAGTGAGTTGTAAAGTTCTATGTTTGATCCTCTTAAAACTAGTTTTGCTGTCAACAAGTTAATATAATTGACTACTGCCATCTTCAAGTTAATATATGCCTTGCTTAATTCAATATAATTCTGGCTTCATACCTTCAGAACAGGGACGGTTAAATCCAATCTATTTAGTTTACATCTTGTCTGAACATTTTCTTTTCATTGGTTTTTATGTCACATCAACAGGTAGTGTTATTTAGTGACTAGTCCAGCTTAAATCTGTGTAGAATCATTGCCTTTCTGTAAACTATCTGGAAAATTCCTCATATATAAAATTAGTTTGGTCTGGGTAGGATTCAAGCCCACGGTGTTGAGGGGCTAGTGATTACTACTCACAGACTTTATCCACTTGATGATGAAGACCCCTTGACATTCTGTTAAGGTTAAATGAAAGAGTTATTCCTCCTGTTTTTGCACCATTTTGTTCAATGCAAGCTGTTTAAATTCTTGAACTTTTGTAGGTTTTACAAGATGTTACAAAAGAAGAATTTATATTCATCATGGAGATTTTGAAAACATTAACCAGTATGAACACTGTGATTGGTAGACAGAATCTTTTGGAGATTGTTACTGAGCAAGCTGAATTGGACCAACCTTTTCAGGTAAATTCCCCTCTATCTCTGAGATTATTAATGACAAATAGTAAAGATACAAATCAAAGTATATAATGAAAGGTATTGAGTATTGGGAGTGATCTGCATACTTATATTGTATCCATAGATCCAACTAATAAAATGTTTTGCCAAGGCCATCCTTAAGACTGTTTTGTGAGGATGGCCTCTATGTCGAAGGGGTTGTGGTTGTTTATTATATCATGATAGTGGTTGGCTATAGCAGGGCCTTTTTTCCAAAAATTGGGAAGGGACCTTAGCCTTTCATTTTGGGAAATTCAAGCGCGATTTTTGGCCAAATTGAGGAAAGGTTAGACAACCGAGTTAGAATAGGTTCTACGGTGAGAAAAAGAACTCTTTTTGTCAATTGTAAGTTTTAAATTAGAATCAATAATGTAACATTTCTATAAATGATGCTAAATATAATATAAGTTTTATTTGCAGAAAATGAAAAATAGATTTAGGGGAATCATATATTTTATCAAATTAGAATTTTCAACATCATGTTTTTGGGAATTTCTTTCCCAAAAATGGGAAAAAACAGCTTTCTGCAATCGGGAAGTCACCAAATTTTGCCTCTGTTGTAGAAGGAAAAGAAGCCCTGTATAGGGTTTCTTTTAATGTAATACCCATTCGTGTATCTATTTCCAGTTTCTTATTATTGATATTTTGTGCCTTGGAAAATAATCTTGATTTAACTTAACAATATTTAAGAATAATTTAGTAAGAATGTACACACTAAATGTTGTAGGGGCCTCTAAAAAGGGATGTTAAGGAGAAGGTTTTATTTATCTATCTTATCAATAGCTTATCATTGATGTCAGTAGAAGTGAGACAATTTGCTCTATAATACTCTTGTTTACATTTTCAGTCTTAAAATTTAATTACCTGTTATATTTGTGAGGTAAATTTTATAGAAGATTAGAGATGGTCGGGTATTTTCTTTTTAGGTACCGGTAGTTAAATTTCAGACTGATACGAAAATTATGTTAATTTTGTTTTCAGGCATCTGATTCTGATGTTGTTGATAGACTGATGTCATGTGTTAAGCAGGCAGCTCCTTTATTTTCTGTATGTATTTTTGTTAAATATTTCTTAAATTGATATAAATCATTATTTGTTATGTATTTTACATGTTTTTTAGAAGCTATATGTAGTATCTGGGTATATTATACAATGAACAATAGTTCAGCTTTTCATAGCTGTTACTCCAAGTAAACATAAAACATAAAACTCTGAAAGTAAAAAAATAACTAGTGACTGTGCTTTCATAATTCATGTCACTAGCCTTTGTCTATTCTCTTTCAGAAAAATGTGCATTCAAAAGTGTTTGTGACTTACATATGTAACAATGTGTTACCAGGATTTACAGAGCTAGCAGCCCCTGAAGAAGGGGTTGATATTAAATTGGACATGTTAAAATTGCTTGCTGAAATATCGGAGCATAATGGATTTAATCAAGAAGAGGTCCAGACCCCTTTAAAAAATGTGTATGAAAGATTAATAGTAAGTCAAATTAATTTCAGACTGGGAGAAATTTGTGTGATTGTAGTGTGCCAGTGTTATTTAATTTCTAGGTTATGTTTATATGTTTTTCATGTATACATCATATTGCCATAAGATAAAATAGTGCTCTTAGCTTCACCTCCCTATTTGTTTGTTACATTATTACACTGTGTTCATATCTTTCTTAATGTTACAACTTACAGATTTCACATCAAACTTTATCAGCCCTGAAATTTATTTCCTTTTCTTTTTGTATAAATTGTTTTTAATTGCAAGAATACTTTTTTTCTCTGGTTAATTTAAGCCTGTGTCAGTTGGATTGATTGGCATTTTAATACAACATTGAATTCTTTTGTTATGTGACTATAGATGATGTCATGATGTGTAAATTTGCAGACAATGACTTTTACTGATCACTATTCATTTCTAATCTGTTACAGGACTTTATGCCTCTCCCACCACCTGATGTGGAAACTGAGGCTGACCTAGCAGAACCTAAACTACAGTTTTCTTATGTGGAATGTTTAATGTATATGTTTCACCAGCTTGGAAGAAAGTATCCAGACTACCTGTCATCAGATCAATCTACAGACAGATTAAAAGATTTCAGATTAAGGTTTGGCTCAGTTTAAAGTGAACTACAGTCAAGCCTGTGTTGGTGGCCGCCTCTGAATAAAGGCCATTCTTTTAAAAACTGTCATAGATTATTTAGAACAAAATGACATCCGAATGAATACCAAATGTCTGTAAAGGCTACATTTTGTCTTTCCTAAGGCAGGTTTGACTGTACAATAATTGATGAAATAGTTTTGTCTAGATTTACCAATTAACCATCAAACAATTGTATAAGGATTTAAATTGCGTGTTATTGGATTTTTTTCTTTACTATCTAGACAGTTTGTTGGTATCAAATGTGTTTCATTTCTTATACAGCAGTTTTCATTAAGCTTTTCTGTAAGAGGCCAAACCTTGATTGAAGGAGGCTTTCCATGCTCATTTACAATGTCATAAATGATATATTTGGGATTTTTGTTTCTAAGCAGTCCATTTGGCCTCTGACTGCCTCTTATTGAAAACACTGTTATATATTTTGTTAAACTTGGAACTGCAAAAAAATAATTCATGATTTTGTGTCTTTGATGAACAATTTGGACTGTACAAACATTTTTATGTAATTAATTACAGGTTGCAATATTTTGCTCGGGGTGTACAGATCTATATCAAACAGTTAAGGTTAGATCTTCAAGGAAGAACTGGTGATGCTCTTAAATCTGATGAGGTATATGATAAAAAATAATCAACTTTTGATGGATTTTTTTCTGGTTGAAATTGTCTTTTTTCTGATGTAAATGATAAAATGTATGTTTTCCGACCGGTGTGATAGAATAAAAAAATGTATCTGCAAACATGAATGATAAATGTCGGATATAACTTAGCCTTTCTTAGTTTTATATGAAAATATTACTGTAAAATATCCTACATAATTTTTTCTTTAGTACTGAATCGCTGTATTGGTAAAAATCAGCATTTTTGTGAAAATCTCTATTAAGAAATTTTGCGTTGTCAAAGAGCTATGATTGTACAGTATTATTTTATGAAATTATTTTATTTCCAGAGTAAGTTAAAAGTGTGTGCATTGAAAGTTACATCCAATATCAATAGTCTCATTAAAGATTTATTCCACAACCCACCAGCATACAAATGTATTGTGAATCTTTCCTGGAAACCAGCTGTAAGTATTCTTTCCTTTTAATTTAATGTGGGCTTGCTCATTCAAGTTATTTGCTAGACTGCTGTTTCCAATTAATGTTTGTCTACTAAACATTTGATTTTAACTTGTCTGATATCAGTGGCTGTTACTGTACATCTGTCTTTAAGCTTTGCTTAATTTTGTTGACCAGTCTTCAAAATCCGTCCTAAGGAAATTCGCTTGTTTTGGATTTTCCTCTTTTTTGTCATTCCACTAATCACACCCCGGACATGGGATATGTGAATAATTGCATGAATTGATTAACAGTGATTATCACAAAATAGTGAAAACAGTATAAACTGACTAGTTTACATGACAAAAATTTCTTTCACTTTGTACACTTCCGATTTTCTCCCATTGGTAAGTGATGTCATGCCACTGATCAATTTGATAATACAGAAGTAGTGGTTAAGCAAGAATTAAGTTCTCCAATAAAGTTTTATTTCATATATATATAATCATTCTAATAAATTGTATTGATTGTTACTTACTCAATGATTTACAAAAATGGGACAGATCTGTGCCTGAACTTAGATTCCATGACAATATTTTGACAGTACAGTGTACTGAACTTCTGACTGGTCTTAGCTTATATACAGCTTATATTTGGTGTATTTGACTTTTTTATGTAGAGAATGATTTTATTACAGGTAAAATCTTCTGTACCATCGAGTGGAGGTGCAGCTTCTCAAACAGCGTATGTAAAGTTGATCTTTCTATCTACACATATTCTTCTATAATTAATACCATCGTCTTCTGATCTGACGCATAGAAATAATAGTTTGTTTCTGGTTACCTGGCCTACCCCATTTTTTCACTGCAACCCTTGACTTTTAATAAGGTCTGAGGACTGGTACATCTACTTTCTCACATTATTACCTTTCTGGATGCTTTCAAGAGCCAAAAAAGTTCCCTACCGACCTACCCTACCAACCTACCCTATTTTAAATGGGCATGTAACCAGAAACCAATATTTTTATAAACTGTTATGGAGATGAAGGGTTCAGAGTGTAATGAGAAAAAATTACCTTTTTAGCTCAGCTGTTTTTTGAAGAAAAAGTCGCGAAATTGTGATCACTGCTTCTTTGCAAAAACTTTAGTATAGCTCATAACTCAGAAATCATGAGGTAACAACATGAAACTTCATAGGTGGATATATCTCACAGGAGGCAGTGGAACAGACAAGTGTTGGCACTGCTTGCGGCGCTCTTGTTGTTTATTCTTTGGTAAACTGCTATCCATGTGAGTCATTAGCATCTAAAAATATCTTTCTTGATTTATCATTTCAGACAGAAAAGGTTCAACCCTATTACATATGATACAAATGGTGCGTCAAATCCTAAGAAATCAAACAGAGAGGCTCGTCAGCTATATGCTCCTCCCAGTGGCAAGTTTAGTGAGAAGGCTGGAGCTTTCCGTAATCCACAACAGGGAAATTTCAGTGGTCGTGGAAACAGGGGTCGAGGTCAGGGCTTCAGGGGTCGGGGAAGGCGATTTTAGCATTTGAATGGGTCCAAGAATGGCAGCGGGTTATATGACCTCTCTTTAAATAATACAATTTTTTGTATCAGTTCAAGATGACTTAACTGATCTCAGCTAGTGTACAGTTGCTTGGGTGTAAATAGTTTTGAAGTTAAAACTGTAAAAAAACATACTGCGCACTTAAAATAGGAAATACCAATCCTTGGATACTTATTTGACAACAGTTCATGAGTTGATCAGATGAGTATAACTCTAGGCTGTCAATCATTCCAAAGAGTACATTGAGTGTAGACTGAGATTGCTATCCTTTGGCTAAACATCAAGAAACTCATGTACTGTGATAATGGTTCAATTACAGTCCAGTCTGCTATGTTAGTATCGTTCAGTCTTTTTTTCTAACATATATCGGATCTTTTATGACAGTAGAATACCTAAAATGTTTGTACATGTCATAAATTTGATTTGTTTTTCAGAATAAATGGATATGAATGCTTTTTGATTGTCTAGTAAAACAAGTCTTTTTTTAGATTTTGGCAATTTTTAATGTATGTTTTTTTGGTACCATTACATTACATGTATTTAGTGAGATTCAAAGTTTTGACTGTAGAACTTAAAAATTCTGCTAATTTTCCGATTGAATTATGTTTGATAAATGTATGTGAATCTGTAGTTACACAGATTCAGTGTTCGATGTTGTTAATATCATGGTACGAAATATTGTGATTTCTTTTAGTGTTTTGTATGTATATAACTCATGTTAAGACTTAAGTTTATTTGCACTTTACTGACAAACTCAAAAAATGAAGATAACTCAAAAAAATTTGTCACAAAGTCTGGAAAAACCTTTTTTAACAGAAAATGGAAATAAAATGTTTCTTGATAGAAGTATAATTTCATGCTAGGTAAAGGTCAAATTCTGAAGAATAACTCGGGATCAAATGAACTTTTTTAAATATAGAACTAAGAAAAAATGTTATTGAAAATCTTGAGAAAATTGAACATAGCACACATTTTTAGAAATCTCTTAGCTGGTTTCCTGTGATGGTTTTTACATCACTTAAATGTGCGTTTGTATATCTAGTGCATTGTTCAGACTAACTCTATGAAGTCGAATCTATCGTCTGAGACTGCTTTTGGCTAAATATGAATGCTCTTTTATAAGAGGTAGCCTTTATTCAAAGGTGGAATTTTGAAGGCTTGTACTAGAAATACAACTCCTGGTTAATGCATTTGGTGTATAATTACCATAATAAATGGTCAGGTGTCATTTTTAGCCATAAATTTACTTGTTAAGTGTTTTTCATGTTCATTCACAACCACTTCATGTCTTGTCATTCAAAATGATATCATTTGGAATAAACATTTTACTTGAATGATTACCTTTGCTTTGTGTGTTCTTCTTCATTGAGACTGTGTGGCCATTTGTAAGTATAACTAGAGCTTTGTCACAGAGGTGACTAATACCCCGCCACCGCTTTGACACTAAAAATGCGATTAGTACACTATATGGCTAACATAAAGGGCACATAATTCTAGATCACTGGGCATGTAAATTGTATCTTGCACATCTACAAGTAGTTTGCTCCACAAACATTCATAAGCTGAGAATGCCATTGTACACTATATGGCTATGTTCAAGGGCACATAACTCTGAAATGAGTAGATCACTGGGCATGAAAATCGTGTCTCGCACATCTACACTCCATGGTGATGACATATTTCAACTTACATTGCAGTCGCTTACGGAATGTGGAAGTAGTTTGCCCCACAAACTTGTGATATAGTATGCGGACGGATGGACCGACCGACCAACCGACAGAGTGACTAATATACCCCCTCTCAAACTTCGCTTGCGGGGGTATTAAAATGACCGTGATATAATTCATGACTATTTCATTTTAATGTAATGTTTCTTTAAAAAAGGCTTTACAAGAATACATGTTTTGTGGAGTTTCATGCTAGGGCTATCATGTGCTATTCATTGTACAAGCATGTGTCACTGTTTAGTACAAAAAGGTTTCACAACAGAAGACCTCCTTCAAACAATTAGTGCAGTTTGGAACATGAAAAACAAATTATTGGGCATTTCATCTATCTGAACATCACAACAATATATATTCTTTATGGTGGTCTTGGATGTAAACAATGGTGTTAATGATTACCTCCTACTTGGTAATGGAAATTAGTCTGAAATACTTATTATCATCACACATGTTTCAGTCTACATCAATAACAACAACAACGTGAGGCCTTAATTTCTACATTTTATATATATACACACGTTTATTGAAGTCACGTTATTTTATTTACATACAAAACAAAGTTCAATAAATAGATATGGACGGAATGTTGTTCAGTCGCACATAATGACACAACTAACAATAGTACACATGCTCTCAAAATATACAGTATTTACAGGAATATAAACAACTCAAAAGGCTTGTATGCTGCAATATCACAATTAAACCTTGATAAAAAAGCAATCAATCATTGTAAGCAGTAATATGCAATCTGTTACAAATGCTATTATCAGCAGAAATTCTGGATTACAGAGACTGAACTTACATACACTTGCACTGCAACATGGAACAGGAACTACAGTATAACCTCTCCAGAGCGGCCCTCTGTAGAGCAACAAACTCTCCATAACAACACCTTCAAAATTTCCCTAAGCTGATGTTTACTATCAATTTAACCTCTGTAGAGCAACAACCTTTAAAAACAGTCAATATGTGCAGCTCCCACAGGGTGTTGCTCTACAGAGGTTGTACTGTAGTTAAAAAACTGCATGGCAGATGTAGGAAAAGGTATTACTTGGGTCTGTATCAAAATTCATTAGCGCTGAACAAGTGTCAGCTAAGGATAGCTATATGACTGGTACTGAATACACCCTAGTAAAAACATCTCTACTAATTAACATACATTAGTTAACGCTCTCTAACTTCTTAAAAAGAAAGAAAAACACCTGACACACCACAAAATCCAAAAGTCAAACATCAAAAAAAAAAAATATATAGTCAAATAGTAAACTTCTTCAAAATGTAGCATATGGACATTTATTTGGGATTACATGGTAAACACAACTGCCTATAAGTTTATACAGTCAGACCTGTGAACAGAGGTCACCCTTGGGAAAGACAAAATGTGGCCTTTATTTGGAGGGCATTTTGTTCTATATAATCTTTGACATTTTTAAAAGAATAGCCTTTATTAAAAGAATGGCCTTTATTCGGAGGTGGCTTCTAACACTGGTCTGACTGTTATCTTGAAATTTTCAGTAAAAAACTTTGCAAATGAGCACTAAGAAGTCAAAACAGACCAATTATGCACACATACACAAGTAACTCCTATACATGTATTTCAATTGTATAATTCTCTAACAAAACAGTCAATCTCACTTCAAGTTTTCTTCAGGCTAAAATCAGCTACCATGCAGGTACTATCTAATTATATCAGTTTCAGAAGGCCTGTTAATTTAGAGAACTTAGAAAAACATGAATTCATCATAAATTAAATTAATTTAAGCTACATGGAGATTCTTAACATGAAAAAGTCTGAAACAAGATTACGAGTTCATATGATCATATCACTGCTTCAAGATAACAAATTTATGGATTTTCTATAAACTTTCAAGCACTATTTTAATCCATGATAATGCATTACACAACAATCAAATAAAATCCAACAATGCATACATTAAACAACTTAACCCATATGCCACATTTCCTATATCCTGATGGCACAAAATTGCTATTTTCACATTTCAGTAAAATATCAGAATATCAGTGTAGATAATAAAAATATTCATTCAAGACAATGAAGGTTCACTCTTTAGTTATGAAAATAAAACACAAACATGTAAAAATGTTCAGGAAAAAAATTATAACACCAATTATCACAGTTAGAAGCTCTACCGAGTAGCAATGAAAAAAGTGGGCAGTTAATCAAAGATAAAAACAAAACTTTAAATCTCAAAAACCAAAATTCTTAAATCAAAATTCTGATATTAATCATGTGAGTTGTACTTAATGCAGGAGGGTTTCTTTTTCATGATCTTAAAAATAAATAGTTCAAAATGGAAAAATTTTCACGGCGGATGTAGATAACAGAAGTAGTACACAGGTCCACATGAAAAATTCATGCGCCCAGCAAGTGATGGCCTAGTGGAGTTGAGCAAAGTTCAACTCACAAAAATCTCTACAATATATACTCAGCGTCACTAGAAACTTACCACCCTACACACCCCTATATATTTCAAATTTTAACATCCTGTGTAAACTGCTTTATACAATAGTTTATATGACTTGGGTACCAAACTATGCTTATCATTTTAACAACACTTCACCGAGTGCAATATAAAAAAAATCATATCGATATGTATTTTTGTTAAGGAAATATAGACAAATGTATGGGTGGTAAGTTTCTAGTGACGCTGAGTATATAAATGAAAATACAAAAGTTTTACATAGCCTATTCAGAACTAGTTATCAAAATAATACACTGAATTTCTAAAATACCTGCTGGTGGAATAGCATCAGGATACTAGATACTTCACATTTGTTAAGAATGTCATTACAAGAGTACATATGATTAGATACTAGCTGGTGGAATAGCATCAGGATACTAGATACTTCACATTTGTTAAGAATGTCATTACAAGAGTACATATGATTAGACCATGATGGCTTCCTGACAGAGATGTTGAGCCACCTGAGTAGTATAAGAATGGATAGAAGAAATCGTTTGGTACACGTGCAATGAAGACTGGAGGCTCCCCGGCGAACTTGGTTGCAGGTTGAGATACATCCACAAATGATACTGTCTGACTAACTTCAAATGCTTGCTCCCCATTGGCATTACTGTCTTGACAGAAAGCCCCATTACACTGTATTAAAAAATACAGATAACATGAAATATCAATGTTTTTTAATGGATTTGCCATCACTTTGGTAAATCAATAAAATCACCAACAGTGAAATATTTACAACAGATTGTGGTAGTAGAAACCTTATAACTTAAAAAAATTTCAACAATAATACTACTACTACTAGTACTGTGTTTAACTAAAATAATGATTAAATGGAAACATATTGAACATCCCTCTCACACAGGTTCAGCTACAAGATCTGTGAAATTACAATTTATGAGTTTGAACCAATATTTAGTGGAGCTTGTATCAATAAATAACTGACCAATCTTACCTGAAACTGTACCTCCTTCACACTATCATACAGGTAAGCCACTCCGATTATCTTTGCTTGAGGAATAGCAAGAGCTCCCACATTGGCATATAATACTTGTATATGAACTCCCATACTTAACCGGCATGATGTCAAGTCACTAACAGAATCCTAGAAATAATTAAATCAGATATTCTTAGATGGCCTATGTCACTTAGCAAGGGCTCTGACGACCTGAAATGTCCCTCATTTTTAATTATTTAATGAATTGACAATTTGGTAAACAAGTGACTTCTGAGGGCAGTACCAGATTCGACATAGGAACCTAATTTGATAAATCTTAGTAGAGAACCACTTGACAATAATATGTACTAAATATCTTTATCTCTAGGCTCTAAGTTTTCAGACAAGAAGATTTTCAAAGGTTTTACCTAGATTATCTTTGTAACACAAGTGAGCTGCTATTTGGGGCATAATCTGAAAATCTCTGTAGAAGGTCACATGAAAATGCAACATACCAAATATCCAAGCCATAGGCCTTATGATTTGGCAAAAAAGATTTTTAAAAGTTTTCCCGATAAAAGTCTATAGATGTAAAACATACAACTGACTTCCAGAGTGGTGTCAGTTGCCAATTTTGACCCGAGGGACATAATTTGAAAATATCAAGAAAGAAGAACTTAAATAAGGCAAGACATTAAGTACCTAAGCTCACAACGGTACATTAATAGTATCAAGAGCATATTTGTCCTACAATAGCTTAAAGGAAGGTATGTAATTATATAAACAAATAAAACACCACAACAGAAGACCATCACAAAAACATCATTGTTATGTTAGAACAAAGTATAGTAAAACTTCACCCATTGTAGACAATGACCCTTCTTTAACAAACATTTATTGATAAAAAAGAAAAAAATATTTCTAAATAAAGCTAACTGTACACAAAAATATCACTACTTTAATGACCATATATAGTTCATAGTTGTGGCTATAGGATAAACTACCCTACCTTAGGTCTGTTATCAGCGATGATTCTAACCCAGTCACCTATCTTAGTTGTAGCAGTGTTACCAAATGTTGCCACATATCTGTTATCATTAGGTGGGGAATTAGGTCCTTCTAATGCTTGTAATATTTGTGTCTGGATATTTTGACATATCTGACCACCAGTCAGTGTGGATACGTTTAATCTGAAAAATAAGGTAAATTCTGTCATTCACGTGAAGGGGTTTCCATGGTAACAAGGTTATGGCCACTGACTAGTAACTGCTAGCCCCTCATCACAGTGAGTTTGAATCCCACTTTAGATCGGACAATTTTCGCATGTAAGGAAGCTGTCCAGACAGCTAATGGAAGGCTGGAGATTCTATCAAAGTGTAAGCCTTGGTATTCCTCCACTGTTAATGCTTGAAAAGTCGCTAAATTCCATTAGTTGTCAGTGCAACGTTAAACCCATTAATGACAAATATACTTAAATATGAGAATAACTAGCCTTTTTTATATATGACTAATCATTTACAACCACCACACAGTGTCTCTATTTACATCAGTAGTTGCCATGGTTATGAAGCAGTTACCGGTATTACAAGAAAATATCAACACCATTTTTCTACTTACTAGTATTCAATCATTTCAGAGTCGACCCAGAAAGAGGGGAGTGGAGATACAGGAAAACTGGACATTTATATCCCTACTCTTTTCCAATAGTCAACCATCAATTAAGTACAAGAAATATTTATCTAAAGGAATCAGAGCATGTTATCTATAGAATACTTCTAAAAATGGTTGCTTCAAAAACTTCATATCCATTTCTTTAGATACATTTGTGAAACTATACTGTGTTAATAAACTGTTATGTTTAATGTACACATTTTAACCACAGTACAAATTTTGACCAAATACAAAGTTTAACTAATTTTGTCTATGACAATGACAAAGAGTTGATTGATATTGGCCACCTGTCCATTTCAACATATTGTACAGCATTTATAGTTACTTAACATGTATGACTGTACAACTTATTTATATAACTTGTATAAATATATACATAAAATTATGCACTTATGTTACACAAAATATATAACACAATATAATTCTTAGTCTATTGACTAATACTTGTACTGATGTGACCACAATATTATTAGATACATAAATTATGTTGAATATACAATGTGCGGATATAAATGTAATTTTCTATAAATATTTTGAGTATTTTTAAACATATATTCTGACATTTTTTTATACATATTATATGTTCATATAAGCGCATATAATTGTGTACACCTATTCATATATAAATAGTATCTATTAAATACATACATATATACAAACATTTAAATTGCTATAATCATTTGTTTCCTTAATTCAAAAGCGTAATATACAAATTTTGACTAAATTTTGTCTTAAGTACACATTTCGACCAAAGAACTCAGATTTGTTTTAAGTTCATATTTTGACCAAATTCATGAATGCATTACTCAGAATAAAATCTTTTAACTAAACACATCAGGTCAAACACATTCACACGTTAATATGATGGTATGTATGAAGTTGCATAAGAATCAATTGAAAACTCTGGAAGTAGAAACCAATATAAACATTCATATATAATACCGTAATCACTTGTATATAGGTCAGCGGTAATCCTGGGAAAATCTTTTTTGTCATGTATGAAAATTACATAAATGTTTTAGCAAAGAAATGTACAAAACAGATGAAAAAAAACAACAGCACCATTTCAGTTTATTTGTGTGCTTCGCAACTTTTACGGAAACATGATGATTACTTACGGTAAAAAGTGTGACTTATACATGAGTGATAACAGTAATGAAGCATACAATTTTGTTTTTAAGTTAAAAGTCACCTAATTCCAAAGTATGAATACTGGAAAAAAATATAGACCAAACATCCAACCATAAGATGACTCAAATAGACACCCCATTAACTGCATTCACTAGAGTATTTATACACAAGTTCACAACTTAAAAGATAGATTATCAATTTTTTTAAAAACTTGACAGGTGTTTACCTGACAATGCATCCAGATCTCATATTTTCACCAAACATGATCGGAGTCCTAGATATGGTAGAGCAGTCTCCATTGGCTGATGCTCTTACGATGGTAAAACCCTGTGATGGGTTTGTAGGAAGCTCAATGACCTGGTGAAAACAACAACAACAACACTCTTAAACAATTTTTCAAGTTCCGTTATTTTTTGATTTGATCAAAAGTTCTCTGAAAACTGGAATTCTCAGAAAACTGGACTTTTAGACCAGTCTGGAAGGGGTCCAGTATTCAGTATGAAATATAAAAATTATGTAAAAAAAAAATTGAGCTGTCACAGAGGTGACTAATACCCCCGCCACCGCTTTGACACTAATAAGTTGCAATAGTACACTATACGGCTATGCTCAAGGGGACATAACTCTGCAATGAGTGAATCACTGTGCATGAAAATTGTGTCTTGCGCATCTACACTTGACATATTTCAAGATTTCAAGTTTCATTGCAATAGCTTAAAATTGCTCCACAAACTTTATGCGGACGGACGGACCAACCAACCGACCGACAGAGTGACTCCAATATACCCCCTCTCAAACTTCATTTGCGGGGGTATAAAAAATTGTAACATACATGGACATCTATTTAGCATTAAAGGTTAACAATGCAATCAGTACACTACCATTTTAAAGTAATCAAAAAGATCAAATTCAATGTACATTTTACAATCAATGCAAATCGAGAAAACATTTTGCAAATCCAAATCAATTATATTGGTACTACTTATGCACCAAGTGTTATTCAAAGGTAGTATAGAATTGAAATGAAAAACATATAAAATATGAGTAACCAATGAAGACAATGAAGATAATTATTTACCGCTTGCGTTATGTTCAATCGACCATACAACACTGGCTTTCCTATAACATAACCAGGGTTACCACTTCTAGGGAATGTATTATTATTGTCAGTCACCTAAAATTCAAAGAAATTAAACTCAACAGTAATATAAGCTGATGCAGTATTAATTGATCAAGGTTACGCCATTGTTCAACAACGTTTTGGTTATATACGGCAGCTGATTCACCGAACTAGTTTCCTGGACTGTATTCTAACCAGTACTAACTTACCCTTCCACAAGAAACCAGCAACTTCTCCATATGTGGAGGAAAATTAACATATTTATCAAATTTTCATAGAAGGCTATAACCAGCTGCGATCAGGTATCAAACCCGGATTGCCGGTTATAAATCTGGCACACAAACCTCTTCCTACAGGCCAGAATAGTAAAAAAAAGATAACTTACTGAATTAAATGCAACACTATAACGCTGTGTAAACGGTATATTCTGTGATGTCATATCTCTGAATATAAACTGGGTTTGAACTCTGGATATTCCTTCCTTACCATTTGTAGTGATGAAATATCTAACCTGAAATACATGACAATATGAAAATATATCACAACAGAAAAATAGTAAACAACACAACAACACTGTAGTACAGTTAACTTCATTGAACACCTTTGGTGACCCAGTCTTCGAATTAAGCACAGGACCAAGGAACGAGTCCACCAAAATGGCTGTTGGGCCTATTGATTTGAGAATGTCAGTGGTCAGACGGTCCAGTAAACATTTCTGTGATAATTTTATCATATTTCAGAACCCAAAGGAAAGGAGAAATATTTTGATCACTCTCGAAAAATATGTTTTTTAGCCAATTTATATGAAAGTTTGTGAGTACATTTTGGTCCACTAAATGTTCATTTGGTCCAGTAGTTTGAATTTTCTTTGGACTGAATGTCCAGGGCTAAAAGAAGTTCATGGTAAAGACTGGTGACCTAAAATGGTCTTAATGGAGAAGTTAAAATACAGAAATAAACTTATAAATTAAATAAATACATGTGTACTATTTTGTACTTAAACCAGAGAAAGACTACATTCCAAGTCTATTCACACAGGTTATGTACAGCCCAGCTTTATTTGTGTTATGAAAGTAACAATTATTTATTATTTCATCTACTGATAGAGTTATTACAAATAAGATTGATCAGAATAAAGTGTCTGAGTATATAGTGTCAGAGAGTATCAAGTAAATGTCACAGAGAATGATGAGCTAACCGATCAACTTACTTCCTGTACGACATTCTGGCAAGTACTGGAGGCAGCATCAAATGTTGGACTGGGTATGGTTCCCGATTGAAACGTACAGTCATTCAGTGATCCATCAGGCTGCATACATAGATGAGTTAAGGATGTGGCATCAATTTCAAGGACATATGGATTGTTGTACAAATCCTGCACCAAGCTAACATTTACGCTAGCTGAAAACAAAAATAGCAACAGCATGCTTGCTTAAAATGATACAAAATACTCATGTTTTAATCATAGGCAACTGGTGTGTACCATAGACTCCCTCCCACAGACCCTCTACTACCCAGCAATTTCTTTTACACTCCGAAACACTGCTAAATATGTTGTTATAGAATGTTTCATAACAAAAAACAAAGGTTAAAAAAAATCACCATATTATTTTTCTTGGACAGTACAGGGTCTTTGTCATATGCTGGTTCCCGGTGGTTTCAATAAATGGGAAAGTCGCTTTATCGTGTTTTTTAAGGATTAATAATGAAAGAAGACATTGAAAAAATATTACTGAAGAATGTCTACAGAATGTAACGAGTTAAAGAATTTGTTTTACACTATCTCTGTTGGTAAATACAGACTTTGTGAAAGGCGCTGGACTGGTGGGCATGTCCGATAGATTGCGTGTTGGTCTGATAAAGAATCTTATCTCATCAGGCCAGATGCCGAGCGACTTATTTACCTGATGCATACACATCTTATACTTTGGTACGATAGATTTCTTTTAGGTCCAACAGAATTTTCAAGCTTGTCTGACCGAATGTCCCGACAGATTTTTTGCCTTTCGCAATGTCTGTAATTTGTAAAGCACCGATACATGCCTCTTCTTGTTTCCTGTGATTTTCTAGACACAGTACTTGGCTTGGCAGTTGGAATGGGGGCACTGAAAAAGCGTCCCTGAGAAACTTAGAAAGACAGAGCCGAGAATCGAACCCATGACATTTCGTTTAGTAGTCCAGTACCACTCAACCACCGATCACCCCCTGTGCCTTATTCAGTTCAAGTATTGGTAAAATTAACTTCTGATTAACTCCTTATTTTATGATTACTGCATATAACCTATCAGGACATGTATAAGTCCACATGTACATGTTATTTTACATAAAAAGATTTTTACTTCACCATTGAAGCACATTAACACATATGGTCCAGACATAACAGCGTTGTTAAAGTGTTAACAATGTTTATTGTTGTCACTAATGTTTAGTTCTTTTCTTGTCTCAAACGGGAGACAGACAAAACCCCCCCGAACAAAAACCCTCCCAATGTTTTTAACCTAGGTGGACGAAACCCACCTATGATTTTTTCAAAGCGGACGAAAAACCCCCAGTGTTTTTTCAAGGCAGACGACACCCCCCAGTGTTTTTTTTTAGATGGACAGGAAAATTACATGCAGTCTGGTGAATCTGGTGAACTTGTGAAATTAAATAGTTTTGTATTGTATTTTCATTCTTTTTAAAATTCTCAATGGCACTTAATACTAAATGATTATATTGATAATGACAAACTGTAAGATATTCACTCAATTTCTAACTAAAGAAGTCTTTAATTAAGCAATTAACTTGAGTGATTAAATAAGGTTTTAATGACGAACAAACACCAATGAATGAAAGATGAAACAAATATACATTTTCAAATGATTTAAGATAGTATACTTACTCGAATATATATTTTTATAATGTATAATTTGTTATATCGCTTTGTTCGACTTAAAAGGGGGGGCTTTTGTCCGGGAGTTTTTGTCCTACCTTCGTCTCAAACAACATTCCATAAAAACATAAAAATTATGAGACAGAGCCTAGCAACAAACAATTTTCCATTCACAACATTGAAATGAAAGCATGTAAGAAGAATGTCAACATATTTTAAGACTGATTTCTTTAAAAAACCTGAAGTCAATTAATCTACTGGTAAATCTGCATGTACAATGAGTCTTACTGGGTGGTGTTGTTGTGGTCGGTGGGTTAGTGGGAGCCTGTGTTGTGACTGTACTATCTGTTCCATTCACAGCAGTTGTTGCTTCAGTGGTAACTGTAGTAGGTGGTGCAGTGCTTGGTGTAGTAATGTCAACATATGTTCCATTGACAACAAATCCAAATAATCCTGTAGTCTGCAATAACAATTGTGTAAGAACTCCTAAATTATGTTGTACAGGGTAAATGGCCAGGTGCACTATAAATGTGCCAATACATTTACCATATCAGTTAAAATAAATCAATTTACTAGTACTTTTGTAAGTTATATGATAATTTTTGTTATATACTGATTGTCAAATGTACATGAATTTAACAATGCATTACATAGTCTTAAATAAACATGCGGAACAGAGCATTCCCTAACAGTAATATAATCAAAAACTATCGACTGAAGTTTGAAGCTAAAAATAAGCATGTTCAGCGACCTTGCAATTATTCAGCTTTGATAGTTTAATAAAATCGCACTATGGTGCAATGATTATATGGACTTTATTTATTTGACTGTTAAGTTGTCCAAATAAGTAAAAGGTATGCCTATATTCACCATGACAACTTTGAATCCACTATAGTAAGAGGCTGCATCAAGAGCTGCTGTTCCAAGACAAGAGGCCTGATTCAATGTAGGGATAACTCTTGTACACTCGGTGTTTTCTTCCTGTAGATAGGCTAGAGGGACACAAATGCATATATATTATAAAAAATCTGTAGACAAGACACTAAAAATCTAAGACTGATAAACTGACTAACATTGAGGCAGGGTTAAAGAGCAGTGAATTTTAAAGATCAAAATCATTCCGTTGTCGCTGTCCCACTGATATTTGTGTGATGTTGGCTAGGCATTTAAAGATCACATGTGTTTATGACCTGTTTGACATTTTAGCTGTGATTCAGTGCTTTACATATCTAAAAACAAAAGATCAACAACAGTTTAGGATTGTTGTGGAATTTATGAACAG
Source organism: Lutraria lutraria (assembly GCA_964023205.1). NCBI lineage: Eukaryota > Metazoa > Mollusca > Bivalvia > Venerida > Mactridae > Lutraria > Lutraria lutraria. Next base: position 32,343,422 of record OZ026846.1, read on the forward strand.
TAGGTAAGTGTGAAAAACTATTTGTGTTTGAGTCATAGAAAAAATGGGACTGAGTTCTACAGCCATGTATAGGACACGCCCAAATAATGGTCCTATGGGTGATTTCAAAGACTACTTTAACAAACCATTTAATTAACAGACTTTCTAACAGAAACATCCTGTAGTAGATTATACACACATTAATCAAGTCATGAGACCATAATCATGTCTGACTCAGAATGCATCCTTTACATTAGTCAATTACAATACTGAGTATGGAAACAACTAATGACAGGCTTGTGTTTTGAGATCTGTCAACAAGATGATGTTTCAATTTAGAGCTTTGCCACAGAAGTGACTAAAATCCTCGCCGCCACTTTGACAATAGTGCAGGGTTCCCAATAACAGCAGGCTGCAGGCCAATTTAGCCGCTTAGAAATGTGTTTAGGCTGGTTAGGAATCAAAAGTTTATAAAATTTTGCTAGAAAATGCCCGGACCCGCCCCCCCCCCCAGCAGGCCTGTTAGTCTAGCTTTTGGGCCTGTTGGTCACAAACTTATTGAGAACCCTGATAGTGTACTATATGGCTAAAATATAAGTTCAAGGGCACATAACTCTGGAATTAGCAGATCACTGGGCATGAAAATTGTGTCTTGCCCATCTACATTTCATATTGATAATGCATTTCAAGTTTCAATTCAATCCCTTGAAAAATGAGGATTTGCTCCACAAACATTCATGAACGACACAGTAACTCCAATATATCCCCTTTCAAACTTCATTTGTCGGTGTATAATTAACAACATTTCACAGATTTACTTATACAAGATCATGTGAAATATAAGTAGCTTACACATGCACAATGCATAATCAAAATACAGTGCAACTACTTCATGGCAACATCCATTGGGATTTGTTGTTGAGAGGTTGATGCTCTAGAGAGCTTAAATTAGTAGTTAAAATGTACATGTACAGTGGGAAAAAATCATGTTGTTGTTGAAGGGGGGAGGTTGCTGCTCAAGAGGTTTTACTGTAAAACATTTATTATGAAAGCTCAGTGAACAAGTTTTTATACATACACAAAGTATTCTGATCATTGCATTGATTAGAATTTGACTGCACAGGAAGAACAAACGTTCCAGTAGCTTCATTAGGATACACAATATAGACTTGTTCTCCGGACGTGTAGAAACTGTAAATATCATAGAATGGTTCGGGTGTACTGACAGGAAGTGGAAGTGATGCTCTGCCATACTGGTAGGAATATTGATTGAATGATGGGATATCCAGGATAAAATCTGGGTCTAAATAAAAATTTCTTTCCTTGTCTGAAATACAGAATGGACACATTGATGCATTAACAAAGCTTCATCATAGTTCTCACTTGGATTTCAAAGTTGCAGTCCCAGGACTCCAATGACTAATAAAGTTGCAGTCCTAATTTGAATCGCGATAAGCGCGAAAAAAACAACAAGTTCTCAGCATTATGCTGTACAGTATACTTCAATGAATAAATACCTCTCTATTGGGTGAATGATCTTGAATTCTGACATGTTTTCAAGCCTAAGTAAATCATATAAGCTGGCTAAGTACAGTATTTGTTTATGAGCAAATGCACAGCAAGTTTTGAATCATATTAATATACAGAATTTTGAAATAAATTTCAATCTAAAAATGTAAAATGTAAGTTGGAAAAACAGATCAAATACATTATTTATATTCATTGGTTGAAACTGATTTTAGAAAATGTTGAATTCTGAAGACAAATGGATTCAAATCACTCCACAGGAAGCTAATAAAGATCTTTGTATAATGTGTAAAGGGCCTAACAAAAAAATCCCCTGAACATAAAACAAACTATTAGTTCAGTTTCACAAAACTTATACAATCAACAAATCAGTCACAATAAGAACGAACGAGTAATAAAATAATAATAAATGAAAAAAACAAACACTTGGCAACAATGGTTAACTAATGGAAGTAACAGTAACAGATTGTGTATCAACTAAAACAGATAGGGGCCACAATTAAAGTTCATTTATCAATTGTCCCTCAACAGACCCATAAATGCTGTGACCTTTTTTGTTAGCCATAAATAGAGTGATTTTTTTTAATTGTGGCCTAAGCCTAACAATTAAACCAACAATACAAACATACATAAAGCTTTCTCATCTATGTAGGAATCAACAACTGTCAAAAGAAAATCAAAGAATATCCAATGCTATGAAGTCAACATGACATGATAAGCTGACTGCTTTCCTCAATTTTAGATAAAATATACATGAATACTGTATCTAACACATACTGTGGAATCATTAATTTTCGTTGGCGATTTAATTTCATGGGTCGACTTATTCACAAAATCAAATCTCCACAAATTTAAATGCAGAGATAAGGCATTTCTTTTCAAAAATCAAAATCCTTGAATTTATGTCCACACAAAAAAGCCATCTTAGTAAAAACCATGAAAATTGAGCCCAACGAAAATAAACGAAAATACAGTAATCATTCCAATGCTTTTGGTAAAAAGAATATCTCTTTAATTCCTTTTTATTCATTTATTGATATACAAAATGAAGACTGTGATCAAGACGTAGAGGAATATTCAATAATGACAAAAACTTACAGTTATCAAAGTAAATACAGAACAATCCATTGTCCGTTGTTGTTTCAACTGGAGGGTTGGAAAACAAGAAAAAGTTTTCCTGGAAACACGACCCACCATCAAGACTAAAAGGAGAAATTTAAAGAAGTTAATAATGTATTACAAGATCTAGTTGAACAAATCCTTTAGATGAACTGTTAGTTAGACTGTTACAGTACAGGATACACTGGTACAAATTATTTCTAAATTGTACCAATGGTTTAAAAGTTATTGATATATGTACCACATTAACATTCAATTTTTATGTATAATTTTAAAACTAGAGCTGTCACAGAGGTGACTAATACCCCCGTCGCTGCTTTGACACTAAGAAAGCAACAGTACACTATATGGCTAAGTACAAGGGGACATAACTCTGCAATGAGTGAATTGCTGGACATGAAAATTGTGTCTTGCACATCTACACTTGATGGTGATAACATATTTCAAGTTTCATTGCAATCGCTTAAAAATGTGGAAGTGGTTCGCTCCACAAACTTGCGGATGGATGGTTTGACAGACCGACAGAGTGACTCCAATATACCCCCTCTCAAACTTTGTTTGACTGGTTAACATTAAAAAAATAATACACAATGGTGAAAATAACTCCATATACTGTATTCTAGATTAGATACAGACATGTAAGTATTATCTCAGAGTCATTTTAAGATATTTATGTAAAAGTTAATCTATTTTTGGCCAACTAATCCTAAGTATTGATGAAACATAACTTTTCTATTTTTAAAGGATTACAATTGAGATAAGGGAAAACACACATGTTTTAATCAAGTCTAATTTTGTGCAATTCCTTCTAGATAACAAATTATATGGTACTATCATAAAACCATCACAAGCTCTGGTTTGTATCTTATTCTAGAGAATATTCATAATTTATTATTATTGAATGAAAACTCATGCTTACACAACTGGTGTGGGATCACAAAAGAATGAAGAAATATCATCTGCAGTACAATCTTCATCACAGCAGCAATTTATGTCACATTTATTTCCTGTTAAGTCACACAAGCATTGTCCAACCACTAGAAAGCAGAAAAAAAATTAATTTAAACTGTGAAATAAGTATAATTACCTGGGATTTTTTACCTTATATAAAAAATTCTCATATTGAAAAAACCAAGTTTTCATTGAAATGTTTGAATATTACACAAGCGATTTTACAAGATTAACAATGGTAACAAATCAAGGCAACTGCAACATCAGGGCTCTATAAATCCACATGTATGCTAGTAATTAGGAGTAAGAATTGACTCAGGATGAGATGAAATTGCTATACAATTACATTTTATTTAAATTTCAAAGCTTATCATTCAGCAGGACATGAAGCATGAAAAAAAATGGTTGAGCAGGGCTCTCCTTTGACTCTTGAAATGGCATTTTGACTCTTGAAATTTGCAAAATAAGATTTTTGACTCTTGAGAATTGGAACCAAATGTCATTTTAAGAGTCAAAGGAAAGCCCTGAAAATCATGCAATTTTACCAAAAATCAATGAGCTTTTTATGTCCCAAATCAGCAATTTTAGCAACAATTCTTCCCAAAATCAATAGGCTAAGGCCTCTTCCCAATGAAGAGAGAAAAACCCTAGTGCATGTGAACATGCAGTTCTTTGTAAGGTTAATAGGATGGCCCTTCCAAACTCGTTCATGAAATCAGCCAACCAGAAAGCTGAGTAAATAGGGCTACCCTAAGTTAAACACCAGTATTGGTTGATTCCTCCTTATATCCAGATTTGTAATTTTCTGAATTTAGTCAGTCCTAGTACCTTTTCACTACATTAGTTTGTAGCACTGTTGATTATTATTATTATATTAATATTAATGTGAAGAAACATTTTGACATTAATGTGCTGGAATGACTGACAATGAAATAATTTAGTGGTAAGGTACCATGAGGGGATTGGCATTAATGATTAAAGGAAGGTAGATATATAATTTATATGGTATAATACCAATTACATAAATGTACTCATCAGAGCAACAGATAAGGTTTTTGGTGTAATTGGGTAATATTCCTCATTTTCTGGAGGAATTGGGTACTGAGAAAAACAACTGGGTATCCAACATATAGTTACCCCACAGAAATGAAATTGATTGGGTATTCTCATTATATGCTTGAGCCATAATAAACCCAAACACTGCGCACTAAACTTCAGTGTTACTCTTATCTCACCACATGCACTGCATTTCAATATGAGTGTAATATCCACCTACTTCTTCAATTTTCAACCATTGATATTTGTCTGTCTAAATTCTGAATGTATTTTCACTTGTTTTATACCTAGTGAGTGATTGTCTTTTTTACCGTTGTTTTTTGTGCCAATCGAGTCAACAAATTTATGAAAGAATTTCATCAAGAATACCAGCACAAAATATTGTCGCTGGATGAAACAGTTTTTAAAATTAAATCATCCAGTATCTCTCTACCAATTACTGCACCTTCAGATAATTGTTTCTATATGCCAAAATATTAATCAAGCTTGTTAACCTGAAGCGTGATTGATATTTTGGCGTAAAGAAACAATTATCCGAAGGTGCAGTAATTGGTAGAGAGATTCTCGATGATTTAATTCTAAAAATTGTTTTGATTGTGACAGTTATAGGTAAACGCCTTCAGTATGCTCATAATTCAATTACTGGACGTTAGGCGAGCATCTACAAGACCGTACGACTAGCTAAAAACATGTACACGGTGAATTGTGTTTGGTTTGCGTTTTCGCATGAAATTTTGATTTTAATTGGATTTTTATCAATTTTATTTGCATATTTACGCAAATACCTTATCTGTTGCTCTGCTCATATTCCTCCACGTATCGGGTATCTAAATGCTTACAACATCTCGAAGACTGGTCAATCAACATAACAAAATTACACAGTAGAAAATTATGTCAGACTCCAACAGACTCCGACTGATACTAATTAGACCAAATTAATGAAAAATATATTAAGTATTTGCGACAGTGCGAAACTTCTCATCAAATTAAATTAACTAGATATTCAAAACAAACTCATTTAAATAAACAATTGTACCTGTTTCGCCAATAACAGTCTGTGGTCCACTTGGTATTGTAGTTGTCGTTGGTGGCAAAGTTGTTGTCGGTGTAGTTGGTGCCTCGGTCGTTGGGGCATCTGTTGTGTTACCTGGGGCACCTGTAGGTGCATTCGTTGCAGATTCAACTATTATATCAGAATAAAGTGACCCCAAAATTGCAAAAATCACAAAATTCCAAAATAATTTGGACAAGCACCGACACAGTTTCATTTTCGCCGCCATGTTGTACACAAACACGGAATTGTGGGAGAAATCTACGAACGACTATAATTAAAAATTATAACGGATATAGACGGACGAACTGGTCATTTGAATTTTGTCATAAACACAGGACTGGTTTTTTTCTGATCCGTAATAGATAATTATGAAATCAAAAATATTAAAGGATTGTATATAACGTAATCGTAATTATTCGTTTTTTATTCGTCTATCTGATCAGCGTCTGATCCAAATAAGAATCCCGTTATTTTTTAACTGTTGTTTTCATCTTTTTTAAATGTTAACGAATGGTTATATCAAGGACTTATATATAAGTCCTTGGTTATATTTACACAATTATAAGAATGCTTAATTTTAATGTTATATTCTAGGATATAGGTTCAACACATATATATCACTTACAACAGAGACTCTTATGCTATATCACATACAGTAGCCTATATAGGCTAGCATCCCTGGTCTTAAGAAGCTGTGTAAAGACTTATATTCAAGTCCTTGGTTAGAAGTTAAAGGTCCGAAGAAAAGAAACGGGTAGTTACGCTCGTGTTTGTTTGCCACAGGGACTCTGCAGTACGACCTTCACAAAACGTACAATTAACAATACAGTTTATTTACAAAATCAGCAATTACAATTTACAATACACGGAACAATCTTGTAACGTTATTTGTAGGCCTATTTATATGCTAAATTATGACATTTTGATGTGATCGTATTTTTGACTACAAAAAAGATTTCAGACCAACCTCGAGCGTTTCTTGGTCAGATTTGCTAGAAGCTTAGATTTGGTCTCATTTTATCACAAAATAATACACGAAACCACTGCAAACTTCTTTTAAAAACATTTATCCATATTGTATCATAATTTTATGTTTTGTAAAGGCCACGCGCGTTATCCGGAATAAAGAGTTATATGCCTCATTATAGTTTATACATCATTTTTTATATATCAGCTGAATCAACAGGGTTGAATTCTGTGACATTTAGATAATTATTGGTTACATTATGGTGTTTTATATAGAATCAAGTTATTACAATTTTACCATCACCAATTTAAGGACTTATATACATGTATGTATATAAGTCCTTGCCATCACGGGAACTTTACAACAGCCTATGTATTCGAATGAAGACTTTGCGAATAAAAGCGCGCAATATGAGACTTTTGATGTTACATGATCAGACAATTTGTCACACTCGAGTATCGAACCAGTGACATTTTTACTGTGCACCCAAGATTGTTGAGCTTGTGTAAGGAAAATGATTTATGTATCCTTAATGGTAGATTAGAAGAGGGAAAATGTACTTACAATGGTTTGTATAGAAATACACCTGTAAATAGTTTAGTTGATTATGTAATTACGAATCATGAATGTTTTTCTAGTGTATGTAATATGTTTGTATATGATATGACTGAATTCTCGGACCATTGTCCCCTTACTTTTTCTGTTAACTGTGATGATATTGATAAAAATAATGTACGTATTTCCGAAACGGAAAAAATTGTTTGGGATAGTAATCGCTCGACCGAATTCTTAAAATCCGTTAAAGAAAATGAACGTTTATTTAACGATATAAATGACAGACTAATTCGTGGAGATTACGATGTAAACCAATGTATAAATGAATTTTCGAATCTAGTACATGATATATCAAAAAAATGTTTCGGTAAAACTTATAAGCCACAATCAAATGGTAAAAAAAGAAAAAGCGCCTGGTTTAATGATAATTGTAGAAGAGCAAAATCTGAACTTTACAATGCTAAACGTTGTTTCTTGAAAACAAAAACAAATGAAAATAAAATTCGTTTCTTAGAGTGCAAAAAGATTTATTCTAAAGAGAAACGCTTAGCTAAAAGTATTTACTTTAATAAAGAAAAATATAATTTGAAAAAATTAAGTAAAAACTCACCGCGCCAATTTTGGAAGTACATAAACAAGTATCGGAAAACTCGACAAATGACATCTCATTAAATGAATTCACTCAATACTTCAAAAATATATCGAACATCGACAATGAACAATTAGCTGATAATAACGAGTTTGAGATCTTGTACGACCACTCGATTACTATTGATCAGTTAGATAAACCGATTTCGATCGATGAAATTCAAAAAACAATTTCAACAATGAATCGTCATAAGAGTTGCGACTACGATAATAATGTAGCGGATTTCTTTATTGATGCAAAGGAATTTGTTTCTCCATTTTTATGCAATATATTTAATCATATTTTTGATAACTGTACTTATCCGGAAGCTTGGACTGAAGGTGTTATTGTACCGATATTCAAAAAAGGTTCCAAATCAAATCCTGAAAACTATAGAGGTATCACACTGGTAAATGTATTAGGTAAACTATTTTCACTTATTTTACGAAACCGTATCAATAATTGGTGTGAGTGCAACGGTATTTTTAATGAAACTCAATTTGGATTTCGTAATGAGCGTTCTACTGGTGATGCTATTTTTATATTACATTCTATTATACAAAAAGTTTTATCGAATAATTCAAAACTATGGTGTGTCTTTATTGACTACAAACGAGCATTTGACTCTGTAAATAGAGATGCTTTATACTTAAAACTTGTCAATTCTGGCATAAGTTGTAAAATGTCTAATATGATTAAGTGTATTTATAATGTTGTTAAATCATGTGTAAAATTACCAAGTACTGGTGAATTGTCAGATTTCTTTGATATTACACTTGGTTTAAAACAAGGAGAGCCATTATCACCTTTATTGTTTATTTTATTTATAAATGATATTACTGAAAATGTAGATATTAACTTGTTAACTGCAAGGGATCTTGAGCTTTTATCTATATATTTGATTTTATTTGCTGACGATATTGTCATGTTTACAACTGACCCAGGTAGTTTACAATCACAAATAGATAGCATTTCACAATATTCAGAAAAATGGGGTTTAGAAATTAATGTAAAAAAAACTAAAGTTTGTATTTTTGAAAAACGTAAACAGAATTTTTACCCTGATTTTTTTATAAATGGACAAAAGATCGAAATGGTAGATAATTTTACTTATTTAGGTGTCAATTTTACGAAAAATGGAACATTCACCTCTGCTGTAAAAACTTTGCATGACCAAGCTCTGAAGGCGTATAATAACTTATTAACAATTTTTGATTCAGTTCATCTAGATATTAAATCGAAATTGTCTCTTTTTGACTCAATGGTATTACCTATCCTTTTATACGGATCTGAAGTTTGGGGTGTGTATAACTTTAAAGATATTGACAATCTACATATCCGTTTTTGTAAATATGTTCTTGGTGTTAAAAAGCAGACCCCAAACAATATTGTCTTAGCTGAATTAGGTAGGCTACCAATATCTGTATTATGTAAAGAAAGAGCAATAAAATTCTGGCTGAAAATTATGAACAATGTTAACTCCACTATTAATAACGTATATCATGATCTTCAGGTTAATGTTCGTAACTCAAATTGGGTACGTAAGATTACTTCTATTGTTGATCATCTTGGTTTTGGATATCTACATACAGAATACTCTCAAAATTTTAATTATTTCCCACAAATTAAGCAAAGATTACATGATCAGTATATTCAAAATTGGAACAATTCAATCAGTAACATGTCTAAACTCGATCTATACAGAAAATTTAAAAAAGATTATATTTTTGAAGAATATTTAGTTAATATTAGTAACGACGATTTAAGGAAACACTTGACACGTTTACGGCTAGGATCTCATAGACTTGAAATTGAATCGGGAAGATTTAGTAGAATAGAAAGAAATAATAGATTCTGTAAAATATGTTATCAAAATGTAATCGAAAATGAATACCACTTTCTACTATGTTGTAGCAAATACAAGGATTTAAGACTTAAATTTTTGGGACAAATATCATGGCCAAATATTAACAAATTCATCTCTTTTATGTCTAGCAAAAATGTTCGGAAAACAGTAAATATTGCTAAATTCATTAAACATGCTATGTCCTGTCGCTCAAAATTACTTAACTCTGTACCTGTTTCTTGATTTATCAGATTTATCTTAATAATCCATTTGTTCATATGCTCACTTGATGGTTTATGTATATGTATATATATATATATATATATGTTTGTCTTTGCCATATTATGTTGTAAATGGCCAAAGGCAATGTATTTTGCTATTTGCCAATAGACTTTGAACTTGAACTTGTTGTATTATTGCTAGTCTGCACTGTGTCCAGTATAATAAGACAATCACTATGCTCAGCTTAATTAGTGCTTTTTTGGAAACTGAGCGATAGGTCAGCTTACCATAGCCTTCACTCGCTTGGCGAGCATGAATTTACTACATTTTTCTACATCCGCCATGCAATTCTTTTAAACCAGTTCCCGTTCAATCAAAGTTGCCGTGGGCTATGTAAGTTCAGTTTCCGTAAGTACTTTCAGGACTTTGATTACAATCAGCCGCATGATATAAACATCTCACATTAGTAAATATAAGAAGTTCGTATTAAATACAATGTAGTTATTATTTGTTATAAAACTATGTACATAACGAAACAGCTTCCATGATAAGACAAATTATCTGGAATCCCTGTATAGCCTAGGCGTGAGTTCATTAACAAGCCACGCATTGACCATCAATCATATTGCATAATATACCACCACGTGGAAAATTTTATTTTCTTATATAAAATTGCATAACCAAATGCTAGAACAAGGCAATTATCGAGGAGTTCTTTGCGAAGTCATACATGTGAGTAATATCGATTATTCTCCGTGACAAAACTTAGTGTGGAAAGTTCAAACCGACAGAAAAGACTAACAGCGTTAATAAATAGCTGCATAATTATATGTACGTGCTGTTTAGCATCGTTCATCATTTCCAGTGAATGCTATCACCCGAGCGGCTTGTCACAACATTACAGGAAAAAGATAAAACAGTTTCGTATTTTTCAAATAATATAATAAAGTAACTGCACATTTGATATGCTGCGTCAGACATTGACATACCGGGTATTCGGATAATCGGCCGAATAATCAACGTTTTGCTGTAGGTGGAAACAAACTGTTCCGACTTCGGACAGTTCAACCAGACTGACTCGACAGAGAAAATCGAAAGAACTAATTTAGAGAGAGAATGAAATTGTATATTGCTATATTGTATACATGCTTTGCATATTTCTCTTTTAATCGTACATTTCAATACATATATATTTCTTTTTTAAATATACATATTAGATCATTTTTCAGATACAATGTAGCTATTTTGTGACTTTTTATGGTTATATTTAATTATGATATAAGCTTATAACAGATGTAAATCTTGTTAGTGATTCTCATGGTATGATATGTAAAAAATATAAGATTTTGTACTATAGATATATTAATTGTTGTATATTGATTATCTTCCAACCTGATATTCATTTAATCAGGATGACATATGTTTTATACTACAGAATCTGAGATATTTACCCACTTGGATACCTAAATAGACGATTTTCACCAAGTCTGCTTTTATACTGGTACCCAAATATTCATAACCAGGATGCAAAGGCTCAAATACTTTGGAGCTAATTCATTAACACGTGCTCACACTCAGTTAATCTACGTCACCGGACCACCTCAAACTTCACAGTATCGATCCTCTTTGTGAAGATCTTACAATGTGTGCGGTAATCTAAAAGGTGGTCGAATCCTCAAAACGGCACTAAACACGTAAACTATGTTGTAAGCTTTTGTTTTGTTAAACATTTATTTGTTAAGAACAAATTAACGCATTTTAGTCGGTGAACGGAAATTTAGCGCTCTTTGTCCACTGTAAAAGTACATCCGAACTGTCATTATTGTATTCGTCCAAGTGTTTTTAAGTTTGCACAATTAATGCTATCAATTAATAAAACTGAAGAAATCAACCTAGCTAAGTTTGCCCATCTTGTATTTTCCTCACGTCAGTCTTCCATTGCATGGAACAATTGGGTAACTGTCCGATTTATCTTAAATTATACCGTTGGTAAATTTCCTTCCGTCTGCAAATCCAACAGCTAAGGTCTCATGATAATAAAAAATCTATGAAATATTTGATTATTCCCTTAAAGTGTTATGGAACTACATATTTTGATCCAATCAGGTTTTTTATACAATTTGTATCATGATACTCTCCAATGTAATATCTTTGTCTGATGTTTTGTACCTCATTCCTACATTTGTTGTACATGTATATCCATTTTTTGTTCATCCTCAATGAATAATATTTTCTATTTACATATTTATTATCATGTATCTATCTTTCTTTCCTTTTCCGTTTTTCTTAATATTTTTTTCCCCAATTAAATATATTTTTCACGTGTATGTCATTGTAATTTGCATATGTTTGTAACAAGATACTTTGTCTATACCAGAACGTCACTTAATAAATTCTGTAATGTTCTTCTGTTATTTGTATTTCGCGGCGTATATAAACGTTTTAATTAACGAAATATTTTGCATTGCAACAATCTTTAACCGGAGCGCATTTTTACATCGGTCATAAAATCTGTATAATTCACTTTTGCTGAAAAGTACAATGTATGTTGAAAACTGAATCTTCTATATTGTGAATGCTCGGTACATGTCACTTTTCTAATGTTGTATTTGTTAGGGCCTAAGAATGTTTGTTTCTGGTTACATGCTCATTTATAAAAGGGGTAGGTAGGTCGGGGCGTTTTTGTTTGCTCTTGGAAGCATGTAGAAAGGTAAAATAGTGAGAAGATAAATTTTCCGTTCCTCGGGTTGATAACAATCTAGGGTCGCGGGGAATTATAATGGTAGCTCGGGTAACAATAAACAAACACTTTTTTTACGCCCAGCTCTTCAAAACGATAGACAAACGTACACGTCTTCTAAGTGAATGTATTACAATTACATGTAGATATCTACACGTATAGTACAACTTCTCCAGAGCGGACCTCTCATGTGCAACAACCTCCATCCTTCAACAACATGATATTTTCCAACTGCACGATTTAACTTTTAATTTAACCTCACTAGAGCAACAATCTTTCGACAACAACATACTTTTGCTTCTCCCAAAAGGTGATGCTTTGGAGAGGTTGCACTGTACATAACATAATAATGCTGTGTGAAAGAACAGCTTATACATGTATTTATCGACTGACTTACTTAATTAAGATCAACCTTCATTTTGAAGGTATATGCATTGTGAAGTTTGACAAAAATTTTTTCATTTCCATTAACATCCTCATTAAAAAAAATATATAGTCAAACCTGTGAATAAAGGCCCACCCTTAAGGAAGGCAATGTGTGACCTGTATTGACAGGTGGGCTTTTCCATTCCATTTTGTTCAAATAATCAATCATGATTTTTTTAAATAATGGCCTTTATTCATAGGGTGGCCTTTATTTGGAGGTGGTCGCTAACACAGGGTTGACTGTAGTATGTCTTGAAAGTGTGTGGAAAGGTTAAAAGTTACCGTTCCTCGATCCTTAATTAAGGTCTAGGGGAAAAGTGGGGTAGGTCGGGTGACTAGAAACAAACTTTTTTTTACGCCTTAGCAAATTTTATTGCCACATACATGATACAACTAAATAACGCAGTGCATGGTATTGGTTGATCAAAACACAAAGAAAAGCTTTTACAAATAATGACCGGGAACAAATGATTGGAACTTAGGTAAAAGTTAGTTGAAAATCGACATTGGTACACGAATCAAGTACATGTTAAGCTATTATGAGTAATATTTCGTACTTAAATCCATGTAGTATGTGACTACATTTATATAATTATTTGTATGTACGAAGAATAAAACATTTTGTTTTAAATGAACTTAACAAAAAGCAAATCTGCTTGGCAAAAGCCATGACGACAAGTTAGAGATTAATCAGCAACATAATGAAAACAACAACAACGTCCCATAATAACATTCAATGTTTCTGTTTCTTTCTTAAAAAAACACCCATTTTGTTGCGTACTTTGATAATTAATACATGTAATTATTACATCCTTAATATTGTACTTTTCTGACACATCTACTCAATACTACACAAAAATGTTAATATTACAAAAATAATAGTATTGACCAATTATCATTATTTCTTTGAGAGTTACCTCGGATACTTCTATTTATTTTACGACACATTTTTTTAACTTCTGCAAGAGTTGTTGCCCTTGTTGAAAAATATTAATTTCTGTTAGTGATTTTTTTCCAACATTTTCTCACTCGAAATTGACTCTTTTTGACTCAATGGTATTACCTATCCTTTTATACGGATCTGAAGTTTGGGGTGTGTATAACTTTAAAGATATTGACAATCTACATATCCGTTTTTGTAAATATGTTCTTGGTGTTAAAAAGCAGACCCCAAACAATATTGTCTTAGCTGAATTAGGTAGGCTACCAATATCTGTATTATGTAAAGAAAGAGCAATAAAATTCTGGCTGAAAATTATGAACAATGTTAACTCCACTATTAATAACGTATATCATGATCTTCAGGTTAATGTTCGTAACTCAAATTGGGTACGTAAGATTACTTCTATTGTTGATCATCTTGGTTTTGGATATCTACATACAGAATACTCTCAAAATTTTAATTATTTCCCACAAATTAAGCAAAGATTACATGATCAGTATATTCAAAATTGGAACAATTCAATCAGTAACATGTCTAAACTCGATCTATACAGAAAATTTAAAAAAGATTATATTTTTGAAGAATATTTAGTTAATATTAGTAACGACGATTTAAGGAAACACTTGACACGTTTACGGCTAGGATCTCATAGACTTGAAATTGAATCGGGAAGATTTAGTAGAATAGAAAGAAATAATAGATTCTGTAAAATATGTTATCAAAATGTAATCGAAAATGAATACCACTTTCTACTATGTTGTAGCAAATACAAGGATTTAAGACTTAAATTTTTGGGACAAATATCATGGCCAAATATTAACAAATTCATCTCTTTTATGTCTAGCAAAAATGTTCGGAAAACAGTAAATATTGCTAAATTCATTAAACATGCTATGTCCTGTCGCTCAAAATTACTTAACTCTGTACCTGTTTCTTGATTTATCAGATTTATCTTAATAATCCATTTGTTCATATGCTCACTTGATGGTTTATGTATATGTATATATATATATATATATATGTTTGTCTTTGCCATATTATGTTGTAAATGGCCAAAGGCAATGTATTTTGCTATTTGCCAATAGACTTTGAACTTGAACTTGTTGTATTATTGCTAGTCTGCACTGTGTCCAGTATAATAAGACAATCACTATGCTCAGCTTAATTAGTGCTTTTTTGGAAACTGAGCGATAGGTCAGCTTACCATAGCCTTCACTCGCTTGGCGAGCATGAATTTACTACATTTTTCTACATCCGCCATGCAATTCTTTTAAACCAGTTCCCGTTCAATCAAAGTTGCCGTGGGCTATGTAAGTTCAGTTTCCGTAAGTACTTTCAGGACTTTGATTACAATCAGCCGCATGATATAAACATCTCACATTAGTAAATATAAGAAGTTCGTATTAAATACAATGTAGTTATTATTTGTTATAAAACTATGTACATAACGAAACAGCTTCCATGATAAGACAAATTATCTGGAATCCCTGTATAGCCTAGGCGTGAGTTCATTAACAAGCCACGCATTGACCATCAATCATATTGCATAATATACCACCACGTGGAAAATTTTATTTTCTTATATAAAATTGCATAACCAAATGCTAGAACAAGGCAATTATCGAGGAGTTCTTTGCGAAGTCATACATGTGAGTAATATCGATTATTCTCCGTGACAAAACTTAGTGTGGAAAGTTCAAACCGACAGAAAAGACTAACAGCGTTAATAAATAGCTGCATAATTATATGTACGTGCTGTTTAGCATCGTTCATCATTTCCAGTGAATGCTATCACCCGAGCGGCTTGTCACAACATTACAGGAAAAAGATAAAACAGTTTCGTATTTTTCAAATAATATAATAAAGTAACTGCACATTTGATATGCTGCGTCAGACATTGACATACCGGGTATTCGGATAATCGGCCGAATAATCAACGTTTTGCTGTAGGTGGAAACAAACTGTTCCGACTTCGGACAGTTCAACCAGACTGACTCGACAGAGAAAATCGAAAGAACTAATTTAGAGAGAGAATGAAATTGTATATTGCTATATTGTATACATGCTTTGCATATTTCTCTTTTAATCGTACATTTCAATACATATATATTTCTTTTTTAAATATACATATTAGATCATTTTTCAGATACAATGTAGCTATTTTGTGACTTTTTATGGTTATATTTAATTATGATATAAGCTTATAACAGATGTAAATCTTGTTAGTGATTCTCATGGTATGATATGTAAAAAATATAAGATTTTGTACTATAGATATATTAATTGTTGTATATTGATTATCTTCCAACCTGATATTCATTTAATCAGGATGACATATGTTTTATACTACAGAATCTGAGATATTTACCCACTTGGATACCTAAATAGACGATTTTCACCAAGTCTGCTTTTATACTGGTACCCAAATATTCATAACCAGGATGCAAAGGCTCAAATACTTTGGAGCTAATTCATTAACACGTGCTCACACTCAGTTAATCTACGTCACCGGACCACCTCAAACTTCACAGTATCGATCCTCTTTGTGAAGATCTTACAATGTGTGCGGTAATCTAAAAGGTGGTCGAATCCTCAAAACGGCACTAAACACGTAAACTATGTTGTAAGCTTTTGTTTTGTTAAACATTTATTTGTTAAGAACAAATTAACGCATTTTAGTCGGTGAACGGAAATTTAGCGCTCTTTGTCCACTGTAAAAGTACATCCGAACTGTCATTATTGTATTCGTCCAAGTGTTTTTAAGTTTGCACAATTAATGCTATCAATTAATAAAACTGAAGAAATCAACCTAGCTAAGTTTGCCCATCTTGTATTTTCCTCACGTCAGTCTTCCATTGCATGGAACAATTGGGTAACTGTCCGATTTATCTTAAATTATACCGTTGGTAAATTTCCTTCCGTCTGCAAATCCAACAGCTAAGGTCTCATGATAATAAAAAATCTATGAAATATTTGATTATTCCCTTAAAGTGTTATGGAACTACATATTTTGATCCAATCAGGTTTTTTATACAATTTGTATCATGATACTCTCCAATGTAATATCTTTGTCTGATGTTTTGTACCTCATTCCTACATTTGTTGTACATGTATATCCATTTTTTGTTCATCCTCAATGAATAATATTTTCTATTTACATATTTATTATCATGTATCTATCTTTCTTTCCTTTTCCGTTTTTCTTAATATTTTTTTCCCCAATTAAATATATTTTTCACGTGTATGTCATTGTAATTTGCATATGTTTGTAACAAGATACTTTGTCTATACCAGAACGTCACTTAATAAATTCTGTAATGTTCTTCTGTTATTTGTATTTCGCGGCGTATATAAACGTTTTAATTAACGAAATATTTTGCATTGCAACAATCTTTAACCGGAGCGCATTTTTACATCGGTCATAAAATCTGTATAATTCACTTTTGCTGAAAAGTACAATGTATGTTGAAAACTGAATCTTCTATATTGTGAATGCTCGGTACATGTCACTTTTCTAATGTTGTATTTGTTAGGGCCTAAGAATGTTTGTTTCTGGTTACATGCTCATTTATAAAAGGGGTAGGTAGGTCGGGGCGTTTTTGTTTGCTCTTGGAAGCATGTAGAAAGGTAAAATAGTGAGAAGATAAATTTTCCGTTCCTCGGGTTGATAACAATCTAGGGTCGCGGGGAATTATAATGGTAGCTCGGGTAACAATAAACAAACACTTTTTTTACGCCCAGCTCTTCAAAACGATAGACAAACGTACACGTCTTCTAAGTGAATGTATTACAATTACATGTAGATATCTACACGTATAGTACAACTTCTCCAGAGCGGACCTCTCATGTGCAACAACCTCCATCCTTCAACAACATGATATTTTCCAACTGCACGATTTAACTTTTAATTTAACCTCACTAGAGCAACAATCTTTCGACAACAACATACTTTTGCTTCTCCCAAAAGGTGATGCTTTGGAGAGGTTGCACTGTACATAACATAATAATGCTGTGTGAAAGAACAGCTTATACATGTATTTATCGACTGACTTACTTAATTAAGATCAACCTTCATTTTGAAGGTATATGCATTGTGAAGTTTGACAAAAATTTTTTCATTTCCATTAACATCCTCATTAAAAAAAATATATAGTCAAACCTGTGAATAAAGGCCCACCCTTAAGGAAGGCAATGTGTGACCTGTATTGACAGGTGGGCTTTTCCATTCCATTTTGTTCAAATAATCAATCATGATTTTTTTAAATAATGGCCTTTATTCATAGGGTGGCCTTTATTTGGAGGTGGTCGCTAACACAGGGTTGACTGTAGTATGTCTTGAAAGTGTGTGGAAAGGTTAAAAGTTACCGTTCCTCGATCCTTAATTAAGGTCTAGGGGAAAAGTGGGGTAGGTCGGGTGACTAGAAACAAACTTTTTTTTACGCCTTAGCAAATTTTATTGCCACATACATGATACAACTAAATAACGCAGTGCATGGTATTGGTTGATCAAAACACAAAGAAAAGCTTTTACAAATAATGACCGGGAACAAATGATTGGAACTTAGGTAAAAGTTAGTTGAAAATCGACATTGGTACACGAATCAAGTACATGTTAAGCTATTATGAGTAATATTTCGTACTTAAATCCATGTAGTATGTGACTACATTTATATAATTATTTGTATGTACGAAGAATAAAAAATTTTGTTTTAAATGAACTTAACAAAAAGCAAATCTGCTTGGCAAAAGCCATGACGACAAGTTAGAGATTAATCAGCAACATAATGAAAACAACAACAACGTCCCATAATAACATTCAATGTTTCTGTTTCTTTCTTAAAAAAACACCCATTTTGTTGCGTACTTTGATAATTAATACATGTAATTATTACATCCTTAATATTGTACTTTTCTGACACATCTACTCAATACTACACAAAAATGTTAATATTACAAAAATAATAGTATTGACCAATTATCATTATTTCTTTGAGAGTTACCTCGGATACTTCTATTTATTTTACGACACATTTTTTTAACTTCTGCAAGAGTTGTTGCCCTTGTTGAAAAATATTAATTTCTGTTAGTGATTTTTTTCCAACATTTTCTCACTCGAAATTGACTCTTTTTGACTCAATGGTATTACCTATCCTTTTATACGGATCTGAAGTTTGGGGTGTGTATAACTTTAAAGATATTGACAATCTACATATCCGTTTTTGTAAATATGTTCTTGGTGTTAAAAAGCAGACCCCAAACAATATTGTCTTAGCTGAATTAGGTAGGCTACCAATATCTGTATTATGTAAAGAAAGAGCAATAAAATTCTGGCTGAAAATTATGAACAATGTTAACTCCACTATTAATAACGTATATCATGATCTTCAGGTTAATGTTCGTAACTCAAATTGGGTACGTAAGATTACTTCTATTGTTGATCATCTTGGTTTTGGATATCTACATACAGAATACTCTCAAAATTTTAATTATTTCCCACAAATTAAGCAAAGATTACATGATCAGTATATTCAAAATTGGAACAATTCAATCAGTAACATGTCTAAACTCGATCTATACAGAAAATTTAAAAAAGATTATATTTTTGAAGAATATTTAGTTAATATTAGTAACGACGATTTAAGGAAACACTTGACACGTTTACGGCTAGGATCTCATAGACTTGAAATTGAATCGGGAAGATTTAGTAGAATAGAAAGAAATAATAGATTCTGTAAAATATGTTATCAAAATGTAATCGAAAATGAATACCACTTTCTACTATGTTGTAGCAAATACAAGGATTTAAGACTTAAATTTTTGGGACAAATATCATGGCCAAATATTAACAAATTCATCTCTTTTATGTCTAGCAAAAATGTTCGGAAAACAGTAAATATTGCTAAATTCATTAAACATGCTATGTCCTGTCGCTCAAAATTACTTAACTCTGTACCTGTTTCTTGATTTATCAGATTTATCTTAATAATCCATTTGTTCATATGCTCACTTGATGGTTTATGTATATGTATATATATATATATATATATGTTTGTCTTTGCCATATTATGTTGTAAATGGCCAAAGGCAATGTATTTTGCTATTTGCCAATAGACTTTGAACTTGAACTTGTTGTATTATTGCTAGTCTGCACTGTGTCCAGTATAATAAGACAATCACTATGCTCAGCTTAATTAGTGCTTTTTTGGAAACTGAGCGATAGGTCAGCTTACCATAGCCTTCACTCGCTTGGCGAGCATGAATTTACTACATTTTTCTACATCCGCCATGCAATTCTTTTAAACCAGTTCCCGTTCAATCAAAGTTGCCGTGGGCTATGTAAGTTCAGTTTCCGTAAGTACTTTCAGGACTTTGATTACAATCAGCCGCATGATATAAACATCTCACATTAGTAAATATAAGAAGTTCGTATTAAATACAATGTAGTTATTATTTGTTATAAAACTATGTACATAACGAAACAGCTTCCATGATAAGACAAATTATCTGGAATCCCTGTATAGCCTAGGCGTGAGTTCATTAACAAGCCACGCATTGACCATCAATCATATTGCATAATATACCACCACGTGGAAAATTTTATTTTCTTATATAAAATTGCATAACCAAATGCTAGAACAAGGCAATTATCGAGGAGTTCTTTGCGAAGTCATACATGTGAGTAATATCGATTATTCTCCGTGACAAAACTTAGTGTGGAAAGTTCAAACCGACAGAAAAGACTAACAGCGTTAATAAATAGCTGCATAATTATATGTACGTGCTGTTTAGCATCGTTCATCATTTCCAGTGAATGCTATCACCCGAGCGGCTTGTCACAACATTACAGGAAAAAGATAAAACAGTTTCGTATTTTTCAAATAATATAATAAAGTAACTGCACATTTGATATGCTGCGTCAGACATTGACATACCGGGTATTCGGATAATCGGCCGAATAATCAACGTTTTGCTGTAGGTGGAAACAAACTGTTCCGACTTCGGACAGTTCAACCAGACTGACTCGACAGAGAAAATCGAAAGAACTAATTTAGAGAGAGAATGAAATTGTATATTGCTATATTGTATACATGCTTTGCATATTTCTCTTTTAATCGTACATTTCAATACATATATATTTCTTTTTTAAATATACATATTAGATCATTTTTCAGATACAATGTAGCTATTTTGTGACTTTTTATGGTTATATTTAATTATGATATAAGCTTATAACAGATGTAAATCTTGTTAGTGATTCTCATGGTATGATATGTAAAAAATATAAGATTTTGTACTATAGATATATTAATTGTTGTATATTGATTATCTTCCAACCTGATATTCATTTAATCAGGATGACATATGTTTTATACTACAGAATCTGAGATATTTACCCACTTGGATACCTAAATAGACGATTTTCACCAAGTCTGCTTTTATACTGGTACCCAAATATTCATAACCAGGATGCAAAGGCTCAAATACTTTGGAGCTAATTCATTAACACGTGCTCACACTCAGTTAATCTACGTCACCGGACCACCTCAAACTTCACAGTATCGATCCTCTTTGTGAAGATCTTACAATGTGTGCGGTAATCTAAAAGGTGGTCGAATCCTCAAAACGGCACTAAACACGTAAACTATGTTGTAAGCTTTTGTTTTGTTAAACATTTATTTGTTAAGAACAAATTAACGCATTTTAGTCGGTGAACGGAAATTTAGCGCTCTTTGTCCACTGTAAAAGTACATCCGAACTGTCATTATTGTATTCGTCCAAGTGTTTTTAAGTTTGCACAATTAATGCTATCAATTAATAAAACTGAAGAAATCAACCTAGCTAAGTTTGCCCATCTTGTATTTTCCTCACGTCAGTCTTCCATTGCATGGAACAATTGGGTAACTGTCCGATTTATCTTAAATTATACCGTTGGTAAATTTCCTTCCGTCTGCAAATCCAACAGCTAAGGTCTCATGATAATAAAAAATCTATGAAATATTTGATTATTCCCTTAAAGTGTTATGGAACTACATATTTTGATCCAATCAGGTTTTTTATACAATTTGTATCATGATACTCTCCAATGTAATATCTTTGTCTGATGTTTTGTACCTCATTCCTACATTTGTTGTACATGTATATCCATTTTTTGTTCATCCTCAATGAATAATATTTTCTATTTACATATTTATTATCATGTATCTATCTTTCTTTCCTTTTCCGTTTTTCTTAATATTTTTTTCCCAATTAAATATATTTTTCACGTGTATGTCATTGTAATTTGCATATGTTTGTAACAAGATACTTTGTCTATACCAGAACGTCACTTAATAAATTCTGTAATGTTCTTCTGTTATTTGTATTTCGCGGCGTATATAAACGTTTTAATTAACGAAATATTTTGCATTGCAACAATCTTTAACCGGAGCGCATTTTTACATCGGTCATAAAATCTGTATAATTCACTTTTGCTGAAAAGTACAATGTATGTTGAAAACTGAATCTTCTATATTGTGAATGCTCGGTACATGTCACTTTTCTAATGTTGTATTTGTTAGGGCCTAAGAATGTTTGTTTCTGGTTACATGCTCATTTATAAAAGGGGTAGGTAGGTCGGGGCGTTTTTGTTTGCTCTTGGAAGCATGTAGAAAGGTAAAATAGTGAGAAGATAAATTTTCCGTTCCTCGGGTTGATAACAATCTAGGGTCGCGGGGAATTATAATGGTAGCTCGGGTAACAATAAACAAACACTTTTTTTACGCCCAGCTCTTCAAAACGATAGACAAACGTACACGTCTTCTAAGTGAATGTATTACAATTACATGTAGATATCTACACGTATAGTACAACTTCTCCAGAGCGGACCTCTCATGTGCAACAACCTCCATCCTTCAACAACATGATATTTTCCAACTGCACGATTTAACTTTTAATTTAACCTCACTAGAGCAACAATCTTTCGACAACAACATACTTTTGCTTCTCCCAAAAGGTGATGCTTTGGAGAGGTTGCACTGTACATAACATAATAATGCTGTGTGAAAGAACAGCTTATACATGTATTTATCGACTGACTTACTTAATTAAGATCAACCTTCATTTTGAAGGTATATGCATTGTGAAGTTTGACAAAAAATTTTTCATTTCCATTAACATCCTCATTAAAAAAAATATATAGTCAAACCTGTGAATAAAGGCCCACCCTTAAGGAAGGCAATGTGTGACCTGTATTGACAGGTGGGCTTTTCCATTCCATTTTGTTCAAATAATCAATCATGATTTTTTTAAATAATGGCCTTTATTCATAGGGTGGCCTTTATTTGGAGGTGGTCGCTAACACAGGGTTGACTGTAGTATGTCTTGAAAGTGTGTGGAAAGGTTAAAAGTTACCGTTCCTCGATCCTTAATTAAGGTCTAGGGGAAAAGTGGGGTAGGTCGGGTGACTAGAAACAAACTTTTTTTTACGCCTTAGCAAATTTTATTGCCACATACATGATACAACTAAATAACGCAGTGCATGGTATTGGTTGATCAAAACACAAAGAAAAGCTTTTACAAATAATGACCGGGAACAAATGATTGGAACTTAGGTAAAAGTTAGTTGAAAATCGACATTGGTACACGAATCAAGTACATGTTAAGCTATTATGAGTAATATTTCGTACTTAAATCCATGTAGTATGTGACTACATTTATATAATTATTTGTATGTACGAAGAATAAAACATTTTGTTTTAAATGAACTTAACAAAAAGCAAATCTGCTTGGCAAAAGCCATGACGACAAGTTAGAGATTAATCAGCAACATAATGAAAACAACAACAACGTCCCATAATAACATTCAATGTTTCTGTTTCTTTCTTAAAAAAACACCCATTTTGTTGCGTACTTTGATAATTAATACATGTAATTATTACATCCTTAATATTGTACTTTTCTGACACATCTACTCAATACTACACAAAAATGTTAATATTACAAAAATAATAGTATTGACCAATTATCATTATTTCTTTGAGAGTTACCTCGGATACTTCTATTTATTTTACGACACATTTTTTTAACTTCTGCAAGAGTTGTTGCCCTTGTTGAAAAATATTAATTTCTGTTAGTGATTTTTTTCCAACATTTTCTCACTCGAAATTGACTCTTTTTGACTCAATGGTATTACCTATCCTTTTATACGGATCTGAAGTTTGGGGTGTGTATAACTTTAAAGATATTGACAATCTACATATCCGTTTTTGTAAATATGTTCTTGGTGTTAAAAAGCAGACCCCAAACAATATTGTCTTAGCTGAATTAGGTAGGCTACCAATATCTGTATTATGTAAAGAAAGAGCAATAAAATTCTGGCTGAAAATTATGAACAATGTTAACTCCACTATTAATAACGTATATCATGATCTTCAGGTTAATGTTCGTAACTCAAATTGGGTACGTAAGATTACTTCTATTGTTGATCATCTTGGTTTTGGATATCTACATACAGAATACTCTCAAAATTTTAATTATTTCCCACAAATTAAGCAAAGATTACATGATCAGTATATTCAAAATTGGAACAATTCAATCAGTAACATGTCTAAACTCGATCTATACAGAAAATTTAAAAAAGATTATATTTTTGAAGAATATTTAATTAATATTAGTAACGACGATTTAAGGAAACACTTGACACGTTTACGGCTAGGATCTCATAGACTTGAAATTGAATCGGGAAGATTTAGTAGAATAGAAAGAAATAATAGATTCTGTAAAATATGTTATCAAAATGTAATCGAAAATGAATACCACTTTCTACTATGTTGTAGCAAATACAAGGATTTAAGACTTAAATTTTTGGGACAAATATCATGGCCAAATATTAACAAATTCATCTCTTTTATGTCTAGCAAAAATGTTCGGAAAACAGTAAATATTGCTAAATTCATTAAACATGCTATGTCCTGTCGCTCAAAATTACTTAACTCTGTACCTGTTTCTTGATTTATCAGATTTATCTTAATAATCCATTTGTTCATATGCTCACTTGATGGTTTATGTATATGTATATATATATATATATATATGTTTGTCTTTGCCATATTATGTTGTAAATGGCCAAAGGCAATGTATTTTGCTATTTGCCAATAGACTTTGAACTTGAACTTGTTGTATTATTGCTAGTCTGCACTGTGTCCAGTATAATAAGACAATCACTATGCTCAGCTTAATTAGTGCTTTTTTGGAAACTGAGCGATAGGTCAGCTTACCATAGCCTTCACTCGCTTGGCGAGCATGAATTTACTACATTTTTCTACATCCGCCATGCAATTCTTTTAAACCAGTTCCCGTTCAATCAAAGTTGCCGTGGGCTATGTAAGTTCAGTTTCCGTAAGTACTTTCAGGACTTTGATTACAATCAGCCGCATGATATAAACATCTCACATTAGTAAATATAAGAAGTTCGTATTAAATACAATGTAGTTATTATTTGTTATAAAACTATGTACATAACGAAACAGCTTCCATGATAAGACAAATTATCTGGAATCCCTGTATAGCCTAGGCGTGAGTTCATTAACAAGCCACGCATTGACCATCAATCATATTGCATAATATACCACCACGTGGAAAATTTTATTTTCTTATATAAAATTGCATAACCAAATGCTAGAACAAGGCAATTATCGAGGAGTTCTTTGCGAAGTCATACATGTGAGTAATATCGATTATTCTCCGTGACAAAACTTAGTGTGGAAAGTTCAAACCGACAGAAAAGACTAACAGCGTTAATAAATAGCTGCATAATTATATGTACGTGCTGTTTAGCATCGTTCATCATTTCCAGTGAATGCTATCACCCGAGCGGCTTGTCACAACATTACAGGAAAAAGATAAAACAGTTTCGTATTTTTCAAATAATATAATAAAGTAACTGCACATTTGATATGCTGCGTCAGACATTGACATACCGGGTATTCGGATAATCGGCCGAATAATCAACGTTTTGCTGTAGGTGGAAACAAACTGTTCCGACTTCGGACAGTTCAACCAGACTGACTCGACAGAGAAAATCGAAAGAACTAATTTAGAGAGAGAATGAAATTGTATATTGCTATATTGTATACATGCTTTGCATATTTCTCTTTTAATCGTACATTTCAATACATATATATTTCTTTTTTAAATATACATATTAGATCATTTTTCAGATACAATGTAGCTATTTTGTGACTTTTTATGGTTATATTTAATTATGATATAAGCTTATAACAGATGTAAATCTTGTTAGTGATTCTCATGGTATGATATGTAAAAAATATAAGATTTTGTACTATAGATATATTAATTGTTGTATATTGATTATCTTCCAACCTGATATTCATTTAATCAGGATGACATATGTTTTATACTACAGAATCTGAGATATTTACCCACTTGGATACCTAAATAGACGATTTTCACCAAGTCTGCTTTTATACTGGTACCCAAATATTCATAACCAGGATGCAAAGGCTCAAATACTTTGGAGCTAATTCATTAACACGTGCTCACACTCAGTTAATCTACGTCACCGGACCACCTCAAACTTCACAGTATCGATCCTCTTTGTGAAGATCTTACAATGTGTGCGGTAATCTAAAAGGTGGTCGAATCCTCAAAACGGCACTAAACACGTAAACTATGTTGTAAGCTTTTGTTTTGTTAAACATTTATTTGTTAAGAACAAATTAACGCATTTTAGTCGGTGAACGGAAATTTAGCGCTCTTTGTCCACTGTAAAAGTACATCCGAACTGTCATTATTGTATTCGTCCAAGTGTTTTTAAGTTTGCACAATTAATGCTATCAATTAATAAAACTGAAGAAATCAACCTAGCTAAGTTTGCCCATCTTGTATTTTCCTCACGTCAGTCTTCCATTGCATGGAACAATTGGGTAACTGTCCGATTTATCTTAAATTATACCGTTGGTAAATTTCCTTCCGTCTGCAAATCCAACAGCTAAGGTCTCATGATAATAAAAAATCTATGAAATATTTGATTATTCCCTTAAAGTGTTATGGAACTACATATTTTGATCCAATCAGGTTTTTTATACAATTTGTATCATGATACTCTCCAATGTAATATCTTTGTCTGATGTTTTGTACCTCATTCCTACATTTGTTGTACATGTATATCCATTTTTTGTTCATCCTCAATGAATAATATTTTCTATTTACATATTTATTATCATGTATCTATCTTTCTTTCCTTTTCCGTTTTTCTTAATATTTTTTTTCCCAATTAAATATATTTTTCACGTGTATGTCATTGTAATTTGCATATGTTTGTAACAAGATACTTTGTCTATACCAGAACGTCACTTAATAAATTCTGTAATGTTCTTCTGTTATTTGTATTTCGCGGCGTATATAAACGTTTTAATTAACGAAATATTTTGCATTGCAACAATCTTTAACCGGAGCGCATTTTTACATCGGTCATAAAATCTGTATAATTCACTTTTGCTGAAAAGTACAATGTATGTTGAAAACTGAATCTTCTATATTGTGAATGCTCGGTACATGTCACTTTTCTAATGTTGTATTTGTTAGGGCCTAAGAATGTTTGTTTCTGGTTACATGCTCATTTATAAAAGGGGTAGGTAGGTCGGGGCGTTTTTGTTTGCTCTTGGAAGCATGTAGAAAGGTAAAATAGTGAGAAGATAAATTTTCCGTTCCTCGGGTTGATAACAATCTAGGGTCGCGGGGAATTATAATGGTAGCTCGGGTAACAATAAACAAACACTTTTTTTACGCCCAGCTCTTCAAAACGATAGACAAACGTACACGTCTTCTAAGTGAATGTATTACAATTACATGTAGATATCTACACGTATAGTACAACTTCTCCAGAGCGGACCTCTCATGTGCAACAACCTCCATCCTTCAACAACATGATATTTTCCAACTGCACGATTTAACTTTTAATTTAACCTCACTAGAGCAACAATCTTTCGACAACAACATACTTTTGCTTTTCCCAAAAGGTGATGCTTTGGAGAGGTTGCACTGTACATAACATAATAATGCTGTGTGAAAGAACAGCTTATACATGTATTTATCGACTGACTTACTTAATTAAGATCAACCTTCATTTTGAAGGTATATGCATTGTGAAGTTTGACAAAAATTTTTTCATTTCCATTAACATCCTCATTAAAAAAAATATATAGTCAAACCTGTGAATAAAGGCCCACCCTTAAGGAAGGCAATGTGTGACCTGTATTGACAGGTGGGCTTTTCCATTCCATTTTGTTCAAATAATCAATCATGATTTTTTTAAATAATGGCCTTTATTCATAGGGTGGCCTTTATTTGGAGGTGGTCGCTAACACAGGGTTGACTGTAGTATGTCTTGAAAGTGTGTGGAAAGGTTAAAAGTTACCGTTCCTCGATCCTTAATTAAGGTCTAGGGGAAAAGTGGGGTAGGTCGGGTGACTAGAAACAAACTTTTTTTTACGCCTTAGCAAATTTTATTGCCACATACATGATACAACTAAATAACGCAGTGCATGGTATTGGTTGATCAAAACACAAAGAAAAGCTTTTACAAATAATGACCGGGAACAAATGATTGGAACTTAGGTAAAAGTTAGTTGAAAATCGACATTGGTACACGAATCAAGTACATGTTAAGCTATTATGAGTAATATTTCGTACTTAAATCCATGTAGTATGTGACTACATTTATATAATTATTTGTATGTACGAAGAATAAAACATTTTGTTTTAAATGAACTTAACAAAAAGCAAATCTGCTTGGCAAAAGCCATGACGACAAGTTAGAGATTAATCAGCAACATAATGAAAACAACAACAACGTCCCATAATAACATTCAATGTTTCTGTTTCTTTCTTAAAAAAACACCCATTTTGTTGCGTACTTTGATAATTAATACATGTAATTATTACATCCTTAATATTGTACTTTTCTGACACATCTACTCAATACTACACAAAAATGTTAATATTACAAAAATAATAGTATTGACCAATTATCATTATTTCTTTGAGAGTTACCTCGGATACTTCTATTTATTTTACGACACATTTTTTTAACTTCTGCAAGAGTTGTTGCCCTTGTTGAAAAATATTAATTTCTGTTAGTGATTTTTTTCCAACATTTTCTCACTATCCATGCCCATTAAAATAGGAAATTTAGCGCACCAAATTTCAAATTGGGAATATATAATAACATTTATTTTTATGGAATATGTGATTATTTTAGTTGTAATAAATATAAATATTATTACACTGTAATTGGTGACAATAGTGTGAAAACTGTTGTATTTTTCTTCTTTTTACATGATCATGCGGAAAACACTTCTTTTTAGGGGAAAATTCTGACCATTTTAGGGGGAAAATGAAGGAAATTTTACTAGGGGAAACTGCCCATATTCGGCAGTAAATATAGCGAAAAAAATCACTAACTGTAGATATTACATGGTGACTAAGAAGTTTCTTGATACAGTGCTGGTCACACGAGTTTTCATTGAAAAAAGACGGGTTAACCTTTGAAAAATAGATTACTTCGTTCCATAGACTTCAAAGCAATTTTTAAGGGAACATATTTTATAGGAATGTCAGTGTCTTTTAAAAATCTCCTTTTCAAACATCTCCTAATAGGGTTCTAATACCTTAATTCTCTTTGATAGAATACGTGTATATTAATAACAAAACAATGAATATTTATAGATTTACGTTCGTTTAAATATTTATTGCGAGACTACCTTAACTATCAAAGGTCTACAGAATTACAAACAGAAAACTGATACATTTAAAATACATACCTAAGTAAAGTTATTTATATCCTGGTGTGTTGTATTCAAAATTAAATCAATACTTTTCTTATACATTTATCAGTAGTGCATGAAGTTAAAAAATGTATATACTATGGATATACAAATAAATATACAATGTATATACATGTATGTACTTGTATACAACATCATTAAAAAAAAGCTTAAAACGATTTAATATCACTAGTTAACAATGTCATACACGTACAAGCTTGTATAGAGTCTAGTTATCTAACTAAAAAATGCTGGCTTAATAGGCGATTACAACATTTTGTACACAAACAAATTTTAGGGTTTATTTAAATCGATCAATGCTATTGTTCTATGTAACGCGTCGACCCGATCGATCTGATTACACTGTTTGTATTCTGTTCAATTGATCTTGAAAAAATCGTATGTTAAACTTCATGTCGAAACTCCCAACCCGGTTTGATAAGCATTAGACTTACTACTTCGTGTGAATTCTTTGATAAATTTTATGTTTAAATTGCTACTTTTGTTTGTACGCTCGTGATTGCAATTTACCGAAAATTCAACCGATATTGATTGAAATTTACGATTACGTCGAACATATGCTATACTTGCCATAACTGAAGGTAGTGATAAGAACTACATGTACATGTATATGCGGAATCATGGGACATAACGTATCTTCAACTAAAAACTCGGTTCAAATAATACCCGAACGGAATGTGGATTCTAACATTAATAAAGCGAATAAAAACAAATCGAAGGAAAATGAAAGTAGGAAGAATGTATTTAAAAGCTGTTTACAACGGAACGTCAAGAGCCCGGAAGACAGTAGAATATGTGATATCAGTGGCTGTTATGTTTCAGAACAATCAGTGATTGTGGTAACGGATTTTACTAACAAAAAATTGAAGAAATGTAACAAGAAACATACTGTTATAACTCTAGATTTGCCGTGTTCTCCAATGGATGTATGTAACCTAGCAGGCAATACCAATGAAGTGGTTGTTTGTGGCGAGTGCATGCTTTGTTTTGTGAATATTTCGGGAAAGATGAAAATTACCAGAACTGTTAACTTGAACCACAAGTGTCACGGGATCGCTTGCCACGATAACAAATTATACATTGTTGATGACGATACAGCATACGTGTACACATTAAATGATGACGTAGAACGCATCTTATTTAAACATGATTCAGCAGCAACGAGGTTTTGCCATGTCAAAGTTAACGACAAAGGTAGTCTTATTTATATTTCTGATGAAATGTCAGGCGTGTATACAGTGCATGCATCTGGTAACTTGGTGTCGGTTTATTACGATGACGAATTGAAAGAAGCCCAGGGTGTTTGTGTATTGGATAATGGGCATGTGTTAGTCAGTGGATTTCAATCTGATAATGTCATTGAAGTGGACGAAAATGGAAGTAAGAAGATACAAACCATCATTCAAGATGACGGACATATCACTGATCCGAAATGTTTGTATTTTAATAAACATACAAATGAATTGTATGTTGGACAATGGAATGATATGATTTTAATCTTCAAGTTATGATGGGGGAAATAATTGTTGGTGAATAGGGTGAAGTCTATATTTATCATTTTGTCGGGCGTAAATTATCATTGGCCTGTGTCTTTTTCAAAACGTCTTGCCATGTAATATTGGATTTCATATGTACAATGTATAATGATAAAGTCTTTGTCAGGTACAAAGTATAGATATAATTTTGAACTTTTGAAATACCTCGTTTTTATTTATTTAATGTATTCATGTAGCTCATACCATGTGTCATCTCAGCCCGTTATGTATTATATCCCTTTATGAAGGGACACTTGTTTGTTTGTTTATATCGAGTTTTCAGCAGTCAGAGTCATATGAGGCAGACAGTTCATCTAAGCATCTTTCCTGGGAAGAACCAGTACTAGATTCTCATCATCCGTAAGCAACTGCTTACTTTATCACATTAAGAGACATGGTCGACAGCGGGGCTATAACCCACAGCCCTCTATTAGTGAGAGGTTACAGTGATTTGAAGTCAGCGACCTTAACCACTCGACCACGGAGTCGGGTCTTATGAAGAGATAAACATTTGATGTGACATTTAATGAACAAAAAGTCAACAAATACAAAGCTTTAAATTAAGTAGACATAAATAATATTTTAAGTTGTTATCTCACAGCAAACTTTCTTTGTTTAAAATTTTATCTGAGATCAATACATTGCATTTTATGTGTTTGTTTTTCGCGGTCGTCTAGTATTAGATATTTTGTCACTTGAATTAAACAAATACATTGAACTGTTATCAATGTACATGCGGTATACACACAGTCTAGATTATTAGTATTAGTAAGAGACAGCCCCATTGAGTGTTTGTGTATAAATGTTGTTTTTTTACCCTGATTTTTATAAGTGGACAGACAATCGAAATACATTATGTAGTAGATAAACTTGAATTTTGAACATTCACGGCTGCTGAGACCAAACTCTTTAGGCGTATAGTAACTTATTAAATTGTCTCTTTTTGATTCAATGGTATTATCAGAACTTCAATTATTTTCCATTAATTAAATAAAGATTACATAATCAATGTATTCAAAATTCGAAAATCCAAACAGTTATATGTCTAAACTCGATCTTTATAGAAAAATTAAAAAGATTATACTTTTGAAGAGCATTTAGTAAATGTTAGTAACGACGATTTAAGGAAACACTTAACACGTTTACGTCTAGGATCTCATAGACTTGAAATAGAATCGGGAAGATATTATAGAAACGAACGGAACAATAGACACTGTCACCACTTTGTTTTATGTTGTATCCAATAAAATGATACAAGACTTTAAGTTCAGGGTCAAATATCTTGACCAAGTATAAACAAATTTATCCATTTATGTTTAGCAAAATTTGTAGGAGAACAGTAAATATTCGTAATTTTATCAAACATGCTGTGTCTCGTCGCTCAAATCCACATAACACTGTAGCTGTTCCGGTTATGTAATTGATCTGTTTGTTTTTGCCATATTAAATATGTTATAAATGGCCAAAGGAAATGTACTTTGCTATTTGCCAATTGATATTTGAACTTGTTGATTGCTGTTTTCTTTATGACTTAATTATGTTAATGTTCTAATTACAACATATTAAAAATGCAAGTGTTTTCGCAACATTGGCTACATGCACATTTGTAGTTGTTCATTCTTTTCGTTAATGTGTATTCAAAGTCTCAGCCAGATTTGGATTTACATGTACATTATTTCTATATGATAAATTTGTGATAAAAACGAATTAACTCAGTACGCTTAACACAGCACAAAAACTCAGCACTCAAATCTCAGTTATAAAGACATCATCGTTTTGTGCTTTGCCTGCAATACGATAAGCGATTTCTAGACTATTGTCGATTACTTAGAATAAGGCTCGAACTCAGTCACATGGCGTTAAAGTCTAACCGTTCTATTGGACTGTATAGTGGAATATAGTTGAAAATATTCTTGAATATAGAAATCTTCCCCACAAAATCATCAACCCAAAACCAACGCAACACAATCGAGCATAAAAACCGAAGGATAGGACAGAGTCTCTTAGGGTACCTTAGCAAAACGACAGGGGATGTACACTAGTTTTAGGGTCCCAACCACATACTTTATCGGTCATTTTATTACGTTCCTACATATTTTCAGCAAATCTTGTCACCGCTCTCTGTTAAAAAAACTGATATTTTTGCACGTTACTGTCATCATTTTGACATTATACAGCTACAGTATAAATGTCCAGAAGTTTAACTTGGGCTGAAAAAATATTCTAGTTACACCATGGGCCTAGTTTCTTAATGTTTTATCTCTGCAAGGATGCCTTTCTTTAAATGCAGTGGGAGCCTTTCTTTAAATGCAGTCTATATACTTTTCATCTCTTCATATTTATCATATGTTATGTTATTTTACTCGTTGTTTACAAGTTTTAGTATGAAATGAACACACGAATGTGTGGTATTTACACTAATATAGGCCTTCT
The DNA here is from genome assembly GCA_964023205.1 of Lutraria lutraria. Classification (NCBI taxonomy): domain Eukaryota; kingdom Metazoa; phylum Mollusca; class Bivalvia; order Venerida; family Mactridae; genus Lutraria; species Lutraria lutraria. The sequence goes on from OZ026846.1 coordinate 32,377,248, forward strand.
AATTGTTTAACTCGTATTCAGGATTTCCTGATTTTTTCCCAACGAAGTTTGTGCTTTATCTCAATACTTAAGCATAATATTTATTGTGTTTGTCCATTCTATTCGCCACTTTTCTGTATTTTTGGTCATCTTTACATTGTTTAATTCTGTTCTTAATTTTCTTGTATCCGTCACCATGTTTAATAACGAACGTGCTACTTCCCTGTGCCTGAGTCACCACTTCGTTCACCCAGGAATTTTTGTTGGAAGAATCCTTTCCAAATGTGGCACCGCGCTTTGTACGCGTTACCTCTTATTTAGTCTTCGGCAAATCGTCAGTTATTGCGTTACGTTATTTTAATTAATATTTTCTTTCGTGAAAAATCATCAACTAAAATAACCAAATCCTGATTCATACTTACTTGTTGCGAAATAAATTGGCGTTGAATTGTTTGAGGCAGAATCGACATTTATCTCCTTACTCTTTTAGACTACCGTTCTAAAATTAGCGATATAGGAACCATCTCCATTTATTTAGAATGACAATCCCGCATAAAAGCAAAAATGTCACCATAAAGAAAACTGTGAAAACAGTGAATAATAAAACGACCTCGCGGAGACGTTGCTTCTTAGTGTAGAGTCAAACTTTCCACAGACAGTAGCTTTTGATAACCAACCATCACTAAAGATCGAATCGGGAAAAATGGAACCTAGACGCAGTTTGGACTTAAATGCAATCATTGGTAACACAGTCAACAACGATTTTCACGGTAAATGCTATAAACTACTTGATGACTGTTCTGAGGAATTAAGAAGAAGCACTGGACGCTTGAAAAGGACACTTTTGTTCGAGTTAAAGAAGTACACAAAGCATAGAACATATAGTCACAGTGGAAAGAATGTCAATCAAGGTAATGATTGGAAGTATTTTTTCCGAAGTATGGACAACAATGACCTATACGCTACTGTAGGAACGAGCAGTAGAGAAAGTTTCCATCGCTTTAACTTTGCTAAACCTAAAGATAGCACAACGAGCAGCGACAGTAGATGTACAATTTCGTCCAATTCTAGGGAAGATGACGTGTTGGAAACGGTTATCGAAAATGAAGCAACATCCAAACCAATATTTGGAAACATGTCACCCTCTGGTGATAAAACAGAAAACGAGGGAAATATAACAAGACATCAATATTTGGAAATGGTGAAGACCAGCATGTCAAAAGTTGTGACACATGTCAACAGAGTACGTAAATACTCAGTGGACTTGCTAAACGAAACAATCAAGTCGTTATCTATGGACTCTGAGATATCAAACGACACTGGCAATAGTCAGAGACCATTATTTAGAGATCGAAAAGCTAAGTTTTTCCCGTTTTGCCAGGACTTCGATGGTTTTTCGAGCAGAAAAACTGACACGATTTCAGAATCAATACAAAACATACTAAATGAGAGAGAAATTGCTCACGATGAACGGTTAAGAAAAATCGTTGAAGATATAGTTGCTGAAAAACTATCAGATTCAACACCAACGACACGTAAATGTTCTGTATGTCCCGCACAGCTAAGTCCTGACGTATTCCAAACAGCAAATGATAAAACTAATGAAGAACAATATTATGATAATGTATTTGAATACGACACGTCCGATATTGATGATGTCGCTCATGAACTTGACAACCATAACCATACATTATCGAGCGACAGTGATTGTCAGGATTGCCCACAATGTGCACAACTTCCTATACCCTCATGTGGTAATGCTATGAGAAACTGGAATATAAGCGATCAGTACTTGAAATACCTTGTAGAAGAACATGTAACTATGTTCTTTGAATTACACGGCAACACAACAGATGAAATTCTCAACGCCTGCCAAAAAAGTGGTAACCATACATATAAAATCGCGGATGAACACTTTGACGCAGATTCTGTTAGCTCAGCTACTTCGTCCGATGTAGATTACGAAATTAGTGACTCTGATGAAACTAGTGATGATCAAGAAGATGACCGAAAACAACTTATTTTGGAAAAACTTTTCAAGAGAATGCTAAAAGTCTCACCCACTACACAAAAAGCCAAAATGCCCGTGTCACCGCATATGAAACACAAGTTCTCCGTGAATTGTAAAATAAATGAACTTGAGAAGCATTATTTGTGGACAAAGTCGAAAAAAATATCCTGTAAAGAAGTTACCAACGATAGCTTCCTGTTTGTGTCTTTACAACAACTCATTGTCAGCAATAGATTGAAAGTAAGCATTGGAGAAATTGAAAACCTATTACATTTGCCTAAAGCGATTAAAGGTATGTACACATTTGTCAAAGTGTGTGTAATGCCTCGTAATGGAGACAAGCAGAAAAGAACAAACTTAAGAAAAGGGACACAAACGACACGATTTGACGATACTATATTCTTTAATGCAGTATCTCTTGACATTGTTCATCTTATATCATTGAGATTTCAACTGTATCAAAAGAAAAATAACTTTGGTTGGAAAAGATTTAGGTGTATCGGTGAATGTGTGATATGTCTAGACGAATATGATGTCATTGGCCAATCCGATGTAAAAGCTAGAATTCATCCAATTGAGCAAACATAAACTACATGAAAATGCATGTGTATCATATTCCGTTTATCATGATTCTGTATGAATAAATTTCACTTGTTATGTTTTCGTTGTTTTTTGTCTTTTTCCCCATAAACATATGCATAATGGTAATTATGTATGATTATTACGATGATCAAATTAAAAGCAACATACTCGTTGAATCGATGTGAAGAAATTATTTTACGAATTTTTCGATCATCCCTCGTATAGTATGTCCGTCGTTTTGTATATGTAGTACTCAAGATAAAAATCATGCAGGATTCAAGACATTTAATATAGAAAAGGAAAAGAATCATAGAAAGAAAGCATACATAACACCAAACCTTTCCAAAAATATGTGGACAAATACAGTTTCTGGATTATTTTTAACATAATGCGCACGTACCGTGAGATACAATTATTCCACATATACTCTATTACATTGTCTAGTTTAGGATAAACTGGTATTTACAGCTATGGTTTACATATAAGTCCATATAAACTTGATTACATACTGTTCAGTAATTGTTTCAAATAATTTGAGCTCGCTCATGCAAAGTTTGTGTCCAAATATTTCCTCACTCTTGAATGTGTGGTAATAGATATTACGAAATTCTGTGACTCATGCACTCGCGTAATTTCTTTATTTCTTCAGTGAGCTCTTTGATTGTACGCATCTTCTCTTCCGTCTTACGTTGTTTAGCGAGTTCACGCTTTCTCTCTCTGGCAGCCTTGTCATGCTGGACTGAAATTTGACAACCAGAGATTTGAGAATTAAAGGTCTAACTTATTATTTCGTGTACAATAAAGACGCAAAACCTTTTCCCAACTTTTTCATGATAAATTTATAATTTTATATGTATCTATGCATGTAAATTCAGAGACGTCATCCGTATCTACGACACCATTTTGCATTTGTGAAATTCAATATATTTCAATAAAAAAATGCGAATTTTAAACATTGTAAATTTTAATAATATTTAATCGGAAAGTTAATAGTAAATTTGCAGCTTTCCTCATCAATAGCTTTCCACGCAAGGCTTGAGAATTGATTTCTAAAACCAAGACCTAGGAATCGGAGCGGGGGGAGGGGGGGGGGCTAGTCCCCATTTTTTCGGTTGCAATGGTAATTAAAGGGGCTTTAGCTGATTCTTTCCCCGTTGTCAGAAAAAAATCTAGAATTAGTCACCGAATCTCAAATTGTCTCCTACGGGCCTGAAAGCTTTTCAATTATCTGGCTTGAATTCAGCCAGTGACAATACGTTCTTAGGCTTTTAAATTCGATCTGGTTATAATCCATACCTTATCATACTGACATTTTTCATTCACAAATATACTTACAGGCGTTAGCACACATTCTTGTTTTTTTAACCAACTAGATTGAATTTGTGAAGCAAGCCAAAATGTTCAAAGACCCCACCATAACACAATTGAATTGAATCAACACCACTTATTATCAATGAAACAAATTTACAAGATCAGTTTAACAAAACCGAAACTACAATATGTATAGTACAAATTTACTTCAAAATGACTAAAATGATTAAAACTTACCATACATTTCGCTGTCCGTAGCATCATTCGTCAGCATAAAGTTTAAAACTGTTTTGAAATTTTCTTCACCATTTCCTCGCGCCTTGACACTCAAACCATAGTCTCCAGTCTTGTTCACTTCTATGAGAACCGTCAGTTTTCCGATGTCTTTGTCCACATACGCTTCTGCAAGGATATTATAAATACAACAATTCGCATCTCATTGTTTCAGCATAAAAGATGTGCGTTGAAGGAAAATTGCTACACATGTCATTCAGATAAACTATAAGATATTAATTCCTACAGAAATTTCTCTTTCAATTACACCAAATAACTGTAAAACGGCAAAAGTGTGTTCCTTTCGTTATTTAACTTCGCTGCAAGCCATTTTGAGTAAAGTGCGAGTGACGTATCAAGCGATCTTATTGGTCGGACGTGTGTGTACAATAGACTGTTCATTTCATGTCGAAATTCGGTAGAAATAAATATCTTATAGTTTAATAAATTGTTTATCTGAATGACATGTGTAGCAATGTTCCTTCAGCGCATATCTTTTGTGCTGAAACAACGAGATGCGATGTTCCACATTGTTTGGTATATAGACATATAGTTGGCTTTTTACCTTGATAGTATATATAAGATCAGTGACGGGAATTATTTTGTTGCATCGTTTGTGGACCAAACACTGATACTGCCACCTGTGACGGCAATGTTAATTCGAAAATGACACCTACTGTGTTTTAATGTATCTTGGATGTCAGGCCAAATCAAGTTTCACCAATTTATAGATATAAAAACTACACCATAATTATATACTAAAATAAACCAACCCACTGTATAAAGTGCATTGCAAGTAATTTCAGTTAAATATTACTTTTGGTTAGTCTTCTATAAACCAACATCGCACGTAATTTGCAAATTTTTGAACAACTATAACTACTCTGTATATAGGAATATATTACAACAAGCAGCCTTATAAATATATAATGTAGAGAGCTGTGTCTCAGATAACGTCCTCAGTTCGTTAGATACTTGACTTTAAAGAAATTCCGTACCCCAAAACCCACTGTTTATTACGCAATACGCCATAGATAAAAAAATAAAAACAAGTATCAGAATTCTGAGGCACAGTTCCCTAGATTAACATTTCCGCTTAAAAATACCGAAACCCGCTTTGAAATCCGTCATCAAATAATACGGCAATGTTAATTCGAAAACGACACCTACTGTGTTTTTTAAGCTGAACAATTAACAATTAAAGTGTCGGATCATCATCGTCTCATGAAATCAACGAATTTGACGCACCCCATTCAATTTTGATAGCCAATCAAAATCGCTTATGTTTACGGTTCAATAATTGAAACCATGCCCAGGTTTGATATCTAATAAGAGATTTTATAACAATTGTTGTCATTAATGAATTTATAGTATCATATCGTACCAATACAACATTACGTTAGAGATGTTTAACGCTGATAAGGAAAAGTCGAAAAAAGGGGTGCAGTATTTATCGCAATATAACACCATTTTTGAGCGTTCGGCTAGAATTTTTTCTTGCTTGGTATAAAAGTAAGATATTTAATCTTTGTAAATAACGTAAAATACAATTTTACGTTATTTCAGCGATTTTAACCAAGCCAGATACGTTTAGCTGAGCAATTAACAATTAAAGTGAAAGAGTATGACATCGGGCAAACATACGACTGACCTGGGTATTGGTAGATATAAATAAATACCTGTACGTGCTCCAGTTGTATCACCAACAATATTAGAAGTATATTCCATCTCATCAACCACATCACTGTCAATTTGGAAATCTAACATTCCTGTCTCTTCTATGGCATCACTTGCTAGTGAAAACTCCTCTTCGTTTGGTTTTAATACAACTACTGGCGATTTCACTGATGGACTTTTTAGACCTGCTTTTCTTGCTTCGTTTCCGAAGCCATATCCTTCTATACCTACATCAAGTGGCACTTTCTTGCAATGCTTGCACGCTTCTTCGCAGACTATTTGAAACTCTGCGCAACTCATGTTTGTAACTATATCCTCTGCTATTACAAGGAGCTCGAGAGAATAAACACCTTCAACCGGAAGGCTTACTTTAACCGTGTACATCTCAATAGAAGCTACAACCATCACCAATTGACTCATTTCATTCCATTGTACCTTTGATTTGTCTCCTTCCAGAAGAGACAATGTGTATGAAATTTCCAAACATTTCATCATGGATTTGTCTGCTGTAAATGTTATGATACATTGTCCTTTCTCGGACTTCAACACACTAGACTGATCTGTGAGAAGTTGTAAACCCGCTTGGAAGTATCCTTGCTGAAGGAAAGGCAACATTAAGAAATCGTGCACACAGTCAACTGGCTTATTGATTAACTGCCAGTCTGGGTCGTCAGGATAACAATGGTGAATGAAAATATCTGGGTTTGTACAAAACCAGAAATCATTAAAGGCATTCAAGTGTATTCCTGTGCTTTGATTTGGAGAGATCATTTCCAATCTACCGTCTACCTCTATTATCTCGCCACTCTGTACAAAGCCGTAAGTAGAGCTGATTGCCCATTGAGGATGAACCAGATGCCAGTTGCTGTCTGATTTGATCGCACACCAAGATCCTTTCACGAGGCAATCTTTACTTAAATCACCGGGTTTATAGCTACCTGTTTTACCTAGTCCTTCAATTACTTTACATTCTATGTTCGCTTTTCTGAAAAAAAAATCATATGGCAACATTGTTTGTATTGAATATATATTAAGGTATTTCGAAGTTATGAAAGTTGTTGGAACTCAATAATAAGTAAATTTGACAGCGGAAACTACGCACGTTTGTAACTGGTAATATCAGGTTTCATGTTGTTTGTAGTGAAAGATCGAGATCATATAAAAATACACATAATTAAGGATAATTTGTGAAAAAAAACTCTAAGCTAATGTTAAGTGGCGTTAATCTTGGCATTTTGTGCTCATCATTATTGTTTATATTACTTACATTTAGTATTTCTAAAATAATATTAATAACTTGTTAAATATCATTGCAAACGCCTATTCATTCAATAAAGAATTAATTACAGTAAAGTTGCAACTGAATGTTTATTGTCAAGATTGCTCACGCGAGTATAATTTCTCCGCGCCTTGTCCATTCGGGTTGTCAAAGTTGAGGCAAATGAGGTCGGATAGTATATTTTTAGTTTTGACAATCATTGTTCTAAGTCCGTATTCTATAAATTTTGTGATTTTCTTCTCTTTTTTTTGATCGCGGACTGCATACTAAAATTACATTCTACTTTTTATGCAATCGTAATTTAGAGCGAATTTTAGCAGCCAGTTATTCTGAAATGTAATGTTCATTATGTTTGACAAACGAACGAATAGCAAAGTGAAATTGAGCAGGAACCTGATTTCTTTAACATAAATATTCATTTTTTATTTATGTTTGGGTTGAATTAATGCCATGTGTTCACTGTTAAGTTTTAGCAGTACCTAGTTCTTCTATTCGAATAATCCCACTTCCCGTAAACAATACGGGGTCTATGTTGCCGATTTATCACCTTTCCCTACAGCGAGGGTGAGTACATTAAAACCTGTCAACAAAGGCCTTGGGAAAGACATTATGTGACCTTTATTAACAGGTGGCCCTTATTTAAAGGTATTCTGCTCTAAATAATCAATGAGTTTTTGAAAGAGTGGCCTTTATTCGCAGGCTTGCCTTTATTCGGAAGTGGTCGATAACACAGGTTTGATTGTTCATATTTACCCGACAAATATACCAGTAAGCTTACTTCATAGTTCATCTCAGTTATCTGATTTCTGACTTACTGACAAAGTAGACGAAATCCGTGAATAGGTTGTCCAGACATAACCATCCAGAGATCATTGGCCACTTTACTACAGCGATAGGTTCTTGCCTCACACTGGATGATAAGGAACGCTCGTGCTAGCAGTATGCTTCTGTGTGCTTGTTTGTGGTCTATCGTCGCCTCCAAAAGCTGAACTAAATCATCAGTTGACTTCATATTGAGTATATCCACCTATAATACATTAACGCTTCGTCTAGAAAGAATGCATGGACAGAAGTTTACGCGATCTTCGTTTACATTGGATTTAATCGCCTTTTATGAAGTATTTTTACGTGGTTCAGTGGTCAGTAAGCTGGTGGGTGATCCGGGTTCGAATTCTGGTCTAGGCACGTCATACCCTCTTATAAGAATTTGACAAAAATGTCTAAGTTAAGTTAGTACTGTTAGAATACTGTCCAGGAATACTGGTTAGAAGAACCAGCTGCAGTATACTGTGGAATCATTAATTTTCGTTGGGGATTTAATTTCGTGGATTTCGTGGGTCGGCTCATCCACGAAATTAAATCTCCACGAATGTAAATGCAGAGGACAGGCTTTTTTCTTTGAAAATCAAAATCCACGAATTTATGTCCCCACGAAATAGCCATTATAGTAAAAACCACGAAAATTGAGCCAAACGAAAATAAATGAAAATACAGTATAACTAAAACACGAGTATCTTTGAAAAGAAAACGACGTTAATCCCACTGAAACAAAATGAATCAGTGTTGTACTAATAGTATACTTGTAATAAACGTGTAAACGAACTTAGTGCTCACGTTTGCTCATGTATTCTGTCTTGTTTGTTTTAATGGCCATGCATGTAATATCTATGATCCAAATGTGACGTACAAACATGTTCCCGGTCCCCGTTCAGAACCTGAGGCCATTCAATAAACCTATTCTCTATCAGCGATGGCAACGTTATAACGATCGGTACCAATTCTATTAGAATCAAGGGAAGCAACAAAGATAGAAGAAACATGTATTGAAATAGTTACCTTCCTTGCCAGTGTATCAATCTCGTGGAAGGAGAAGTTTCCATGGTGGCTGTATGAATGAATGTCGTACATCATGACTCTTGAAATAGACAACGGCACAATATTGTGACATTGGTATTTTGCAGGTTCAATATGTTATTTCATGTTCATGAATTCCAATATAAATGCCGCAATACATATACTTATTTAGAGCGATATGTTTATCGTTTAAACCACTGAGGGTTGGCTAGTGTTTGATATGATAATGTCATTTTGTTTATAAAGTGTAAATCAATACGGATAGATAGAATTCGCCCTGTAATGTCAAGGTAATACCAAAAAAAACCACAAAGACACATACACATCGATGATAGATGATTGCAAATACACGCATAAGTCTATAGTCTTTTTTAAGATTTTAATGAAAATGTAGGAGTGCTGTACCATAGTACTCGTATTTATAAACAGGCTGTACTATTAACATTAATTAAGTTTGCAGAGGATCTGACTGGCAAGAAAGAGGTCACGTATTCGAGCCACGCATCGGGTACATTAATTTTCTCTTCCTATTACCTTTGGTGCCATGGAATACTTGGGATACCACACTTAGGGTGAAGCAAAGATCGGGTTAGTCAACAGAACCTGTGATTGTCGCGATAAATTAATTTGAATAAAACAGTTGGAGGAATATAGCAGTATTGTACATTGTACTTGAACATTTGTATTTAAGAATTGGCTGTAATATTAATAACCCGATTAGCTCAGTTGGTAGCGCATCTGACTTGCAAGCAGGAGGTTGCGGGTTCTAGCCCCGCACCGGTCGCATTATATTCATTCTATTACAACAAAAAAGTTTATGAATAATCAATTGATCAAATTTCATAACACTCAATATGAACACATTTTCAATACAATTCATACCTTGAAATATAACAAATCAAATCAAACAAAAGTAGTACACAGAAATCCTACATTAACAGTTTTTTCCTATTCACACCTTCCACATTGTTCCACGCTGTTTTACAAACCCATTCCAAACAAACGAATAAATAGGAATGACACTGCTTGAGTCAATGCGAACAAGTTGGAATAAAATGTACATTCCTCGTGCTACTCGAGCATTGTGGTTGAAAGAGGTGATTTAAAGGTACCTACCGTTATGGCTTTTAAGCAGTTAAATTCACACGCTATTTATCTATTTATCTGGTCATACTTTTGCAAGAAAAATGAATCCCTACTACTTTTTCAAAGCCAATAGTCTTCTTTAGTGACTTTTAGTGAGTAAAGTGTATTATCAAAACATAGGAAGGAAAATCAATATGAATTACTTGATTTTTATTGGGAACTAGAATGATTAAGTCGACGGATACCTTTAAGAATGACAAATTGTCAGTCAATGAATTGTGTAATCCTTTCGAAATGATTTAAGTTACATATAAACCTCAAACTGCCCATTATGTAAAATATTGGAGTGTTTGAGGCGTGTATTATTTTACATAATGGACAGTTTTCGGCTTATATCTATCACATATTTGAATATGTTATGCATTTAACCGACATGTACATGAACTTATTTAGATACATATACATGTAACTCTTTCCATGTGGTTACAATAAAATGATTTGAAATATATTTAGATACAACACGCTCAGTTAATTGAAAAAAATATACCAGGTACGTCTATATATTCACACTATTTAGTTGAGACCTATTTTCTTATGCGGCTTTTTTTCAACCAAGCTGTTATGGAGTCCAAGGACAGTTCTCAACTTGATGATAACATAGGATAAATCACATTCCAAACAATATTGTTTAGTCAGAGTACAGGAATTAGATCGTATCTAGGATTTACAACATATTTGTCAACATTTGATCTGTGAAAATCTTTTGCCATTTCAGTGTACGTATTGATTATCGATCTACCGATATCACTACATAACGATACAGACCGTATCGAAAGTGCACTGAAGACACATATTCCTACGAATGAACAAAATGATTGATGATAAGTAACTGTTTTACATAACGATCAAAGGCGTGAATTCAACGAAAGACATTCCCATGCAATATGTTTGTAACATATCTGGGAAAAGAATAAAAGATCAGTTCTGTTCTGTTCTGTTCTGTTCATTCGGTAGTATTAGTATATTCTATAACAGTACGAACTAGGAATTTATTTTATGTAGAATTGAAATCAATTGGTCCTATCAGATATCGATCAATATTTTAAAACTACTCATCTACTACAGGAAGTTTAAATATTAAACAGGTTACTTATGGCGCCTCGATATTAAACACGAGGTAATAATTTTTCGCCACAATTTGTATGCCTTAATAAATTAAGAGTTTTGGTAAATCGTTAGTAAACATGAATTATAAATCTCTGGAAGAAGTAAATTAAATGTAATTCTCAAGTGAAGAACAGGAAAATAGGAAAAAATTCAAAGCAACAAATAAATAAGAAGATACATAATAATTTATTATGAAGTAATATTCCTGCGATAATTAGTTGCATTGCCTAGCTACTTCCGTTATTCAACGATTTATGTTTGTCAATATTTGAATCATGTAATTGCTGCCCTCTGATCGATTTCGGTTCATGCTAATGTCGCCATTTTTGTTTATCAATATTTTTTCTCTAGTGTTTAACGCCACAAACATTTGGTGACCTTTAGATGAAGACCACATACGTACTACTTGGTAGACGTAAGTCAGATGGATAGTTTCATAACATGTGATGTTTTCTGGTCCCGGCTGGGAATCGAAATCGCAACAGCGAGGGAATAGTGACTACAAGTCAAAGATCATAGCCACTAAACCACGGAGGTCTTGATCAAGACAAAAGAAATATGCTAAAATTTGGATACCACTGTTTAAATGGTACCACCACTTAGTTACACGTGGTTAGTATACAGATATTGAAAATGAATTTTACTTACCTTGCTATTGAATCAGCTTACATCAGAAATGCCAACACATAGACACAACGAAATCCAACTTATGATCAAATGTTGATTTTAGTACACCTTTGAATCATAAAAGGCTCTTGGCTCTTGGGGAAATCGAACAGGAATGTATATATATTTTATATAGGTGTTAATCTTCTCCACAAAATATCTCCATAAAATGAATTAGTACATGTTTAATCGACGTATTACACACTAAATACTTGTACGCTGTCAATTTGATACATAATTTATTATGTTAAAGTTAACTTGGAACTTGGAGGTTATTATGCCACAAAAAGACACCAATAGTTTAACCATATCAATTTAATTGAACGTTCAGATAAAAAGTTTAGTCCTTGGGTTAAAAATCAACCTTGTAGTCCGTGTTACTCTTGAAATATGATAATACACTGAACAAACTTACTACGTGGTGTAAATTGTATAAATCAGCCCATACGCTATGTCTGTGATTTACTTCCGGGTCGGTTCTTTGTTATCGGTCTATACCTAACATTTATGTATCGGTTATAATTATACGATCTTCTTATTTATTCAATCCAAAACATTATGATAATTGGAAGATATTTTGTGCCACACTTAAAAGGTACAAAAGAATAGAATATCACGCCAAAACAGGTTTATTCAGTATTTTTTTTCGTATATACTTGAATAGTTCGGTGACATAAAGGGGACATAGCGAATATCTTATTTACTACGTGCGCACGTAATAGCTATCGCACGCCCACGTACCCAAGTTAGCTATCGGGTGCGCTCGTAGTAAGTAAAATATTTCATAATTATGTCCCATTTATACCACCGTAGAATAACCATCATGAAAATCAAATAAAGTTGTATTCGATTTAATAAATAAGGAGAACAGAAAGGAACAGTGATATGAGAAAGTCCAAACAAACTTCTCGATTTACTTTAACAAGTTTAAAAAAATAAGTACCTCGAATAGTGACAATACCTAGTAATGGTACATTTTCGCGATGGTGTCTCGGCTCACTTTTGACCTATATTTCTTTGCATGACGTATTAATTCAGATGAAATCCCTCATTCTATTGGATGATTCAGAGGAAATCCTTCCGCCCATTGGGTGAAATCTACAAGCGTAGAGAAATTACGGCCACACCAATTTATAGTGAGTCTGCAACTACTTGTGTTTGTAAGATTTGTTAAGTAAAAATGCACGAAAATGTATTCTTATGCGGTCGAAATAAAGTTATTTACCATTCTAGACAATTTTTTTACATTCGTGGAATTAATAAGTGGACTGCTAGCGCTTTATAAGTGGTTTCCGCTAATTATTACGAGTCCGACACACTTTCATTTCAATTTAACCAATCAGAATGGTTGCTCTGATACGAAAGTTCGATGTAAACAAGTAATTGATCAACTTTCTTTTCGGCTGCCTTTGGTCAAACACTACTCTAACTATACTGCGTAACAAACAATATGTGTCCCTTCACTTCAATGTATATGTCTGTGTCTCCACACATAGTTTATGTGTATATATAATAAATAAGTCCTCGATTAAGAGGAAAAGCCCGTAAGATCGATAAAACATGTGCAAACAATTTTGTTCACTATAACGGCAATTTAGGAAATTCATAAAATCATAATTTTGGTTTCAACAGTGCAAATAAGTATTTTTTTTAAAGCCATTTTTTGTTTAAGTACTTGTCAAATATCGCTTAAGTAGTACTTTCCATACAAACGAGGGGCAATTGAAATAAATTAAAAAAACTTATTTTGAGTTATAAACCCGTTCTACAGACAAATCTTTGCCAAGATTGCACTTTTATACTTAAAAATCTTGCTGCTGATGTACAGTTAAGAAACTTGACTTCACCAGTTTATAGCGCCCGGTGTAAAGCACCGACACATGTAACACAGTACTTAGCTCAGTAGTTGGGATGTGGAAACTGAAAAAGCATCCCCGAAATATCGAAAGTCGGCAAATCTTGAGTTCACTTCCAACTCTACCCTATTCCAGGATCCCCCTATGGCCCATTCTTATACACTTGGCCGTGTACAAGTACTTTGTTTTATTTTAGGTTCAGGTTTTACATAGGAAACGGAGGTGAGATGTTATAACTTAATTGGTTCCCGTTCCATGTTGATTTAATAAAAAACAGTTTAATTATAACTCAGGCGCATTCCTTTGCGTTTGTGGTTTGTTTGCGGGCAGCATTACATTTGTTGACTTCTCTCCACAAATGGAGATTTAACATTAAACATGGAATTGAGGGATAATGAAAATACAACATGCTATAACACACATTTAATAATTTATTGGTTTATATTAATTACAAAATCAATATATAAAATCATTGGTTAAATAATTGAAGAACTAAATAAATAATAACTTAATTTACATTACAAATAGGATTAATTGTGATGGACAGAACTAATTATAATAAAGTAAACATACATAAAAATAATCACATATGATTGATAATCATATTTCTTAATGCACCACCAGATAAAAAATCTCATAAATTAAACACACGTAAAATAATTATACATTATTGACAATTACTGTTCTCAATACACAACCAGATTAAATAACAATATTGCACTAGAAAACAAGAATCACATATAGGTCATGGTTTTAAGTAAATGATCAAAAATTGTATCTTCAACATTATCTCAAATTGTATGCATGCACAAAGATTCCTGTACAATAATGATTTGTTTGTATATAAATCAATGGTTATAAATAAAATCACAAAAACTCACAGCAAAGCTACATGTAAATATAAAATACTTAGTTAAGTCAAGTCGTCTTAGGCTCTCTCTTATTTTCTACAGATTATTTTGACACCATTCATCAAATGCCTTTTTAACTTTCTGAATTCCCTCTTCATCGTATTTCTTGTAAATTAAACGTATTTCACTTTCTTGAAATGCACTTGGGATGAATATCTTGGACTTCTAAAAGAAAAAGCAAATTTTCGAACAAAATATACAACAAATATTATTAAACATCCTTAACAAATGTCATTGATGAACCTGAACTGATTTGCAACATCTTTATATTTCTGAGAACATTTTTTTCATCATTGCACTTGTTCCTATTCATCGCTATCTCACCCTCTTGAATTGAAATAATTTTTTCTGACAAAAATGCATTACAAAAAATATTAATAGAAATAAATTATCTACCATCCATGTGCATGTTTAGCGCTACTATGACAAGTTTGAATAACTAGAGTTTTTCACAGACATTCAAGTGTGAAGTTGACCTTGGATGTATGAATCTTGTTTTTGTGCGCTACACACCGTAATGTAGGTTAACAATCATGCCAAGTTATTTTGAAATCCATCAATAAACAACAATGTTACATCCTTGACAAGAAATGCGACGCGACTAGACATTCTACGGTCTTCCAGTATAGTCCCATCACTGATAGTTGGTGAGGGTATAATAAGTTCAAATATCTTACATATAGTTAAAATAATACAGAAAGCAGAAGTGGTAATCATTTAAGCGATTCAAGACAACGTAATGATATACCAGGACAAACAACAGATCACCATAAGTGCCATGATGTCGAGTTAAATCAATTATTTGTGTCTGTAAAATAAGAGAATATGATTCCTTACCTGTTTTATCTTTACTCCTTTATCATAGTCATCCTTTTTGTAAAAGTAAACATATTCCATAGGGTCTTCCTTTCCTTTGCCATAGTTGAATATGACAACCTATGGAATGAAATGAAGGAAACCACAGAAAATAACGCATTTCAGAACACAGGAATCACATACATTATAGAGGAGCACATTACACTCGGAATAAAACACCAAGCATTCCTATAAACTTCATGTATTGTTATAATTTATAGTTATGAAAGACCAAATGATTGCCATAATTAGTTTTTCAGATTTGTTTCCACATTGGCTAATATAACATACCGTTACGGTAAAATCATCTCTGGATAACTTACTATCCAATTCAATCATGCCACCTTCTATCGTCTTTCCTTCAATTTCTTTCTGTAAAATAAAGAAAACTATTTGCAAGTTTTAGCCAAGATACAACGAAGTTATAGACCCTAAACGGAGATATTTTGTTTTGGGTACACACTATGCACTCCCCAAAAGCCCCACTAGTACTAAGCATACAAATGACACATCAAGTCACCATGAAGTCATCTATATATCGAACGTAAAGTAAAAACCAACCTCTGTAGATATTCTATCAATTAGTTTGTACAAGTCTCTTTTTGTAATTCGTTTAATGATTTCCTTAGACTGTCTCAGGGACTCTTCAGTTGACCTTCCAATGTCGTAGAGGATGTCGTCTGTCAGATGGGTAAACGCATGCATGTCATGAATGGCGTCGGTCAACAACTTCATTTCTCTATAAAAGGAAATGTGACACCATTCCTTATCTTTTGACAATTAGTGTTATCTGTGTGTATTTATGTATCGAAAATATCTGATTGTGCTGTTTATGAATAGTACTATCATATTCTGTTTTTTTGTTGTTTATAAACAGTAAAAATGTCCTTTTGTGTTGTTTATAAATAGTTATATATTTTTTCTGTTGTTTAATTTTCTTCCATGTTATTCTTAATTTTTTTGAAATGCTTCAACAACTATGCGGTCTTATATATATACACTTATACTTTTTTATTACACTTATATTTAACAATATAAAATTATCACTCATTTTATGTGTAATTTTGATGAAGCAACCATTGCACTAATTATCAAAATATTTATCGCCGAGCAATAATATTAATTCCACAGCAGAATAACAAACATACCCGTCTTTCCCAGGGATTTTCCTATAGTGGTAACTAGCTGCTTCCAAAGCATCTAGAATCCTGTAGAACGGAAAATGATTTCATTATTTAGATCAAGAGTCATTGGAAGTGTCCTTGTAGACTTTTCTGCTTAATTAATGTTGAATGGAATGCTATCCATATTACGATATGCTCATGTGATAAAGAATAATGAGAGACCTGTGTAAAAAACTATGATATACATGTAGTACATTTTCCGGATACGTATCACATTCTGGTTCGAATCCCAGTCGCTGAAGGCCATACCCTTCTTTGAAAATTTGACAATAGTATCGATTTTCCTCAATACGTGAAAAAGTTGCCGACTCCTTGTTGAATATTAAATACGTACTGGTTAGGATACAGTCCATGGAAACTAGTTACTAATAGGTGAACCGGCCGCCGTGTGTAACTGAGGTGTCGTTGAAAAACGCCGTTTGCTCGCCCATTTGGGATTATCCCAGTGGTGAGAGTAAACAAACTCATTATAAAAACGGCACTTAACAACCCGAAACAAACATCAACACACTGTCACATACTGCCCTGATGAGCCAAATGACGAAACCGGTCGGCTATTAAATAATATATAATACATGTGGAATTATTTTTCATTATTATATAGTATATATATAATATGTCTTGACTTACATAGCATCGATGATAGTGACCGTCTTGTGTTTATAAGCACGATAATACAGCATGTACCGTGTATGAAACATTTCGTATAAGTTGAATTGTTCCTAAAATAAAATAAGACATGTAACACCAGTAGCGGCACAAGAGTTAATCAAAAACTTAAGAAGGTAGCAACTTGTTGTTAATAGTTTTAGCCAGATAATAAAATTTATATGAAGCAAAATGGTTGTGAAAGAAAGAAAATCAAATGTTCTTAATTAAAATATAACAAAAATGTTCTTGTCAAACAAGGTCTTCCTTAGATTAAAATTATTATGCTTTGATAATTTACCTTATCACGGAAACATATCATATATTCTTCATCCGATTTGTCGTCTCTTTCTGTCTTATCTGTTTTGTCTTCCTTTTCTATTTTGCATACACGGGCCATCTGCATACATCTTTGATGATCAAAGCTGTTCTTGATACCCAGCATATGGCAATCTCGAGCAAAGTAATCCCATTTATCTACATCTATTCCACTTTTATCGTTGGCAACTATCTAAATTTGAAGCATTTAACATTCAGATTTGTAATGGAAGTAAATGCACATTCATGTATACAATCTAGCCATTTTTTGTTGTAAAATATTTCTCAACAATATTTCAGCCTGAGCTGAATTAAGCACGGAACTGTATTAATCAGAAAGAGGGAGACCGGTGGCTTGTTGAAAGCTTGCTTACAATAGTTTACCTGATACATACTACAGCATACTAACATGCTCGGTGTCTACCGAGGCTATATTTCTTTTTTTTTGTAAATGGCCAAAGGTATATTATGTATGCCAATTAGCTATGAATAAATGGTTTACCTGATACAGGAAATACTTGTGTTAAATGTCTAATTTGTCTGAGATAGCTTTTACCTGATACAGGAAATACTTGACAATGTGTTAAATGTCTAATTTGTCTGAGATAGTTTTTACCTGATACAGAAAATTCTTCTCCTTTCCACGTCCGGTCTGAAAAATACAAAATTAAATTATTAATGTGATACATACCGGTATATTGCTATAAAAGTACAACTTAAACTCAAAACACGTTTTCGTATTTGAATTTGGCAGTACTAAAGAAGAATGATCAATAATTGGTATCACTTACTTCTACATTTGGATCATGTTTTCCACTAATAAGTTGTTTTATAAACTGAATGTCCTGGTCAACTAAACTCTCCTTCTCAAATTCTTCTTTCAATCCATTGCTTTCAATCAAATGATCAAGCAATTGTAGGGATGCAACGTCGTGCTGAAGAGATACAAAAGGAACAGAGAAATACAGCCCTAATATTTAAATACTTAAAAAACTTCTAAACGAAATGTACTCATAAAAGTGAAAATCAACTACGCTGACATAAACATTTGACACATTACCTTCCAATCCTTTTGACACAACGTCTTTACTACCTTCTCAAATAAGTGTGAGAATGGACCATGACCTACAAAGTAATAGGAAGAATGACCGTTAATTGTCGCATGTTTGCTGTTTGGAGATTTCATGATGGTTTATTTGTGGGTATGTTGTACGCATATACTATTAGGTTGATTGATTTGTAAATTGCTTTCTGTCTAATATACTTGTATGTATATATATGAACACATTTGGGCTGAACAACTCTTTCAAGGAATACTGAATTTGTCTATGAATTATTGTCTTACTCTTCAACTCAGTTATACTGGCGTAAAAGACTACAATAACTCATATTACGAGTGTAAAAAACATTAAATACAAACCCAGATCATGACAAAGACCAGCTATTTTTACGCAAAGAACATCTTTGTCGTCAATACCAAGTTCTGGTTGGTTACTTCTCAAACTTTGAACAAATTGTCCTGCTAAATGACATACCCTGTAATGAGATATGAAATTTAAATAAAATTACGGTACAATCTCCCCAAAACAACACCCTTAAGGAGTAGTAAAGTATGTTGTTGTTGAGAGGTTTTTGGTCTAGAGAGCTTAGATTAATGGTTAAAACGTCTAGTGGGAAAATATCATGCTGCTGTTGAAAGAGGTTGTTGCTCAATAGAGGACTACTCTGTTAATGTTGTACTGTATATTGTTACACATCGTCATTTGTTTGTTCTGCAGGTCTTGTATATACTGTTTCGGCTTCGAAAACATGACATGCTAATGCTATTGATTCAATAAATCAACTTTAAAAAACGTAAAATAATATTTTGAGTTTTATTTTACAAAGATTAAATATCCATATGATACTCAGAAACCAAGCAACAAAAAAAAAAAAGAATCTAACCGAACGCGCAAAAAAGTGATTTATTGCGATAAACACAGTACCCCTTTATCGGCGTTAACCATATCTTACCTGTAATACACTGTTATGCCGATTAATTCATTATGTCAATAATTCGTTACTAAACATCTTACTAGACGTGGTTTCAATAACCGAACCGTACACGATAAAGAATTTTGATTGTCTATCAAAATTAATCGGGATGCATCAATTAATCGAATTTCGTTGATTTCATGAGACGATAATGATCTAACACTCTCTTAAACACAGTAGGTGTCATTTTCAAAAAAAATTGCTGCCTTATTTGATGATGTGTTTCAAAGCGGTTTTCGGTATTTTGTAGCGGAAATGTTTATCTAGTGAACAGTGCCTCATAATTTTGATACTTGTTTTTATTTTAATCTATTGCGTATTACGTAATAAGCAGCGGGGTTCATGGTACGGAATTTCCTTAAAGTCAAGTATCTTACGAATGGAGGACGTTATCAAAATTCTGAGATAAGGTTCCCTGCATTATGTTATTATAGTTATTTAAAAGCTGTTTGTTGTAATATATTCCTGTATACAGAGTAGTTATCTTTGTACAAAATTTTGTAAATTACGTGCGATATTGGTTTATAGAAGACTAGCCAAATAAAATATTTGTTTCAAAACACTTACAATGAACTTTATGCAGTGGATTTATTAAAAGGATATAATTATGTTCTAGTTTTTAAATTGGTGAAATTTGATATGACCAATAACGATGCATTTAGATAACATGATAATCGCATGCATGGTTCACCAGGAAGTCCTTAACTCAATGACATAAAAATGATCGGTTTCTTATTTGATTCTTTCACTTGTGATACTGAACAGGTGTCGAACGAGGTCGAACCCACGCCATACATTAAAAATGTAATCACAAATTAAATATTGCAAGAAAGTCACGTCATCTTTTGAAATGAACGAGCTATCCAGTATTGCATTGTTTCCTCCACTGGAATCTGAATTTATTCAGTTTGCTTAAAATACATCATTTTACAAAATATGTGATTTCAATAACTTCTCATGTTTACCCAATGCTATGTTCAAATCTATTGTGAGATGCTCCAGGGTAAACATAGTAGCAGGGGCCTAGCTGTTTTAAATGACGTAGTCGCTGAAATTGTGGTGTATCAATGATTTTCACACACAGTAGGTCGAGTTCGATTTGTCCGTGGATCGGATCGTTGACAATCTAAAAATAAATTTTAAAGATATACTGTAAATGTGAAGGTCCTCGTGTCCCCCGAACTAAATCACATCTGGGACTGAGGCGGGAGTGTTTCCCTTTTCGCCTTAGGTCGTGATTGTTCTGTTTAGTTTAGGCTTCAGTAAAGTACTTACAAGTAGGCCTATACACTATCCAAATTAAGTTCCTTTATATCTTCATTCTTTTTACTGTTTGGACCTTTATTACTGCTTTTATTCGATTTTATCTTTTTAAAGGCTAACTTTTTGAAATGTAATACAGAACAACAGATAAAATGATAGTAAAATGTAAGAAATATATTCTATGTGTTCTAAAACATAATGCCTTTCGTTAGCCACATCTCGTAAAAATGTTGTCAGATGCTTTTTCTTATATTTTTGCAATATGATTGAACAAATACAGTGCTGCATTTCTATACGTACTTTGTGATTAAAATGTTTTTATTGCAAGTAAAAGTCAGTTTCACTGATGAGACATCTTTCTAGGTAAAATGAAACATTCTTTAATTTTAACATCTAAATAACTAATGGGATTTTAAGGCTTTTTTAAACACACTTCAATCAATACTATTTTTGCAAAACAAAGTAGGACATCTGATTATGTAAGCTAATAGTGAATATGGCACAACCAATTGCAATATATAAATTAATTTAGTTTAACGTATCACAAGAATATAGAAAATATAACAATATATTTACTTAAAACGTAAAACTCACCATTATTAATCCAGGTGTTCTAGATAATATTGGACACTATTTTTATTACTTAGTTTTAATGCTTTTATCCTTATCTTCTTGCAAGTGTCCTTATTTGTCAGGTATATGTAGGTGTATAGTATGTATGTCTATGTATAATACCTGCTGTCATCAATGTCAACTGATAACAAGCTTTACCGCTATTGTCAAGTTCATTTCAAGGACTTTCATGTCAGGTCGATTTAATACATGAAATATCACGCCAGAACCAGATAAGTAAAATGTTTTGTGCAGTAAGGGAAACAACACACGTAGCCTAATGACAGAGAATTGATCTGAATTGAAGTTCGATGATATTAAATTGTCATATCTACACACAAATTCTTATAAATTAAGAGATTGCACAGTAAAATCAGCCTCTACTCTTTTCTCCATTTTTTCTCTCTTTATTTATGTGTGTCGGAACTTTACTACTAGATTTCCTTTTTTACATTTTGTACTACTTTTTCAAAGTTTATGAAATTGTACAAGTGATATATACATGTACACGTATAAAGACCACATAGCGATATTACATACGTGTTAATAAATTTTCTGAATCAAAGCACTTAAGATATTTCAGATCATGCCATCACAAGATTGGAAGTTAAACTTCAGACTTTTAAATGATATTAATGATTAGTATAGTTTGAATAATATGCATCTATATCCGACTAAAACGAAATATATGATATTTTGTTCTTCCTATAAACGCTAAAGCTATTTCGAGATTAAAGCTCATATTATTCGAAGAATATACAATTGGTCTTCTGTAACAAATATAATTAATAATAAGACATTGAACAGCGACTATATAACTGATCCCCCAAAATTCAGATGAGGTCCAATCTCTCAATTGTCTTATTGGCCCTAATCAGATAAATCCTGTCTGGCCTTATATTGATATTGATAAATATTTGCAATGTTAAACTCCGTTCGTATCCGAACAGATGTAGTGTAGATTGTGTCGGAGCTGAAACTTTTTGGAACAAATTTGTTGAACGTAACCGCCAGAATCAACGGCACTTGCATCTTAATGTATTATAACGTTTCCGTAACATTCAGAACAAATGATAATATTTCGGTTACAATTACACGATTCCCTTTGACAAGTTAAAATATTTGCTACGCTACTGGTATAAAACAAGAACGACCGAGTTCTAACTACCATTTTATTTCACTACAATACAGTACAAGTATATAATAATGAGAGAGACCAGTATCAAGAGTACTGATAAGCCTACGTGAATGAAAATCTATGACATATAAGATAGGCAATTCCGTGTTGCAATGAGATAAAGTAACACTAATGAGACTACTGAATAGTGACAATACTTTGAAATGATATGTATGGCGAATGTCAGTTAGTAGTACATTCCTTATAACCGTTGGGCTATTGAAATAAATAAAAAGTGAATATAATCGCGATTTATGAAAACATTCGTGCGAACATCGATCTAATCTGTTAGATATAATCATGTTTCTGTACTTTTATGAGTCAGAGGCCTTTTATAGATATGACATATATAAGCTAAGACAGCAGTTTTTATCTTGCATTTGGTATACATTTCAGACACTTAACTTCATTAGCTAAAATAGATCTACAAACAAGGGGTACCAAGATATTTAAGTTTAAAAACTGCTATTTAGTTAAAGTCCCATAAGCTTATAAATGTATTGGTCCTAATAGTTTCTGTTTGTTCTATAAAAGAGGAATGCGGTGTGTTTTCCTCCCGTGCATACTTTACAGCAAAAAAAAAGTTTCCAAAACTGCTATCGAGTTTTTTCAATATCTTTGAAATAAATACTATTTATAGAATACCTGAGTTTTCCCGCAGTCATGCTATGCAAACGTAGTAAAATGACATCACGCGCTCTACATAATTATTTCAAGTTTACAAAAGCAATAATCACAGTGAAATGAGTGTTTTCAGAAGAAAAAGGGCTTATTTCGTCGGTAATAATCATTTCATGCATCCTTCATCATTTCCTGTAATCTCAGTCTTGAGAATCATTTATACATCTCATTCATCTTTTGCATATTGTTATAAATACTGGATTATTACAGAAATTTTATCTAAATTGACCTTATTTTCTTTGGTATTTACAGACTATGTGGTGCTTCTGAGAAGTCTTGATGAGATTGTCAGACGCACTCCAGGGTCTTAGAAACTTAGTTATCTGATACATTTATTTAAGTAATTTGGTATAACAAGATCCAGTTTTTATTTCATATCATTATGTAATACATGTACTTACTTTTTGTAAAACCTGCTTCTTGCTTGATATTGTTGATGTGGTGAGTGTTGTATGGAGCTTGTATAACTTGCACCATAGCAACAGTATTTCAAGTTTTACATACGTATCGTGTTTATGTGTATATATGTTAATGTTAATACAGTGCATCTCATGAAAATGTTAGCGAGTGAAAAAGTGCGAACTTTTATATATAAATCTGAGAATTTGAAATAGTAAGAACTAGTATTGTAAATTTAGGTTATGAAAATAGTTGTGATAAATAGTGAACAGTGCGGACTTTAAACAATAAGAAAAATGAGCGTAGTGTAATTTTGTAACAATATTGAAATATCTGTATTCTATGTAAAAGCAAGTTGATTGATTAAATTCAGTAATTAGTTTTCAAAATTTATAATTTAGTTTTATTTGGGATATTTGTATAAAAATATGTATCAAATTAATTTCCATCAACTTGCTTCCATTTGATACTTTAGGCCTTATGAATTTAAAAGAAGCGGGTTACAGACTGCTGTGCAGTCTGATTATTTTAATTGTAAATGTACAAATAAATCTTATGAAAAACAAAAAATTATCTTGGGATAATATCAACAATTAAATATTTTTGCATATATTTTTCTACTGCAAAAAGCTAATTGGGCTTTCAGATACGTCAGTGAAAGGGCCCAGATGAGTAAATTTGAGTTTCCATTTTTTGCTTGTATATATTCTATTGTATTCATTCACAAATGAAGATAGAATTCTATGTGTTGGTTATCTCGAAGTTATTAATAAATCTTTCACCCTGTTTTTTTTCTGCCCCTTTTCTGTCCCGTAGTTTAACACTAAGTGTGCACTTTTGCGTATGTGACTTTAGCGGGCAGCATTAATTAAATATATTGACCACTCCGTTAATGAAACACTGAATGAAACATCCGAATGAAACACTGGAAACGAAATTTCCTTGGTTTAATAATATTAAAGAAATACTGATTAAATATGATATGGTAAACATATGGACTGAACAACAGTTTCTGAATTACAAATGGCTAAAATTCTCAATTAGACAAAAATTGAAAGACCTTTTTCTTAATGAGTGGTATTCTTCTTTGGAAAATTCAAGTAATGCTGTATTTTACAAACTTTTTAAGTGCAAATTTGAAAAAAGAATCTATTTTATCTTTACCTTAGTCATCATTACAATACGCTATGATTTTTTTCACACGCGAAATCACCACATACCAATAGAAATTGGGTAAAAATCGCTATAAATGAAAGAATCTGTAATACTTACAATAAGTTAGGTGATGAATTTCACTTCCTATTTGAATGTTCAGGATTTGAATACGAACGTAAACAATTTTTGAAACCTTATTATTACATAGGACCAAATGTTATTAAAACAAATAAACTCGTGAATACAAAAATAAACAAGAATCAGTATTTGTAGCAATATACTTTAAATTGAATTCAATATATATTTGAAATTAGTGCAAACTTAAATCTTTGTTACCGATGAAGAATAAATCAAATAGAATTGTTTTAATGCAAACAGCATATATACATATATGCATATATTTAAATGAAAACAATTATATGTATATAAAAATATTGACTCTCCACATTCCCCTGTTTTCTCATTGTTAGAAAGATTTCATTCATCTTTTCATTTTATTTTTGTTATGAGTATATGTAACAATATGATATCATGTTTGTTCCCTCATTTTGTCATTTTGAAAATAATTTTGTCTTTGATTTAACATTAAAAATGGAAGTGAGGGATACCAAAACTGTAACAGACATCTAATGTATAATTAGTTAATGTGAATCACAAAAGCAACACAAAGAATCAATGTTAAACTAAACGAGGAACAAAATCAGCAGTTATTTAATCTAAGTGAAAAACATAACTAATTGCAATGAATAGAACAAATTGTTATAAATTAAACATATATGAAAATGGTCACACGTTATTAATAATCGCAGTCCTTAAAACACCACCAGATAGAAAAAGTTCTAATAAATCAAACAAACATGAAACTTGTTATATAAAAATGATCACACGTTATTGATAATCACAGTTCTTAAAACACCACCAGATAAAAAAAGTTCTAATAAATTAAACCTACGTAAATATAATCATGGATATTTGATAATCACAGTTCTTAATACACCATATTAAAGATAAAAAATAAAATATTGCACTAGCAAAAAGAATCACATATAGGTCATAGGTTTCAATAAATGATCAATAATTGTTTCTTCAACATTTTGTCACATTGTCGGCATGCAAAAATATTCCTGTACAAGAATCGTTTGTTTGTATATAATGATTAAAAATAATATAACAAAAATCACAGCAAAGCTACAGATAAATATGACATACTGAGCTAAGGCTCTTTCTTATCTTCTACAGAATATTTTGACACCACTTATCAAATGCCTGTTCAACTTTCTGATATTTCTTTTTATTGTGCTTCTTGTAAATCAAACGTATTTCACTTTCCTGAAATGCGCTTGGGATCAATATCTTGAACTTCTAAAAGAAAAAGCAAATTTTAGATTAAAAAATACAACAAATATCCATAACAAACATCATTAATAAACTTTAAATGACCTGCAAGATCTTGATATTTTAAAGTACAGATTATTCTTATTTTGTATTTTCATAACTGCCCTTGTTCCTATTCCTGGTTACAGGATATTAATTATATAACATTCACGTGCGTGTTCATCGGTACAGTTAAATGTTTGGATAATACGTGCAAAAATTCTACAAATTATAATGATAGTACATATAACCAAGCATAGTGTTATCAAAAAAGCAAAACACAACATAATACATAATAATTATGTAAAGATTAACAACAGCTCGTCGTAAGTGGTGTAAATATTGGTGTAGACATGCTTTGTTGGGCCGAATATCGTAAGGTGACCCGTTGTATAGCGCCGAATAGCGCTTACGGCAAGTTCTATTTAGCGCTTTGCAACGAATAACGCGTATGGTAAGCATTATTCGGCGTTGGTGAACGAATAGCGCTTACGGTAAGCCGTATTCGGAGATAAGATTCGAATAGAGCGTACGTCAATTTTCTGTCTGATTTACCTTTGACGAAAGCGCTACCCGGGGTAATCTCTATTTGGCCAAGTTATGTTGACTCAAGTATTTGCAAGTATTCATGATAATTTCGTTTTCTTAAAATACGAGAATATGATCCCGAACCTGTTTTAATTTTGCTCCTTTATCGTTATCCTTTTTGTAAAAGTATACATGTTCCATGGGGTCTTTATCTTTTTTGCCGTAGTCGAATTTGGCAACCTATGGAATGAAGAAAAGATACAGAAAAGAACGCTTATCAGAACATAGGTATCACATAAATACCGAGAAGCATACAACAATTTGAAAAAACAATAATTCCTATAAGCTTCATGCATTGTCATAATTGTTATGCATGACCAAGTGATGGCCATAATCAGTATTTTTTTTCTTTTTGGTTTTCTTTTCATATTATCTGATATAACATACCGTTACGGTAAAGTCATCTCTGGATAACCCTTTATCCAGCTTAATCATAGCCTCTTCTATCTTCTCTCCTTCAATTTCTTTCTGTAAAATGAAGACGACTATTTGCAATCATGTTTGAAGCCAATGTACAACGAAGATATAGACGCTAAATGGAGACATTTTTTAATTTGTTAAGTTCTGTACTGAGACCCACTCGGTTAATTGTTTATCTTCCGTAGCTAAGTTACTTTTACAGGTGCTATGTAAATAACCGCTTACAGTCATACAAATTACATATCAGTATTGCTTGAAAACATTTATACACCAAACATAAGGTAGTATGCGACCTTTCCTTGACGTCATGGGTGAAAAATCGAAATTTCTCCGATTGTTCTGAAATTTTACACAATGGTAGTATAGCATGTTCTTCGATTTTTGTTCGTTTATTTTTTTCTGCTTTCTGACCCGTTTCTTAGCAAAGTTTGGACATCGTGAATAACGTTGATCAAATTGTAACGTCAAGCTAATATTCAACTTATTTGTTATAACGTCAGGCTACAATTAGCGTGACGTAATAATTTCTACAACGTTATTCATGATGTTCGAACTTTACTACATTGCAATTTTGTGAAAAATAATGCGCGATGACATATTATTTTTGCATTTTAAAATTGCTTGTTAACATCTCCACAAAATCAACATGTGATTCATTAGTTGATTGAATTTTCTTCCGTTTACCAAAAGTACAATGGCATATAGTTGGGGGTCAAAATTACGGGTGAAAAAAGGGACGTGTTTTAGTGCTTAACGTTCCGCCAGGAAAACAATGACGACAAAACCCCATTAAAACTTATATGAGCTTGTTCCGCAGAAAGAGAGCTTGAATATGGTGTATCTGAAATTACAAAAGCGGTATGTTTGAACCAATTTTGCATGTAAAACGTCGACTTTACACCTCCGACATTGGACGTGGCGTTGCTAGGAAACGGGTCCGAAAGCAGAAAAAATAAAACGAACAAAAATCGAAGAACATGCTATACTATCATTGTGTAAAATTTCAGAACAATCGGAGAAAATTCGATTTTTGACCCATGACGTCAAAGAAAGGTCGCATACTACCTTAAGTAAAAACAAACCTCTGTAGATTTGCTTTTAATTGCTTGGTACAAGTCTCTTTTTGTAATTCGATTAATGATGTCCTTGGACTGTTTCAGGGACTCTTCAGATGACCTTCCAATGTCGTAGAGAATGTCGTCTGTCAAATGGGTAAACGCATACATGTCATCAATGGCGTCGGTCAACAACTTCATTGTTCTATAATAGGAAATGTGTCACCAATCATTATCTTTTGACACCTATATGTACGCTTTGTATTTGTATGTCAAAGGTAAGTATATGTAACACCACATTTGAGACAGATCACAATTATAACAGGTGTTACAAATGAGAACTGCTAAGAATGTGGTCCTTTAAGTACATATATGGACCAGATATGATGTTGAATGAGTTTTAACTCATGATTCTGAGAGTGCATGTTTATTGAAATGTTAAACAGTTTTGTTTAATAAATTGTTCAGATTGGTCACTTCCAAGAAAATTGGCCTCAGTGTAGTATTGTGCCATTACACAAAAATGGAGATATAAATGATCCTGGAAATTATAGAGGTATGACACTATTAAGCACCTTAGGTAAATTATAATAAAAATATTGAATAACAGATTAACACACTGGGTTAAAGTTTATAATGTTTATATTGAAAAAAAACATGAGTGCAGTAGATAATGTGTTTCTTTTACATGGTTTTATAAATCATTTGTTGAATAATGGCATTGTTTTCATTAATTACACAAAAACTTTTGATATAATATAGTTCAAATAATTTCTGTGACGTCATCCTTTTGTTCTCACTGTTTAATATCTTTACGTAATGGACAGCCGTCCGTTATCTTTTGTATTATTGGAGTGAAGACGACATATTGGACTGTAACTCAATTTGGACACTGACAACGAAGCATGCGCAGTAAGATTTTCGAATGTTTTAATGATTCGAAAAATATATATACCTAATGAGTCTTGTCAAAGACTTGCATATATATATATATTGACACCTTCCACATTGTTCCAGGCTATTTTACAAACCATTTAGAATTTAAATGAAATGCCATCCCATTCCCAACAAATGAACACGTAGGAATGAAGGTTTGAATCGATGTGAACAGGTTTGAATAAAATGAACATTCCTTTTGCTACCCGAGCAGTGTGGTTGGTTAAGTGTACCTACCGTGATGGCTTTTAATCATTTAATTCACATGCTATTACATTGTATATCTATTTGTCAGGTCATAACAATGTAAGAAAAATGAATCACTAGCTATTATTCAAAGCCAATAGCCTTCTTTATCGACTTTTAGTTAGCAATCTGTGTATTATCAAAAACAGGAAGCAAAATCAATATGAATTACTTGATTTTCATTGAGAACTAGAATTAATAAGCCGACGGGATACCTTTAAGAATGATTAATTGTCATGGTCAATGAATTGTGCAATATTGAACTGATCTAAGTTATATATAAACCTCAAATGCCCATTATGTAAATTAAACATATTGGAGACTCGCCTCAGACACTCCAATATTTCACATACTTGACAATTTTAATTATCACATAATATACAATTTTTTTTATATGTGATTATGATTAAGCAACCATTGCACTAATTATCTAAATATCTATCGCCGAGCGATGGTATCAATTCCAGAACAGAATAAAAACATATACCCGTCTTTTCCAGGGATTTTCTTGTAGTGGTAACAAGCAGCTCTTAAAGCATCTAGAATCCTGTAGAACAAAAAATAGTTTCAAGACCTTGTTGAAATTTTCTGCTTAATGCTTAATTGAATGTTATCCATAATACGATATGCTCATGTGAAAAAAGAATAACCAGAGACCTATGTCAAAGCTATGATATGGTACATTTTTCAGATTCGCATCATATGGAATTGAAAGGGAGTGTATATTCTAATATTCAACACACTGTCGTAGACACAACTGTGCACCAGAAGTTGGTGCTCAACACACTGTGGTAGACATGACTGTGCTCTAGTATTTGGTGCGTTGAACTTGTAAACCGAGATCCTGGTTCGAATCACGTTCGTGGCTGGTCACACCCTTCTATAAACATTTGACAAGAATGTCGATTTTCGAAGTTGTCGGCTCCTTCTAGAAGGTTATGTTAGTACTGATTAGAATAAGACCATGAAAACTGGTTAGGATGTATAGAACTGTAATCTCGTTGAAAAACGGCGTTTGCTCGCTTATTTGGGATTATCCCAGTGGTGAGGGTAAACAAACTCATTATAAAACGGCGCTGTACCACCCGAAATAAACATCAACACTGTCACATACTTATATATTATAGTATATATATAATATGTCTTGACTTACATAGCATCGATGGTAGTGACCGTCTTGTGTTTATAAGCACGATAATGCAGCGTATACCGTGTGTGAAACATTTCGTACAAATTGAATTGTTCCTAGAATGATATAAGACATGTAAAACAAATATCGGCACAAGAGTAAAGAAATAACACACATATAAATATATGATATTGATAAATGTAAGATAAGACGCAGCTTGTTGATAGTAGATTTGGCTAGTTGATAAAAATTACATTATGTAAACATGTTGTGAACTAAATACTGAAATGATAGAAAAACAAATATTTTGATAAATTTACCTTTTCACGGAAACAAATCATGTTTTCTTTATTATCTTCATTTATTTCGCATACACGGGCAATCCGCATACATCTTTGATGATCAAAGCTGTTCTTGATACCCAGCATATGGCAATCCCGAGCAAAATAATCCAATTTATCTACATCTATTCCACTTTTATCGTTGGCAACTATCTAATATGAAGTATTTAACATTCAGATTTGTAATAGAAGTACAATAATGTATGCAGTGTAGCCACGATTCTAAAAACAGTTCTTAACAAATTTTCAGTCGGAAGTGAATAAAGCACTGAACTTTATAAATCAAGGGGGGGGGGGGGGGGATCATTCAGCAGTTGTTTTTGAAAGCTTGCTTACGTTAGTTTTCCTTCAGACAGGAATTTACTTACGATAGTTGATCTGATGCAGGAAATACTTGTGTTAAATGCTTAATTTATTTACTTGTATTAAATGCTTAATTTTCTGATGATAGTTTACCAGATAAAAGAAACACTTGTGTTAATGCTAATTTGCTGTAGATAGTTTACCTGATACAGGAAATACTTGTGTTAAATGCTAATTTGCTGTAGATAGTTTACCTGATACAGGAAATACTTGTGTTAAATGCTAATTTGCTTATGATAGTTTACCTGATACAGGAAATACTTCTCCTTTCCACGTCCAGTCTGAAAGATACAAGGTTAATATTACTTGAGAAGTACAACATTATCTTAAAGCGGGTTTTAGTATTACAATTTGGCAAAATTAAAGAAGTACGATCAATAATCGGGAACACTTACTTGTACTTTTGAATCAGGTTTTCCACGAATTAGTTGTTTAATAAACACAATACCATCGTCATCTAACTTTTCCTTTAATTTAGCTCTTAATTCGTTGCTGTCAATCAAATGATCAAACAATTGCAAGGATGCATCCTCGTGCTGAAGAGATACGAACATTAGTTTATAAACTACTTAATGGAGAAAGGAAGTGACTTTACATATAATACAATCATAAAATGTAAATATGGTACACTTAAGTGAATAACAACTACACTGACAAAGACATTTGACACGTTACCTTCCAATCCTTATGCCTCAACGTCTTTATTACGGTCTCAAATAAGTGTGAGAATGGACCATGACCTACAAAATGATAGGAACCGTTAATTGTTGGATATGCTTGTTGTTTGAGGATGTCGTGATGTTTTGTTTGTAGGTATGTTGTACGCATATTTGTTGAATTATTTGTAAATTGCATTCTATCTAATATACTTGTATGTATATGGCTGTCAAATGTAAACACATTTACCCTTATTAACACTTTAAAGGAATACTGAATTTATCTCTAAAATATAATCTTACCCGCACGAGAATCTTTCTGCTACAACCCAATTATACGTGCGTACGTTCCGAAAATACTGCAATAACACTGGTTATCTTTAAATAAAATACCAGTGCAGTATCAACTTTTATAATTAGTAAATATCAATCAGAAATACACGAACAGCATCAGAAAAATGCGCTTTAAATATTGTAGCATATGAGAGTTGTGTACAAAGTGTTAATACAGACCCAGATCATGACAAAGACCAGCTATTTTCACACAAAGAACGTCTTTGTCGTCAATACCAAGCTCTGGTTGGTTAATTTTCAGAATATCAACAAACTGACCTGCTAAATGACATACCCTGTCAAATGAGATATAAAATTCTTTGAAATAACATGTACATCATTAGATATCATCAATTGTTTGTTTTGCAAGTCCTGTACGCATCGTTTGGGCTTAAATGGTTTTTGATATGATGATAATCACATTCATGGTTCACCAGGAAGTCCATATCTCATTGACATCAAAATAATGATAGATTTCCTATTTGACATGAATATGGTAATTCGTTGATGTTTTCTTTTGATATTGAACAGGGAGCTAAAGCTTGCCTAGACATTACAAATATAATCGCAATTAAAATATTGCACGAAAGTCATTACATTCTTAACAATAAAGAGCTACCTAGATCGTGTTGTTCTCTTCATTTGAAGCTGAATTTATTCAGTTTGCTTGAATACGTAATACATAATAGCAGGAACCTAGCTGTTTTAAATAACGTAGTCGCTGAAATTGTGGTGTATCGATGATTTTCACACAGAGTGGATCCAGTTCAATTTGTCCGTGGATCGGATCGTTGACAACCTGAAAATAAATATAACAAGACCCACAATGCAGAAGTGTAGTAAACCCCTTAATTATTTTGCGTATTAAATGTGTCAAAAATACACTACTGTACTAAATATGCTAATAAGCCGAATCACTATCACTACGTGATGTCAAAAAGATAAACAAACATGGCGTCGAACGACATTTCTATCAATGATCAGGTTCGGATCGACGATCACAGTCTTGGGATTGTTACTGAAGTGGATTTGGGAAGCTTATTGTGGCTTTAATATTACAAAAAGACGTATTGATCGAGTGCCATTATGACTTTGATAGTTACCTCGGATACTATAATATATTTACGACAAATTAAAAAAGAATTGTGAGAGGTTTGCCCTTGTTGAAAAATATATGTTTCTTTAGATATTACATGGTGACCTATATTTTTCGTTATCAAATTATAATGATATTGTGTAATTTCATCTTTTTACCATGAGTTTTCATTGATGTTCTTTTGTCTTTAATCTTTGAATCCATAGACTTCAATGCACATTTAAAGGGGAAATAACTCAAAGGAACGTCATTGTTTGTTTTACAAATATCATTGTAAATCAGTTTCAAATTATTCAAATAGATATACAATATCATACTTACCATTATTATCCAGTTGTTGAATAAAGTAGACGGTATTTATTTTCTTCTTCTCAATATGCCGCTTTCTTCCAAAATGATATCTACGAGTACAAAAGTCAAAGTCAAATAAGATTATATGTGTACGCATTAGTCGCCAAATCGAAAGTGAAACTATTGCAATCTTTCTCAGTAGAATAACGTATTCGGTCACTTGCCAAGATTTCGATCCCCTAACAAGTTACCTGTTTATATTATAGGGGAAAAAATGGTTATTCTTTTCTGTTTAAAACAATAAAAATCAGAATAACTACGCACCGACCAATGCGATCAATAGATGAACTAACTTAAAAAACAATTTTCCGAAAATCAACGCAATGTAATCATCAAATTGCTGCAACGGTTGTTTTTATAAACAAAAACAATTTAGTCAGTTACGATAATTCAATAAAGGCATCGAAATAACGCTGATCAATTAATGCAGTTTACTTTTTCATCGCTATTTGTCACTCGCTGATGTAAATTATGTATTGGAAGAATAATACACTCTATTTATCACTAAAACTACACGTTTCTCGTGGTAAACATATATACAAGAATACACATCATGGCACGAAAAGTACAAATGATGTGAACGTTAATATTTAACATAACTATAACTGTTTATTCATGATGTTTTTGCGACATGAAGCATAATATATATACGATGCTACATTTTTTATGATACTTTCGTTTCGTGATGTTAACAAAATGTGTAACTTATTGATAGTTGCATTTATACAAAATTTCTTAGGAATGTATGAATTTCGAATATCAGTATAAACTAGACATATTAATAGAAAATGAAACTCATCCTCTATACAATTCAAAGAACAAATTTTACAGATACACGATTCACGGACAACATTATGGTATTTTCCCTTTAAGATTTCCAAATGTGGTAAACCTGATCTCAATTGAGCATAACAATATCTAAATTTTCGTACAGTTAGTATTGAAAAATAGGTTTCATGTTCATACGTAGATTTAATATTCTTATATAAATGTAAAGACGTGGAATTTTCAAGAGTACTATTCCAGGTTTGTAAATAATTGTCTTTCAGTCTTCGAGAAAAATATTCGAAAAATAATATCTCATTTTGGACTCCTTCGTTCAACCATACATGACCAAACCCATTACTATTTAAAAGATACTCAATTTCTTTTGCCCAATTAAAATATGTAGAACACTTAGTGTTTCTTAACATAATATAACACTTTTTAACAAATCTTGTGGTAGGCATTTTTATCACCTTAAACCAATACTTGATACAGCGTTTTGCGCTTTCAATCCATATTGGATAGCGTCCACAGTCACCTAATACAGAAGCATTCAATGATAATTTGTTTACGCACATGAATCTTTTGCAAGCTAATCTAAGTACTAGTTCACTATTTTCTCTAGACTGGAACCCCCATATTTCAGATCCATACAAAATAACTGGTAATATCTTAGTATCAAAAAGTTTAAAAAACATGTCGTAAGGTAGCTGGCCGTATTTGTACAATGAGGATAACATAGTAAGAAGGGTACGCTTTGCTTTCAGTGCAAGTTCGCTAGACATTTTATTTAATGATAAACTCGAAGTAAAAGTAACACCAACATATGTGAACATATTCAAAACTTCGAGTTTCATGTTGCCATAAAAAAATATTTCATTCAATGCTAATCTACCGCCTTTCTTGTATACCATCACTTTTGTTTTGGAAGTGTTAACTTGCATTCCAAAAGTATTACAAAATTTATGTAAAACATTCAATTGATATTGTAAATTTTGCACAGTTTCTGCTAATAAAGCAACGTCATCTGCAAACATAAGTTGCCATATTGATATTTCATTTGGCATAATTTGAACACCTTTAATGTTTACATCATCGTTCATCATTACAGCCAATTCATTTATGAATAGGGAAAACAGTTTAGGTGATGCCAAACATCCCTGTTTCAAACCGATTGGACATTCAAAATATTCTGAGAATTCTCCGTTGGCTCTTACACACGATTTAACATGTTTATACATTCCAACTATAGAATTCAAGAGTTTTCCCCTTATATCGGCTTTATATAGCACTGACCACATTTTGTCCCGATTAACTGAGTCAAACGCCGTTTTAAAATCGATGAAGGCAACATACATTTTACCTCTTTTTTTAGAAAGTTTTTTTGAGATGAGTGATTGTAGAATAAATGCATTATCCACGGTTGAATAGTTTGATCTGAAGCCAGACTGTGATTCGTCAATTTTATCAAAAATGTTAGCATAAAATGACAGACGTTTATTGATAACACTCGTATAAATTTTACCAAAAATATCCAACAGTGAAATTCCACGATAATTTGACGGTACATTTTTGTCACCTTTCTTATGTAGCGGAACTATTATTGCACTGCTCCATGTTTCAGGGAATTCACCAAGATCGAAAAGTCTATTGAATAGATTCACAAGTAACGGCATTAAAAGATCATATGTATGTTTAAAGAAACCAGGTGGTATTCCATCCTGACCTGGAGCCTTTGACGAATTCATCATTCGAATACTCATGGCTATTTCCTCATTTGTAATTTCTCCATTTAGTATCGCGTCTTCAACTTCAGAGAAGTTTTCAACATTTTCAAAAATAAAATCAGAATCAGTTTTAACACTTCCTTGAACGAGACTTTCAAAATGCACTTTCCATGATTCAATACTGATATTATTATTTCTACGTGGAGCTGACGTGAATAGTTTGAGTTTCTTCCAAAATGATCTTGGGTTATCTGCAGATTTCAATAAATCATTCAGCTGATTGTCGTAAAATAATCGTTTTTTCTCTTTGCAGAAACACTTGAATTGATTTTTGGCTGTAATATATTCTTCAAGTTTTTCATTCGTGCGAACTTTTCTATACTCTCTTAACTTTTTAACCTTTTTCATAGAGAAACACTCTCGATCAAACCATCGTGGTTGGTTAATGTTCTTGCTCCTCGTGTTTTGTCTCGTTACACAGGACTTAGATGTATCTATCACCTCCATAATAGAGCCTAACACGTTCTCGATATCATTATTTGGATTTTTTACAAATTCAATTAACCGATTGAGTTCATCTGCATTAAGAATATTGGATATAGTTTGTCTTAAATTTTCAACTGACGAATCATCAAACATGAAAATTTCACTATCACGGTTGCAACGTGAATTATTATCGTGACCTATATTCACATTATTTAAAGACTGACAACATGAAATTACAGCTTCAATTTGAAAATGACTCGAATCGGTTTTCACACCTACCATAAAATCTGAAACAACATGAAAAATATTGTTCGTAGCTAACATGTAGTCTATGACACTACTGCCATTTGGACCAATAAATGTATAATTTCCAATGTCTTTATCATTACCGCATCTACCGTTTACTATTTGTAGCGCATACGTTTTACAGAAATCAAGAAGTTTTTTACCCGAACTGTTCAGTACAGAGTCACAAGAATGCCTAGGAGAAACCAAATTATACAAGTTATCTTCACATTCCGCCAATTCTGGTACATTACGATAGGTATCAATTGTATCACTACTATTACTGGTTCGAGCATTCAGATCGCCCATTATTATAAGGTCTACATCCGCAATATCAATGTTCAACTCGTATATACAATTTTCTAACATATCAATGCCTTTATATGACTCGTGTGTATAAGCAGGTGAATTATCTGGTGGAAGATAAGTAAAACACAGAACAATATCTTTTTCAGTACCTAATAATATCTTTTCAATTTTAAAGAAGATACAGAATTTACTATTCGATTCCAAATAAGTTATATAGTTGCTTAAAGACGTGTGTACAAAAACAGCTAAGCCTGCCATGGCTCTGCCGCGGGAATCATATCTAAAGGCATTGATATAACTACATAAATAATTATCAATTATATCAGAATATTTATCAAAACACACTTCCCAAGTTTCTAGCAAACACATGATATTGAATGTTTTAAGGTAGTCAATAGTGTTTTCAAATTCAAAAATATTATTTACACCATCAATGTTCCAACAGACAATTGAAAGATCAGAAGTAACATCTAGTAGGCATCGGCCTGAATCCTATTGTTCATCCATTTCATGAGCTACAGAATTTGAATCATCGGTTGCCTGAGTACTTGATGACGGCATTTTTCGCACAGCATGACGATACACACGGTTACTAGCATCTACTGGGTTAGAATCAACAGATCTCACACATAATTTCCCTTTATAGAAATAACCAGTTTTCCCTTCTACAGCCTTAAGCGATTTAAGTTTTTGCCTCTGATTGTAAGTGAGGTCGTCACCAACTCTTATAGAACATTGCCTTAGCTGTTCGCGCCCACTGAATACACGGAATTTGTCATCTTCGTATCTGAATGTGGCGATCACAAGTGGAAAATCATTTGAATCCGCTTTGGAAATAACTCGAACATTCGAAATGTCGTCAGAACACCATTTAATATGTGGACTTGCTACCTTAAGTACACTATCGATAATCGTTTTAACCAAATCTTTGTAGCTAATATTTTCAATTAAGGACAATCCAAAAATTCTCATATTGTTTGCGATGCTTTTTATATTAAGTTTTTCAACATCGTCCTTCAAATTCAATAGTAAATCACTATTTGTAACTGCGGTATCGTTTATGTGTTCAATATCCAGGTGCATATTTTCGGAAACCTCTTGTAATGTAGATACGTGTTCATCAGTTGACAACAAATCCTTTTGTAATGAATCTTGCTTGCCCTTGACTTCTTGTAGTTCCGTACGAAGTTTACTTTGCTCAGATTTAATCAAATATAAGTCGTTCTTAATTTCAGTGATATCCGACCTTACTAATACTAGCTCATTAAATAGTTTTTTTCTGCCTGGTTGATTGCACTGAGTAATGTTTCAAATTCTGTTGGACCTGGATTCGATCCAACATCCATAGAAAGTTCCAGCTTATATTGTGATAGATTAAATTTTGAGCACAATTGAAACGAATTATCAGGTGGGTCACAATCTTCGACATAGCTGGTACCAGACTGCATACTTGAGTGATGAAGGTTTGAATTTATTCGCATTGGAACTTCCAGTACTAGGTTTATGTTTTCAAATGATTTACAACACCACAATGACCAATGTACGCACTGCAGAATGCATATTGCCAGGATACAACAAATGAACACTCTGTGGTGAATGTCAGGAGATGATAAATATGGGTTATATTTTGCATATTTACTTCGAGACTTCCTTTGTCTCTGTAAAAACGAACCAATACGACTTCTATATGTTTGTACATCTATACCCATCGTAGAAGCAGCAAAACGACGTTGTTATTTCGCTATGTCAATTACCCGCTTCCGTAGTTTTTTTAAATTGAACAGGTGTGTTGGTAGTTGTGTGTATTCAATTTCACGCTTCAGTAAGCTTAGATCACTGGACGATGGTTAGTATGGCTACTAAATATTGCACACTAGACGATACATGTATAGTCAATATCGTTATTAGTTTATTTAAATTCAAATGTCACAATAGTTTGCTGTCGTTTTTACCATTATAAAGTCCGCAACTTCCTGAACAATTTTATCTTCTTTGAATTCCAGAATTTCGTGTAAAAACGTATAAATTCACATTTAAACCTCTCACAAAAAATTTACGTGTCTACCTATGTATACACCGGAAGCATAGATTAAGTAGATGAACAAAATTATATAAATAATAAAAGCTTATTTATTGTTTAAATGGATGCTACATAATATTAAGGGAGATAACCTTGATTGCTTATTACCCGGTATGGAACGGGTAAGGAGGATTTTAGACTAGTATTTTCCCTGCATAAATTAACCGTGATTTGGAATTTCCAGCTAATTTTCTGAAAGTTCATTATATCAAGCAGTGTTAACCAAAGTTAATAATTATTTTAACATCATATGGATGCAGTTGTTAACATTTTGTTCACGGAGTGCTGATTCGTATCCAATATTCGTAGATCTTTCAACAATGGTTATTGTTAACATTATATCGGAACTTTGGTATTCACATTCGGTATTGATCAGTTACTTATAAGAGGAAATACTGTCAAAGATACAATGTATACGTTAATGGCTTATCTAATAACTTACCAAGTTCAGAGGTTCGATGTAGGCTTGATACGTTGTTCGTATATAATTGTGACCGTACAGTTGGCGTACGCTGTAATTCTGTTATTCTCTCATTTCCTGGAAACGGTGTTCAGTTAGTTTGTCACATCTTCGGTTACAGACCACTAAAAGTCTAGGGCCCCAGCAACCAGTACCACACTGTCCCTGCTTTTCTAAAAGTCCCCAAACATTTCACAAAACAGGCAAAGCCGGTTCCTTTACAAATATATTGTGATTACCATTGAAAAATGGAAGTTCTAATCACATTTAAACCAACTAATGAATTTGACTTCTTTAGACTTACTACTCACATGTCCTCTTCAGACTTCCTCTCTTGGAAGCTGACATTGTGCCTTACCGAGACTTGATGAAACGCATTGAGAACCAGACACCGTCTAATGAAACGATCCGTTTCATTTAGTCTCGGTAGGGTTGTCACGTGACCACAATGTCAGCTTCCAGGACAAAATAGCGAATGGAAGTGGAATTGTCGACAGTTTGCTAGTTGTTGCGGCGCATATGATCTGTTTATGACGGTAATTGATAGTGAATATGTGTTGTTTTCCAGCGCATGCGTTTTTTCACCCTGTCTTTGTTACAGTTATTGTTTGTAGGTAGAAAATCGTTGTTGCGACTTCTCGTTGGAGTAAGCAAAATTGTACATTTTTATGCAACGTTTTGAATATTTCTGCGATTTGCCGTTTGAAAATATGGTAGAGCTTGACTGTTATTGGTATCGGGGTGACTTAGGTACGCAACGCTGCTGGGCTTTAGAGATTTGATGGAATTAAAGAAAATACGAGCCGTTTGTTATAAGCGATAGTGAAAATATCACTTGTGGAGTTCCATCCCTTGTCTATATATAATGGATACATTATACATGTATAATGATTTTGGTTTTAGGTTCATTTATGGTAAAAAACAGCCCAATATACTATCCAAACACCGTTCTGGTCCCCTGTGTGCTAACCCCTATCGCATGCACAATCAATTCTTCTTGCCAGTTATTCAATTCTCTGAAATGGTAAACATTATAACATTTTATGGACACATAAAAGTCTTTATGTCATTGGAAAGCTTTTAGTACATTTATGGCTAAAGTACGGTCAGGTACGACCGATACGGTTGTTAGCCTTACGCTTATTTTTAGCTAGAAAATATCACGTGGCCTAGCACGACCAATCAATGAGTCTTATAGTCATTGCTTACATTATATTCCGCTTGGGTAGAATCCCAGCGAATTTGTTTTTTTATATTACTAATTACAGCTTCTTTACGGATATTCAAGGTTGATATTTTATTCCTTGTGATTAATGAAAGTTTAATTAAGCTATTGGGACAATCGTTTTTGAGGCGGCGACCTCATTAAATGGTGTGATTTGGTGGCGACTCCCCGCAGTTTGACAGTCTGGCGTGTGACGTCATAGCATCCGGGTTTCAGCATAACTTTCGCGAGACTTGTTTCGGGAAACAAGATGGCGGCCCCCAGTACCGCAAAGATACAGTTGTTTGGTCATTCTTTCGTGAAGAGATTGAAGGAATTTATTCGTAATTCGGAGTGTGTCAATTATAATCTTAACATACAGGGACATGGTTTATTCCAGTACTCAGGTTTTCCTGGAGCGAAAGTACATGATTTAAGACGGAATCTTGAGACAGTGGAAGACTTTCATCCAGATATTGTTGTGTTGGTAGTGGGTACGAATGGCATTTATAGGCAAGACACTACACCACGCATGGTCGCTCAACATATCGTTGACCTGGTTGACACTCTGCTGTTTGTGGTAGGAGTGAAGAAGGTTATAGTTCTCCAAGTATTGCACAGGCGTACACCGTCAATTCATACAAGGTATCCTGTGGACATAGAATGGTACAACGCCAGAGTAGATGAGTTAAACATGTCATTATCATCTATGCTGAACAACACAGAACATCAACGTTCATACTTGTGGCGGATGAAGGGTTTTTGGTCAATGGAATCCAAACAACGAATTTTTGTCCTGATGGTTGTCACCTATCACATGGTGGCCAGCTACGTATGATATCAAATATTCGAGCTGCCTTGGTCGCCTCCAAGAGGCGGTCCATATGCAATAGTTAAGTTATGTATGAGTTTACAGAAATATTATTACCCATTTCATGGTTTGTAAATATATTCATATGACATACCATAGATAGTAGGGGGCGTTAAAGTAACCAAGCACTGTCC
The DNA here is from genome assembly GCA_964023205.1 of Lutraria lutraria. Taxonomy (NCBI): domain Eukaryota; kingdom Metazoa; phylum Mollusca; class Bivalvia; order Venerida; family Mactridae; genus Lutraria; species Lutraria lutraria. The sequence continues at coordinate 32,419,435 of OZ026846.1, forward strand.
GTGCTGTTTCAATAAGGGCCGTCCAAGGCCACAAATGAAGGGTTTTAACATTACCCATTATCATGGAAATACCATGTTTTGGTCTTTCAAGGCCATAACGGAGGCACAGGTAGAAGTTATCGTGGCATTATAGTGGTATATGACTATATCATGGCTCGTTCTTCATTTATCAGTCTCATGCTTCAGTCGTTGTCGGTATCATTGCTACTTAATTTTTGAAGGGCATCGGTTCCCAGACCATCCAGTTACGTCTGTATCAGCTGGGTAATATTAACGTATTGTTTGCAGATTTATTGATATTAATGCCTCAGCTGAGCTTTTTATAGGATGGTTGCGATAAGTGTGTATGGCAGCAGGACTTAAGTACCAAAGTCTGTCTCAGCAGATACATATTATTGTTATTTCTAAGTTTTTAGCTACTTGGATGAGGCCTCAAGAAGGGACTTAATTCATTAATTAGGTCCCATAGCAGTTGCTGTGTTATATGGTTATATATTAGTAGCGGGATTTAGTTACCAGCCTCCCGTTTCAGCTGTGATATGTAGTGGCTGTAGAGTACTAGCGGGATTTAGTTACCAGTCTCCCGCCTCAGCTACTATATATTATTAGCGGGATTTAGTTACCAGTCTCCCGCCTCAGCTACTATATGTATTATTAGCGGGATTTAGTTACCAGTCTCCCGTCTCAGCTGCTATATAGTATTAGCGGGATTTAGTTACCAGTCTCCCGCCTCAGCTTCTATATATTATTAGCGGGATTTAGTTACCAGTCTCCCGCTTCAGCTGATATATTTAACAGGATTTGGTATCCAATCTCCTGTTTCAGCTGCCTATTGTGAAAGATAATACTTTCAGAGTATAATCACCAGTCTGTAGTCCAATGGTTGTATTTTATTGCTGTTCATTTTGAATTCATGCACAGGATTTAGTTACCATATCCCAGATTTAGCACCTTTTGAACATAAAACTAACGTTTTAGTTACCAGATTCCAGCCTCATATACTATGTAATACAAGAGGGTTTTAGTTCAGAGGAAACCATCTCAAAAGAGAAAAACTTCGACTGTGTCGGCATGCACACAGGCGTGCTGCTCACAATCGATGACGATGAGTAAGAAAAAGAGGAGAAGTACTGATCGTCCGGTGTTAGTGGTACCAGATATATCTCTCCAGACCATGCCCCAGACATTACCTGTCAGGGATGAAATTCATTCTTCAAATACGGTGGATCAGTTATTACCTGGCAGTGGAACCCAGGCAACAGGGGTAGACCAAGGTATCCAGACGGTACCTGGAATTTCTAGGCCAAATCAATTATTGGGGCAGATGCCTCAACCAAGCTTTGTGCCAGAGGCCACAAGACTTTCAATTTACTGGGGAATCCTCATCTGATAGTGAAGAGGAACATGGTGTTGCGGATGTCGACCATGCTGTGGCTGCCCACACAAATAATTTGGTTGCAGGTAATGGTATGCAGTTTGCTGAACCAATAAGTACACCAATATTTGACCAGTTGAAAAATCCATTTGTAAAGATATTTGGAGGCATAAATTTGTTGACCTGGCTACATTATTACCTTCAACTAATACACCCTCGACTCCTAAATTCACTCTACAAATGGACAAACATTCTAACCTGTCCATATGTCCCACCTCAAGGGCAAGGAAAATAACGTCCATAGAGACATGGACATCAGCTTTTATTAGGTTTACAGCGTATGTTCCCAGGGGAAACACCTCAGCTTATGAAATATGCTGAGATTGTTAGGGACATCGCAAACCGTCGCCCGGGTTTGGCATTCCAATTTTATGACAATCAGTTTCGTATGCTTAGAGAGTCAGTAAGGTTACCTTGGGACAGGCTTCATACAGAATTCTGGTTAATGGCCTGTACAGCTTATCAATCCAGTCCATCTGCTCAGTCCTTTCGTTCTTCCAAACAACCCAACCGTTCATTTCCCCACACGAAAACAAAACGTTTCTTGGACAATACATGCTGGAATTACAACAGACGCACACAATGTCGATCAACAAATTGCCCCCACCCACACGTGTGCGGCTCATGCAGAGGAGCCCACCCTGCGTACATGTGTAATCAATCCAACAAAGAACGCCAAGAAAAAACAATTCTTTGGTTACTCCGATAAAAGTCAAAGTTATTGCGCAACTTTTGAAGGGTTACAGTTTTGCAGATTATTTTATTCAAGGGTTTTCCCAGGGTTTAAACTAGGTTATAATGGTCCAAGACTGTCAACTTCAGCTCATAATCTTAAGTCTTGTATAGAAAACCCAGTTATAGTTTTATCTTAACTTCAGTCAGAATTAGATTTAGGCAGAATCAAAGGTCCTTTCAGTACACCACCGTTGCTAAATTTACGCATCAGTCCAATAGGGCTTGTTCCCAAAAATGTCGCAGGTCAATTCAGATTAATCCATCATCTCAGCTATCCGCAGGGCGACTCGGTAAACGATTTCATTGAACGAGACTTGGCCACAGTTGTTTACTCATCTTTTGATGATGCAATTAGCCTTCTACTCGAACTAGGTCAGGGTTCTCTATTCAGCAAGACAGATATAGACTCTGCATTCAGGTTAATTCCTATCCACCCTCATGATCATCATCTTCTAGGTTTTAAGTTTCAAGGTCAATATTATTACGATACTTGTTTACCCATGGGTGCTTCGTCTTCATGCGCTATTTTTGAGCGTTTCAGTAATGCGCTTCAACATATTTCAGAAACTCAGATTTTCTCATAATGGGTCCACCGAATTCGTCAGTTTGCCAAGACAATTTAAAATTTTTTTTGGCTCTCTGTGGTCAGATAGGGGTTCCTATCAAACAAGAAAAGACAGAGAACGCCACCAAGGTCATTACTTTCATGGGTTTGGAGTTAGCTTCAAACACAATGGAAGCCAGACTTCCACAAGATAAGTTGATCAAGCTTATGTCACATCTAGCTACAGCAGCTAGGTCCAGGAAAATATGTCTCAAGGACCTACAGTCCATATTAGGTTTATTAAATTTCTGCTGTCAAGTAGTAGTCCCAGGTCGTTGTTTTTTAAGACGGCTCATAGACCTTACTAAAAGAGTGGTTAAACCCAATCATAGAATTACTTTAAACGCAGAAAGTAGAAAAGATATTAGGGCTTGGCAACTTTTCACAGATCATTTCAATGGAAAGAATCTGCTACTTCATAAGGTTCTCTTGGCTATGGAGCCATTCTCAATTATAGCTGGTTTTATGGGTCATGGTCAAAAGAATGGTTTAGGTTTGACATTACATTCAAGGAATTGGTTCCAATAGTGTTATCGCTTGAAATTTGGGGTCCAATTCTTAAAAACAAATGCATCATCCTTCATACAGACAATAATGCTGTGGTACATATTATCAATAGTCAAACATGCAAAGTGACTGCCATTATGGCACTAGTGAGACGTCTTGTATTGGCTAGTATGAAATAGAATATTTTGGTCAAAGCGGAGCATGTGCAAGGGAAGCTCAATACTCTACCGGATCTTCTTTCTCGTTTGCAGATTGCCAAATTCAAAGAGTTTGCTCCACTCATGGATAAGTTTCCTACCCCTGTTCCGGAGGAGTTACTCGTGCTTCATTAAACCAGATGGTTTTTGAGATCCTTGAATCGTCTTTGGCCCCTTCAACAAAATCAAGTTATAAAAACGCTCTGAAACACTATCAGTCTTTTCACGATACTTTCTACCCAGACAATCCGACCATTCCTATTTCAGTAGATCAATTAGCTCAGTTCATAGCAGTATGTCACAACAGGGATCTTCTAAGTTCTACAATAACTTCATACATTTCGGCAATTTCATATGTCCACAAGGTTCAGGGCTTATCAAACCCTGCTGACAATTTCGTTATCAAAAAGTTGTTATATAGCCTTCGTCGCCATAAACAGACAGACAAACGCCAACCATTTACTGTGGAACACATCAAAGCATTGATTACAGTTCTGAAAACTTTAGTGTCAAACAGATATACTTTTATTCTCTTTAGAGCCATGTTCTTAACTTCTTTCTTTGGTCTATTCAGGGTAGGGGAAATTGCCCTTTCTGCTAAAGGCTCTCAAAATATTATACAAAGGGAAGACATAGTTTTTCAATACAATGATTCCAATGTTACATCTGTATCAGTTACATTACGCCGATACAAACACTCGCAAGGCCAGGTAACAGTCATACCCCTGGCAAGTCAAAACTCAAAAAAGTTGTGCCCAGTACTAGTATATGCTTTGCTTAGATATCTCAAACAGGCCCCAGGGCAACCAGGGCAAGTTTTTAATGACGTTACGGGACAACCTGCCTCATCCACTGTTTTCAGGTCAGTTTTGAAATCATGTGTAGTAGCTTGTAAATTAGACCCGAGGAAATATACTTCTCATTCATTCAGAATTGGTGGCGCTACACATGCCCACCTGAGTCGAATGTCTCCATCTCAGATACAACAACTTGGTCGTTGGAAATCATCTGCATACCTTAAATACATTCGCCCCAACACACTTCCATTAAAAGAGTCGTAACAGGGGCGATGTATAATGGTTAAACCACCTAGAGCTTTCTGGTATCGGATCTGACGGTTTAGGCAGCAGATCGGGTTCCAGATTGCGGTCAATACTCATTCATTAAAAGAATCGTAACATGGGCGATTCATAATTGTCAAACCAATTAGAATTTTCTGGTTTCGGATCTGACGGTTTAGGCAGCAGATCGGGTTCCAGATTCTGCGCAATTTGATGAAATATAGGATTTGTAAATCTGGCAATATTATACAGCGAACTGCATGCCATTGCCTGTTATTAGCTCACCTGATTCATCAGGTGAGCTTTTAGGATCGATGAATGTCCGGCGTCCGTCGTCCGGTGTCCGTCGTCCGTCCACAATTAGTTTGTTTACACTCTAGCATCCACAGCTCTTAACTAATCGGGATCAAACTTGCTCACAATGTATATGGCCACAATGTCTCGGCTAAGTTCGATTATGGGCAAAATCAGACAATAACTTCTAGAGTTATGGGCCCTTGACTTAGAAAATTTGCTATATTTAGCTTGTTTACACTCTAGCGCCTTCATTTATTCACCAATCCTAATCATATTATCAGTAAATGTGTATAACCAAAAGATCTTGGACAAGTTCAATTATGGGCGGAATCGGACAAGAACTTCAAGAGTTATGGGCCCTTGACTTTGAAAATTGCTATATTTGAGTTTGTTTACACTCTAGCGCATTCATTTATTCACCAATCCTAATCATATTTTCAGTAAATGTGTATAACCAAAAGATATTGGACAAGTTCGATTATGGGCGGAAACGGATCTGAACTTCAAGAGTTATGGGCCCTTGACTTTGAAAATTTGCTATATTTTAGTTTGTTTACACTCTAGCGCCTTCATTTATTCACCAATCCTAATAATATTTTCAGTAAATGTGTATAACCAAAAGATCTTATTTTATTACTACACATTTTGTATAATATCATTGTAAGACATATATGCATATATACAACTTGTAAATGTCTTCATTTCTCTGTGATAGTTTTGTTTGAAGGCAATAATTTTTATTTTATTACTACACATTTTGTATAATATCAATGTAAGACATATATGCATATATATATATATATCGCACTAATAAATCAATCATTATTTATCATGTCTCTGTTTAGTTGTATCTATGATAGTAATCACAGGCACCTGGTTGTTAATGATAAAAAATGTCTTTCACTGATCGAACAAAAAATTGGTATACTAATAATAGAGAGTATTAATAGTACCAATTTTTATCAATTTTTTTTTCGATCAGCAAAAGATATTTTTTATCGTTAACAACCAGGTGCCTGTGATAGTAATGGAATGTTGCCAAACTGAAGAAACTTAATCTTACCCCTTTGCTTTATGTTCAGTAGCTGCTTCTGGCACTGCTCAACCGTTCTAGAGCATACTATGTTGGACCTGTAAAACAAAGATTTAACAAGTATGAGGAACTAAAATCACTAAGACATACTTAAGGCATGAGCACAAAAATAAGGGGGTGGGGCGTTTTGATTTGGTGTGCGTCAGCTTGCATGAGAAGGGGCGTAGTAATCAGAAACGATCTTATATTAGAACATACTGTCAGAACTGTTTACTTCATGTATACAGACAGGCCAAAACATCTACCATTATTTTCGTATACTACCACACTATTAATCATAACACATGACAAACTCTGCTCTGCACGGATACAGGAACGTGCAAGTAATTACAAATATTAACACCGCGTATTTAATTACTTATTGCTTAGAACAACACAAACTACATAATAGTAAAATACTAACGCTGAATACTTGCTGTGGATTTCTTCCCACAGCAAGCCCTTCGTCTTTGCCGTACACTTTGCCCCTTCAAATTTAGAACAAAGCTTATCGTAATAACTGGGTCCATCATCATCATTCGTGACGATCACCACCAAACTGGCTTTCTCAGCCTCTGTCCACAGAGGAGAGCGCTCCTTTTTTATTTGCGTAGCAATAACTGCATTGGCGTCCATTGTTGACAGAGCCATTGTTGACAGTATCGTCTGCTGACAGATTGCGGGAAAATTCACGCGACATTGCTTACGTCAATAAAACAGGTGCGCGTTTAACAAAGGGAGGTAACTTGTCGCTTACGTAATTAACAAACATAAAATATTCTCCGTGTATCGTTGAGAAAATCTCAGCTGAGAACTTTCTCAGGTTGAGCTGAGTTTTTTTATGCAAGTCGAAATTCTAAAGTTTGAGAAAAATCTCAGCTGAGATTTTTCTCACCCATTCTGAGACGAACTCAAGCTTGAGATTAACTCAAATCTGAGATGGTTTATGCAAGTCAGGCCAGGCCGACAGAAAAGTGAGACAGGAACGTCGCAACAGGTCTAAACGTTATACTCCTTATACGGAGATACCACGTGTACAAGGTTCAGGACAAGCAACAACACCACCAAATAAATGGATGTCTTCTAAGAAGCCAGGAACTTGTTTTCGTTGTGGGAAGCCCGGCCACTGGCGAGCCGATTGCAAGGTTGCCATGGAAACCAACTAATCTGAGAATAATAATAAAATAAGTACTGTTTTGTTTACTAGCAATGATGCTGACTTTGTTAAAAGTAGAACATTATTGTACTATAATAGAACTATGAGCACTGAGTTTGCAACTTGTGGAGTTAGTTTAAGCTCCGTTGATAGTCCGGTAGACAGATTAAAGGAAAAATTGGCACATTGGAAAGACACTTGTAAGCACGAATATATTATTCAAGTTATTGAACAAGGTTACAGATTGCCTTTTAAAAATATTCCGTCAACTGTATTGATAAAAAATAATAAATCTGCTTTAGATAACTCAGACTTTATGTCCAGCGAGTTAAATAAATTATTGATTAAACGATGTATATCTGAGGTATAATCACCATCGGAAGTGGTGAACCCGTTAACAGTTGCTATTAATGCAGTAGGAAAACGTAGACTAGTTCTTGACTGTAGACACATCAATGTACATCTGTTCAAGTACAGCTGTCGTTTCGAGGATCAGTCTGTTGCTAGACAAATTTTTAAAAAGGGTGATTTTATTTTCACCTTTGATATCAAAAGTGCTTATCATCACATTATGATATATCAAGCTCATCGTACCTATCTTGGGTTTTCGTGGACTGAACACGGTCAAACGAAATATTTTGTATTTAATGTACTACCTTTTGGTATTTCAACAGCAGGCTACATTTTTACAAAGGTTTTAAGGGTTCTTGTAGAGAATTGGCGTAGTTTTTGGGTTAAAGGTCATACTATTTTTAGATGACGGATTGGGCGGTGAAAACTCGTATGAACGTGCTTTTAAGGCTAGCAACTTTGTGAGACAAGACTTGATCAATTTTGGGTTTCTGATTGCTGAGGAAAAATGCAACTGCCTTGCTTGAGTTTAGTTTGGTTGGGTTATTACTGGGATATGGAGCAGGGAACTTTGAGAGTTACAAATGAGAGAATTGACAGAGCTGAAATGTTGATTGCTGACCTGATTACAAAAATTAGTAGTGGTCACATTTTAATTCTGTGCGAAAAATTGCTTGTGTTATAGGTCACTTATTGGCTATGTGCGGTGTGATTGGTACAGTTGTTAGGTTGATGTCAAGGTCACTTTATTTGGCCGTTCAAACCAGGGCAAGCTGGAATGCTTCTGTGAAGGTAAGTTCGGAGGCACTGGACGAACTGTTATTTTGGAAAGACAATTTAAAAAGCTTGAATGCATGTCAACTTGAACAAACTGGTAGTATTATTAATGCCAGCGTCTCTATTGACGGAAACAATCAGTTAAACGTCTTTGTTGACGCCAGCGGATCTGGATTTGGCAGTTTTATTGAAGGTTTAGATGGCAGTGAGGTCGTAGGTTCCTGGTCAGAATCTGAGAAAACATTGAGTTCCACTTGGCGTGAACTTGAGGCGGTACGCAAGTCTCTGTTTTAAAGTATAAGTTATTTGAACAATTGTACGGTTAAGGTAAATTCTGACAACAAAAATGTATGTTCAATATTGAAGATTGGTAGCAAAAAGCCATACTTGCATGATAAATCGGTTCAAATCTACGATTTTTGCCGAAAACATGATATATCTATAGTTCCTAATTGGATACCAAGAGAAAATAACTCAGATGCTGACTATTTGAGTAGGTGTTGTGATAGCGATGATTGGTCGGTTACTGATTGGGTATATGGTATATTTGAAGAGAAATGGGGTTTGCACTCTTTTTATCGTTTTGCTAGTGACTACAACAGCAAATGCAAAAAAATTAATTCTAGATTCTGGTGCATTGGTACATCAGGCATAGATGCTTTTTTACATCCATTGAATAATGAAAACAATTGGTTAGTCCCACCGACGAGGTTGATACTGAAGACTTTGCATAAAATTAGAAAAGAAAAGTGCATAGGCACGATTGTTATGCCGGTGTAACATTTTCAAGCTCCCCCTTTTTCAGGTTACCCCCCGGTAACTTAAACACGTTTTGAAATTACCCCCGGGAATTTAAAAACGTTTTTAAGTTACCGGGAGGGGTACAATTAAAACGTTTTGAGATTACCCCCTCCGTTTTCAAATGCCCTACCCGGTAATCTGAAAACGTTTTCAGGTTACCCCGGGGGCGCTTTGAAAACGTTTTCAGATTAACCCTGGGGCGCTTTGAAAACGTTTTCAGATTACCCCCGGGTAATAAAATAGAGCTTCCATACGAATAAGGAGATTACAATTTCAAACACATAAGTGCATACATGTATTACAGTTATATGAGACTAAACACGCGGTCCTGATGATGAAATCATACGACGAAATCAAATGATGTCACATACTGACAAGTCCATGTTTTCATTATGGAATCCTATGAGCGTTATTGCGCAAATACCAATGCAATCTTGAATCATTTTGACAAAAAAATAGATAAAAACAATTAACTAGTGTTGGTTTTCTGAACACAAGCAAGTGTAGGATTGCACAGGTCATGTCTTGTACTTTTCGTTAATATATATTTGAATAAAGACGCGTACTCTCCATTACCCTAATAGGTTTCCATAGCTTCATATAATTATTGTCTATATTCAGTTTAGAAATACAGGACTGATATGTCAATAGACCATGCGGACTGTGAATAATTTAGTATGAATTATAACCTCAAATATAAACGTTTTCGCCACAAAAAATCAACAAAGGGGGGGGGGCTATTAAAACGGGGGAGGGAGTTTGAAAACGTTTTAATGTTACCGGGGCCGGTACTTTGAAAACGTTTTTATGTTACCGGGGGTAACCTGAAAAGGGGGGAGCTTGAAAACGTTACACCGGTTTGGCGTTCAGCGCCGTATTGGCCTGTACTATTTCCGGATGGTAATGAACCGGCTGAATTTATATCTGATTATGTCATATTTCAGCCTGGAATTTTGACTAAGAGAGGTAGAGGGAGAAACGGTGTTTTTGATGGCAGGCCTCTAAAATTTAGCATGGTTGCTGTCAGATTTGAAAAATGATTATTAATACAAGTACAAGTATCATATATGACTATTTATCTTTTATTCAGTCTTAGCATTGAAGCAGACGATACACGATGAGATATCTAGTGCCGAAATCAACGATCCTGTGTTAAAGAAACTTGCGTCAGATATGGCGGATAAACTGGTTAGATCCAAAAGTGACATTACAGTAAATAAATATTTTTTTTTATTTTAAGAAATGGGAAACTTTTATAACTTCTAAACACGGTTGTGCTTTGCCTGCTTCGCCGATTTCTGTAGCATTGTATCTTACAGACCTGATGAACAAAGGATATTCACATCATGTTGTTTCTGCAACAGTGTATGGAATCAAATGAGCTCATTCAATAAATAATTTTCCAGATCCTACATTGAATACATTAGTGACGAATTTAGTAGATACACCAAAACGTACTTTATCGAAACCAATGAATAAGAAACAACCCGTAAGTAAGGAGCTGTTATTAGAGTTGTGTTCTAAATATGACAGTAGCACTGGTGTATTGATTATAAGAGATTTGTGCATGATATTGTTCACTCTCTTACCCACCGGTTCATACATTCACCTCTGTGACGGGCCCAGAAAGTAGGCCCGATTCATGTGATTTTGTTCACATGATTTGAATGATCCAAAATGGCGACATGAACGCCTGTCAAAATACCAGAATTAGTTTGTATTGTTTGCTGTGTCGCCAGATTAAGGCCAGTTAGTTTCAATAGAAGAAAATCCATTTTGTTTATATCAGCCGATACGTTCTGCGAAAACGGACAAAAAATAGTTCCGTTATTATAAATCAAATTAATCTATTTCCAACCTATTTAAGATACTTTAAAAACCAGTTATGATTTATTGTAATGTTTTTGTTCATAAAAGATAAATCTATTGTGCGTAAAATATATTATTTCCCGTTTTGACAAGATTCTTGTCATGAACCTGTTGCAGAGCTGTATGTGAGAGATAATGAACGACAACTCTGCTAGGAGACTGGATATTGTTTGGGTTTTCAGTCTTTCTTCGATACGATGAAATAAGAAATTTGCATTGTAATGATATTACGCTTTATGAAGATTATTTTTCTATTCACATTAGCACATGTAAAACTGACCAGTACCGACTAGGAAATGACGTAGTCGTTGTCAAAGGTAACACTGTCGCGTGTCCATATATGATGCTTAACGTTACATTGATTTATCCGGGGTATCCACGACTAGTTCTCAGTTTTTGTTTAAGCCATGTTTTAGATCGCGCGGTATATCGAAACTTATTTATAAAGATAAGCCGTTAAGTTACACGAGAGCTAGAGAAACCCTAGTGACGAGATTGCGTGAAATGTCAGATAATGCTGATTTCGGTCTGCATTCGTTAAGATCGGGTGGTGCCACTGTTGCTGCTAACGCAGGTGTCGGTGACAAATGTTGGAAGCGTCACGGTAGATGGAAGAGTGACAGTAGCAAAGATGGCTATGTTGCCGATTCTTTAGATATTAGATTAGCGGTTACCAAGCAGTTAGGCTTGTAAAATATTATCTGACTGTTTCGCTACTCCAGCCCGTTCTTTTGTTGTTGGGTCTAGGTATCCCGTCTGGTCATGCATTATACAAAGTTGTTTTTGTTGTTACTATAGTGTAGGTTTTACGCGTTTCGCTAAGAATAGCGTTAAATGTTTGTCTTTGCGTAACGTATTCACTACAGTGATACGTTGGTCGATGGATTCTCGTGTTTTTCGTACGTATAAGAGTTGTTAAATATGAAAGAATGTGTGTGTTGGTCATTCTACCAGACGTTTTTAGAGCAGTTCACATCTCGATTTTCTTTTTTATTTGAATATATGAGAATCGAAATAATGATAATCACCTTGATGATACTTTATTATGTTACATGTAATGATCAATTATTGTTATCATTGATACTTTTATGTCAGATAATTATTTATTATAAGTCTATATACAAGATAGCAAGTTGAATATCCTTAAGTTCTTATTAGCATCAATAATTGGAATAGCAGTCGTTTGTCTCTGTTGTTTAATTATTTATATTACGTATATATATGCCCTCTGCATTAGTAGTGGATATAAGCAGTTAGTCTTTAACAAGGCACTGGAGAGTTTATATCATTGTTATAATCATCATGTTTGAGAATGAGGTCCGACATTCACCGATTCGACACACATTTGTTTATTCATTTGTATTTGACAAACGGACATAGGTTTCCATAGTTTTTTTGCTTATAAATAAGTCTTTTATCTCTGGTTTTTCCTGGGCGAGTCGAATCGAAAATTTACAGAAATGTTTCAGTTGGTTTCTGTTAATTAGAATCATTAAGTATTTTGTAGTGTACTGTCTTCAATGTATTGAAACAAACCATAATTTATGTTAGAAGCGTACTATGTACGTACTATTAATGATACTACTTATATGTATTTATTTTCAGTATGATAATTAATTTTTATTTGACCTGTTACCATACATTGTATGCTTGTATTCCGGCGACTTGTTTGCTCTAAAATAAACGTATCCCGTCTGGTCATGCATTATACAAAGTTGTTTTTGTTGTTACTGTAGTGTAGGAAAGACTGATGAAAATAGTTCCTTTGAGAAAAAGAGTATTTCGCTGTTACATTCGCACAAAATAAACACAAAGGGCCATAATTTCGTCAAAATGATCGAACAATAAAACCCAGAATATAATTTTATGATAACAACAAGTATGTGAAAGTTTTGTCAAAATCCCGTGAGAAATGTAGGAGTAGTATCCTAAAAGAAATTTAGGATTTTTTAAAACACAATGACTCCGTGACATTGACTTTTGATCTACTGATCTGTAAATGCACAGGTCCTGTAGAGGTTGTCATGAGGAACATACATACGAGGTTTGATGACTGTAGGTGCAAGCGTTTTGATTTTATAGGCAAGGTTAAAGTTTGGTACAAACAGACAAACAGATCTATCGATACGGGGGCATAAAAACATTTGAAATATTCATTATATGATATACAATGTCGAATATACCAGTTATCCAGTTGTTTAATTATTTAGACAGTATTTATTCTCTACTTCTCCATATATCGCCTATGCGCACGTATACGGAAGTAAAAGTCTCATTAGATGTGTACGCATTAGGTATTAACATCGCATTAATATCGTAATCCGAAACTAAAACATTGTAATCTTTCTCGCGTTCGGTCACTTGCCAAGATTTCGACCCCATGACAAGTTGCAGTATTCTTTATTAGCTCGTTTTTATCGTTTCATGGTCACATGACTTTTATCTACTTAACAAATCTTGCTACCAGTTTGCAGATATTTAATTCCACCAGCTCACAATAGATCAATAAACAAGGGGTATCAAGAGTTTTAAGTTAAAAACTGCTATTTACTGTATTTAGTTAAGACACGTCTATAAAACGGACCCTACGTTAGTAAATTTGAGTTTTCATTCTATTGTATTGATTCATCAACGACGATAGTGTTGGTTCCTCGAAGTTATTAATAATTCTGTAAAAATTCTGTTCCACTCTGTTTTCTCATCCCCCTTTCTGCCCCGTAGTTGCACAAGGCGCATATCTCGGGGTATGCAACATTAGTGGGCAGTATTAAATTTGTTGAACACCCCGTTAAGGGAAATTTAATGTTAAAAATGTATTTGAGGGATGATAAAACTGTAACATGCTATAACATACATTTAATATGTAATTGGTTTATATTCATACCAAAACTGATATACACAATCATTGCTAGAACAATTTAGGAAATACATAAACAATAATTTAATTTATAAGTAATAAACAGAATTAATAATAAATTGATAGAATTAATTATAATAAATTAAACACAGGTAAAAATAATCACAGATCATTCATAATCACAGTACTAAGTGCACCACACGATATTTAAGGTATTAGATGTATAATATGAAGTGTTGAGGATTGCATTCTAAATAGTGTCATTCTTTTATATATCCATTGATACACTTACAGGTCAAAAACTTTCATATTCAGTTAAGAGAGTTACTGATTTTTGTTCATCTGTCCCCAACGTAAAAAAGTACCTTAAAATCTAACGAAGACATCAGAATGAAAACTGATCTACCTCCATAGCAGATGAACAATTAATTCAAAAATGTGTATAAGCCTAAGAGAAATCAATATTTAGTCAATCCAAAGTATAAATATGATGTTAAGAACTACTCTGTTGCATAAAAAAGAAAACATGTAACCCCGCCCCTAAACTACTATGTGCGTGTAATGTCTATATAGCAAATTTTAAAAAGTTTTACCATCCGGTTTTGAAAATATGTGTGTCAGAAATCCTTGGTCACTTGATTTTCGTTAATTAACGATGTATAAATTCCTATAATCTAAACAAAATATTTTGGAATAAATATTTTCCTTCATATTACTGTGCAAAGTATTGTTTAAAGTACAAAACACTACCAAAAAAAACACACAAAAAAACCAATATGGTCCCAGTGGGGTTTGAACCCATGATCCTCAAAGAGTTTGTCAATTGTACGTAAAATTCATGAACTTGAGTACTCTTCATAATGAAGGTAATGCATTACACATCTAATACCTTGTAATACCTTCTAGTGAATTAAACATGTATAAAAATAATCATATATAATTGATAATCACAGTTCTTAATAAAGTCAAGTCAAGTCACATATCTTAATGCACCACATGATTAAACGATAACAAAATATCAAATGTACTACAGTAGGTCATGGTTTTAAGTAAATCAAGAATTTTATCTTCAACATAATGTCAAACTCGGGCAATGGTGGTGTCTTGTCTGCATATACAAAGATTTCCGTACAATAATGTTTTGTTTGTACGAGTAGATAGACCCATAATTATAAAAAAATCACAAAAAATCACAGACAGAGCTACAGAGAAGTATGCAATATTGAGTTAAGTCAAGTATTCTTAGGCTCTTCCCTTTCTTTCAGCTTCTTATCACAAAATTCATCAAATGCCTTTTTAACTCTATCAAGCATTCCATCTTCATCGTTCTTCTTGTAAATTAAACGAATTTCACTTTCTTGAAATGCGCTTGGGATCAATATCTTGGACTTCTAAAATAAAAATAAAATTTTAGAACAAAACATACAACAAATTTCCTTAACAAACATCATTAATAAACTTGAACAGACCTTGATATTTTAAAGTACAGGAGATGATATTTATTTTGTATTTCCCTTATTGCGCTTGTTCCTATTCATCGTTTCCCGACTCCCTTGGTTTAAAAAAATTCCGTTTTATTCACATAAATAAAATTCAAGACATACATTATATCTCAGTATGTGCGTGTTTATCGGTACATTTAAACGTCGCATAATACGTGCAAATATTCTACATATGATCATGGTAGTACATATAACCTCGTATAGTGTTACCAATAAAGCAAAACATAACATACGAGGGATATGTCAAGATACACAGCAGATCGTCGTAAGTGTTATATTGGTCTAGAAATGCTTCTTAATTTTAAGTTGTCTAAAATATTTGCAATTAGTTCATGATGTATTCGATAGTTTCCGTAAAATACGCTAATAAGATCCCGAACCTGTTCTATCTTTACGCCTTTATCCTTGTCATCCTTTTTGTAAAAGTAAACACTATCCATAGGGTCTTTCTTTTTTTTGCCATAGTTGAATTTGACAACCTATGAAATGAAATGAAGAAAAATACTGAAAAGAACGCATTCAGAACACAGGAATCACATACATATAGAGAAGCACATTGCAATAGGAATAATATATTATTATGACTGACCAAGTGAAGGCCATAATTAGTAATGAAATTTTTTTCTGTTTTGTTTTCGATATTGGCTGATATAACATACCGTTATGGTAAAGTCATCTTTCGATAACTCGCTATCCAACTTAATCATGCCATCTTCTATCTTCTCTCCATTATCAAGTACATCCTCCTCTTCCTTCTTTCCTTTATCAACCACACACTCTTCTTTCTTCTCTCCTTTATCAATCGCATCCTCTTCTTTCTTCTCTCCTTTATCAGGTACACCATCTTCTTTCTTCTCTCCTTTATCAGGTACATCCTCTTCTTTCTTCTCTCCTTTATCAATCGCACACTCTTCTTTCTTCTCTCCATTATCAGGCACATCCTCTTTTTTCTTCTCTCCTTGGTCAAGCACATCCTTTGGTTTCTTCTCTTCTTTATCAGGCACATCCTATTTGAAATCATTTTTGAAACCAAGTTACAACAAAAATATTGACGCTAAATTGAAACATTTTTGTTATGGTTTGTACACTTCTGAATTCATAACATTTATTCCACCGAAAAATCTACTTGAAATTGTAATTTTGAAATACCCAGTTAGTTGTTTATCTTTCATGGCTAAACTAATGGCACTCTAGTTACTTCTACAGGTAGGTACTATGTAAATAACTGCTTACAATTATACAAATAATATCAATATTCCTAGATGGCATTGTACAGTGGAATTTAGTAAAAACAAACCGCTATAAATTTTCTATCCACAAGTTTGTAGAAGTCTCTTTTTGTAATTCGATTAATGATTTCCACAGACTTTTTCAGGGAGTCATCAGTTGACCTTCCAATGTCATATAGAATGTCGTCCGTCAGATTGGTAAACGCATACATGTCATCAATGGCGCCGGTCAACAACTTCATGTCTCTATAGTAGGAAATGTGACACCTATCCTTATCTTTTGATAGCTATCGTTATGTATTTATGTGTCGGAAATAAGTATGTTACACCACATTCGGGACGGATTATATATATATCTGCAGTTACACATGAGCTCTGTTACAAATGTGGTTTCTTAAGTTACAGTATGCAAGTACACACCCGTATACAAGTAGTAGTAAGATTATGTGTTCGTGTTGTTTATAAATAGTCCTATACTTTTCTGTTGTTTTATTTTCTTTCACGTTATTCTTTTATCATTTGAAATGCTGGAACAGCAATTTGGTCTTACGTATATATATATATATATATATATATATATATATATAAAGATACTTTTTTATCATTTTATGTCTAATACTGTATCATTTGTTTTATTTGTGATTATGATAAGCAACCAGGCATTACACTAATTATTAAATATCTATCGCCGAATAATGAATGATATTAGTTCCAGAGCTGAATAAAAACACATACCCGTCTTTTCCGGGGATTTTCTTGTAATGGTTACTGGCTGCTTTAAAAGCATCTATAATCCTGTAGAACAAATAATGATTTCATTTTCAGGTCACCTGGCATTAAAAAAGTCCTTGTAATTTTTTTTACTTAATTCAAAATAGAATGCTGTCCCAAGTTATGATATGCTGATGTGAAAAAGAATAACCAGAAGTCCTATGTAAAAAAACTATGATATGGTACATTTTTCGGATTCGCATTATATGGAATTGAAAGAGAGTGTATATTCTATATTCTAATATTCAACACACCGTCGTAGACGCGGGTTACTGCGTTGGACTTGAAACCCGCGATCCGGGTTCTAATCCCGGTATAGGAAAGTCATATCCTACCATGAAAAATTTACAAGAAACGACTTTCCTCAATATGTGGTGAAGTTGACGGATTCATGTGGAAGGTTAAGTTAGTACTGGTTAAAATACAGTACGTCAAAACTGGTTAGGCCGTATATAACTAAAGTATCGCTGAACACGACGTTTGCTCGCCTATTTGGGATTATCCCAGTGGCGATGGTAAACAAACTCATTATAAAAACGGCGCTGAACAACCCGAAACAAACATCAGCACTGTCACATACTGATATATATTACAATATATTTATAATATGTCTTGACTTACATAGCATCGATGATAGTGACCGTCTTGTGTTTATAAGCACGATAATGCAGCGTGTACCGTGTGTGAAACATTTCGTACAAGTTGAATTGTTCCTAAAATAATATAAGACATGTAACACAAAAAGCGGCACAAGAGTAAAGGAAGTACATACATTTGATATTAGCAACTGTTAGGGAAATAGCAATGTTAGTTAAGATGCAAGTTGTTGTTAGTGGTTTTAGCTAGTTTATAAAATTCACATGAAGTAAACTTGTTCTGAATTAAAAACAGAAGTGAGAGAAAAACAAATGCTTTGTTTAGTTTACCTTATCACGGTAACAGATCCTTTTTTCCCCATTGTCTTCACTGATTGAGCATACACGGGCCATCTGCATACATCTTTGATGATCAAAGCTGTTCTTGATACCCAGCATATGGCAATCCCGAGCAAAGTAATCCCATTTATCCACATCTATTCCACTTTTATCGTTGGCAACTATCTAATATGAAGTATTTAACAATCTGATTTGTAATGGAAGTACAATGTATATATAAATTGTTTTACGATAGTTTACTTGGTACAGGAAGTACTTAATTTACTTACGATAGTTTACTTGGTACAGGAAATACTTAATTTACTTACGATAGTTTACTTGATACAGGAAGTAAATGCACTAGTGTTAAATGCTTAATTTGTCTAAGATAGTTTACCTGATACAGGAAAGTCTTCTCTTCACGCCCAGTCTGAAAAAATACAAAGTTGAAACATACCGGTATATTGCTATAAAAGTACAAATTAAACTCAAAACATGTTTTCGTATTTGAATTTGGCGGTACTAAAGAAAAATGATCAATGATTGGTATCACTTACTGTTACATCTGAATCAGGTTTTCCACTAATTAGTTGTTTTATAAACTGAATGTCCTTATCATCTAATTCGTTTCTTACTCCGTCGTTGCTTTTAATCAAATGATCAAACAGTTCTAGGGATATCTTTTCGTGCTGAAAGATACAAACATAAATTTATGAACTATATTAACAGAGATAGGAAGTGACTATAAAACAACAATGAAATGTTCATTCTTTCTTTACGAAATGTACGCGTGATTTACAACTACGCTTAAAGCGTCATTTTGACATGTTACCTTCAAATCCTTCCCCAACGTCTTCATTACGGTCTCAAATAAGTGGGAGAATGGACCATGACCTACAAAGTAATAAGAAGTGTAACCATTAAATGATGCAAATGTTTGTGGATTTATGGAAAGTATTAGTCATAATAACGGCTTTATATTTTACATAGTGTCCACACATCTTTGCGTGTCTGTGTTTGGTGTAGTTTTGTTTGCCGTGATGGTTTAGTTGTGGGTATGTAATATACCTTTTTATGTGGAAAATATTATTTATTTGTAAATTGCGTTCTATCTTATGTATACTTGTTTGTACATGTCTATTAAATGTAAACACATTTGGGCCTAACAACCCTATACAGGATTACTGAATTTGTCTCTGAAATGTTGTCTTACCCTCAAGAAAATCTTCCTTCATCAACTCAGTTATACGAGCGTAAAAATACTATAAAACACAGAATATCTTTAAACAAAGATACAAGGAATAGTGCAGCGTCAACGTATATGATTAGTAAAATATCGAACAGGGCCCATATTCATAAAGCGCCTTAGATTTAAGCAAGGAATTTCCTTAAATTGCTATTGATAAACCTCCTAAAGAACTTCCTCAGCTTAGGAAAATCCTTGGGTTAAATATTTACTTAAGGCAAATTTTCGTCAAAAGTGAATTGTTACAATACCGCGTATTCATAAAAAAGGAAGACGGCACATTTAACAAAATACAGTATAATAGTAATGAATTCATTGCAACTTTTAGTTTTTTGTTTGAGTTTTACGCCCTTTTTCAACAGTTAGAGTCATATGAGGCGGACAGTTCACCTGACCATAGTTCCTAGGAAGAACCAGTACATGCACTAGTCATTCATCCTCCGTAAGCAACTGCCTACTTTCTCACATAAAGAAGTATAGCCGGTAGTCGGACTCAAACCCACGAGCCTGTATCAGTGAGAGTTTACAGTGATTTGAAGTCAGCGGCCTTAACCACTCGACCACGGAGGTGGGTCGCAACTTTTAGGGTGTAATTAATAATTAGCTATAATTATTAAAGACATATGATTTGGTATTCAAAGAAAAGTAACAACAATGACTATTTGGAAAGGAGTGGCAGTTTTAAAATTCTTGCCATGGGTGTAATGATATTATTTTGGTATAGCTCTTTACTTTAGACATTTAAACATTGCTGTAAGTCGTCTAGCCTAGAAGTAAAATCCACGAAATGTGCAAGGGATATCTAATTCCTTATGAATATATTTTTTTACTGTAAAACTGTTCAAACCTTGTCATTTTTTATGGAAAGATTAAAATGCACTTGCATACAGGCCGTCTTTCTACCCAGCCACGAGTGTGTTTTTTGTTTGTTTACAAATTTGACAAATTTGATTTTGACCCTAGGGAGCTGTTTGTTTGCGCGCGACACACCGTCTGATGTTGGCGAGTAATTGTGCCAAGATATTTTACAATTGTCCAAGTCATAGCCAGGACACGAAACATGGACAGACCAACAAACCAACAAACTAACGAAACAACCAACAGGAGCAATATCAATATGTCTACCCTTCTGTGGGGATACACAGTAAAATAGTAATGAATTCATTGCAACCTTTAGTTTGTTTGTTTGAGTTTTACGCCCTTTTTCAACAGTTAGAGTCATATGAGGCGGACAGTTCATCTAACCATAGTTCCTGGGATGAACCAGTACATGCACTAGTCACCCATCCTCCGTAAGCAACTGCCTACTTTCTCACATAACGAGATATGGCCGGTAGTCGGACTCAAACCCACGACCCTGTATCAGTGAGAGGATACAGTGATTTGAAGTCAGCGACTCGACAACGGAGCAATCATAAAAGCATTGCCTCCAGATAGAAAAAATCCTTGTTATTGGATAAAGAAACAGAATGAAAATCCTTAACAGCTGAAGCGGAATGAAAAGGTAAGGATAATAATAAACAAACTAGATGTTTGTTTTCGGAATGAAAACGTATGTCTCCCCCACTTCAGCTTTACTCCGGACTATGAGTTAGCCGTTGGTGACACGACATTGGCTTTTAACCTGGGAATGTCGCACTAAAAACATTGTCTGATGGTGGTTAGTAATAGTGCCAAGTAATTCTACATTTGTCCAAGAGATGTCCTAGTAATGGCCTGGATACGAAATATGGGCATACTCTACTTGATTTCCAAGTGTGACATTGATTTTGACCCTAGGGAGCTGGTTGTTGCGCGCGACACACCGTCTGATGTTGGTGAGTAATTGTGCCAAGTTATTTTACAATTGTCCAAGTCATAGCCAGGACACGAAACATGAACAGACCAACGAACCAACAAACTAACGAAACAACCAACAGGAGCAATATCAATATGTCTACCCTTCTGTGGGGATACATAATAATATCAAATGGAGAGGTGCGAAGTCAGTTGACAAAGGAGGTCCTAGCAGGCACACTCAACACGTATCAATGGTACTGTTGTAAATTCCGCTTGATGCGTATCGGGTATATTGGAAAGACGTCACAATACATTGCGAAATATTAAATTATCTGTACTTCACCATGTGTTCTATTCAAATTGTAAATGTGAATCAACACAACATGTAGATAGTTTGACCTTGCTATTCCACGAAAGCGGTCGTACAAATTAAGACATACGTTCTTCCTCATCCAATATGACAACAAAATGTATTCACAAATGTACTTGAACTCAACACCCAAATTAAACACACTTTATTATTTGAACATTATATTATTTTCCTCACCGTGACTGTTTAGATACACTATTTGATCAGCAGGGTATTCATTATGTGTAGTCTTAAACTGCACAGTAAACAAAATAATATAATTTGTCATGCAATATCTAGGATTGACAGGAAATTTAAGTCTACAATTGAAACTCGCGTTTCGACATTACATTCCGCCTTATTCTACTTTTCATGTATTTGACAAAAGTTTCGATCTGCATCTTTATCATAGTTAAAGTGCAAAAGCGCTCAAGTAGCTAAACATCGCCCAGTTTTAGACATGATGTAAAATCTAATCCAATCAAAATAAAGCGATCCTCATATGGTTAAAATTGACGCTAAACCGACGTTTGCACGAATGCCATTTGTTGTTTGTTTATGACAACCGCAGTTGCTATTTATTTTCACTGATATTAACCAAGTCCTCACATATCAAGTGACACCTTCGACATGTGAAGAGTTCGTGTCAGTGAAAGGCGATACATGTCCTTAAGTTGAACTAAACTTGATTTAACTTGATTGTATGTTCAAAACTCAAACACATTTGCTTCAACCCTAAAATGACTTGACCCACAACTTATACTGTAATATCATAATATTCGTATATATTTCCTATATACCGTCAGTAGAACCATGACGTTAAGACCACCATAGGACAAAAAGTACGGTCTTGGTTCTAAATATAGACAAGAAAAGGATTAACAGAACGCAAAATGATGGCACATTCGCTAGCAATACTATCATACCATTTGACAATTTCGAATAAACATAACGGACGTTGTTATCAAATGTGTAAAATTCTGTAGTAATACCGTAATATGATTATTAATATCAATTATACATCAAATAAATTCATACTTACTATGGTTAGCGTAAGAGAATTTGTCTTTGTCTTGAAAACTGGTAAAACAAAGGTGAAAGCGTCTACCACTCGGTCATTTTATTTTTCCCTTAACGTTTTCTTTAAAGTGAATGTACCTATCGAGGTACCTTAATACTAAAGGCGAAAATCGACCAGCTTAAGGGAAAATTTAAGTTCAGGAGCACTATGAATAGCACCTAAGGAATTTCCTCATATCTAAGGGAAAATCATAGAAATCTAAGGAAAACCTTCAAACCTAAGAAACTTTTCCCTTAGGACTTTTATGAATACGGGCCCAGAAATACACGAACATCATAATAAAATGCATTTTGATAATTCTACCAAAGATTGTAGTGTACAAAGAGTTAATACAGACCCAGATCATGACACAGACCAGCTATTTTCACACAACGAACGTCTTTGTCGTCAATACCAAGTTCTGGTTGGTTAATTTTCAGAATGTTAACAAATTGTCCTGCTAAATGATATACCCTGTCAAATGAAATATAAAATTCAATGAAATTGCATACAGGTTCTGTATGCATTGTTTGGGCTTCGAAAAATAAAATGCTATTGATACAAAAATTAAACTTTTAGATAAGCTGATAATCACATTCATGGTTCACCAGGAAGTCCTTATCTCATTGACATCAAAATAATGATCGATTTCCTATTTGCCATGAATATGTAATTCGTTAATATTTGCTTTAACTTTTGATATTGAACGGGAATCGAATGTTTGCCTACACATTACAAATGCAATCGCAATTGAAATATTGCACGACATTATTAAAAATAAATGTTCTCTTCTTTTTATTTTATTCAGTTTGTTTAAATACACCATTTTACAAAAAGGTGGTTTCAATAACACCTCATGTTTACCCAATGCTATGTTCAAATCTATTGTGAGATGCTCCAGGGTAGACATAGTAGCAGGAGCCTAGCTGTTTTATATGACGTAGTCGCTGAAATTGTGGTGTATCAATGATTTTCACACACAGTGGATCCAGTTCAATGTGTCCGTGGATCGGATCGTTGACAATCTGAAAAAAGAAATACATACTGCCAAGAGGAAGGTCTACTTGCCCTCTGTACCAAATTAATAAACACAGAAGTGTATATGTTTTGCCTAAGGTCGTAACGTTCTGAGTGTCTCTTTAGATACACCTTTAGTAAAGCACTAAAAGTCTTGTAAGCTTACATTCATGGTCGATTTGATGATGACTGTGAGTCAACCAAACATTTAAATCAAAGCTCTGAAGATTCTGCTGTTGTTCGGAACTACAAAGTAGTCAGAAATTGAATTTCTTTGAAGAGTGACGTATAAGCCTGAGTTTTGGAAACCGAACGATAGTTCGCGCATGAATTTTGAAGCAGACCAAAGTACTACGCTTTTCTACACCCGCCATAAAGTTGTTCCCGTTTCATGTGCTTTCAGTACTTTGATTTATTTTTCACCATCTGATCACCAAAAGTAATTCGGCAATTAGCATATATATAGTCTGCATTATCTGGACCTTTGTATACTCAACTTATGCAGAATGTAATATCTCATACATGAAGACATGCTCGAAGAAAAAGTTACACGTTATATGCATTAAATCAATCGATTAAAATTTCCCGACGAAGCAATTTTTTAAATATCCGGTTGACTCACAGTTATCATCACATCGTCCATGAATTCAATGATGATTTCTATATGTTTACAATAGAAGCTAGGAACCAGATTAAATTAGCATATAGAGCACGTGAATTATGACGTCATCCTTCCTTGAAAAGTGTACTGATAGTAAATATTGTAGTAATCCGAGGTAGAGGATTTTTTAGAATTTTTTGCAACTGTTTTGTATTGCTCGTTTACGATTTCGCATAGCCATCTAATTTTGACTTGAATGCACGTAATATTTGAATTTGCATTTATGCCATTGAATTGAAGAATTGAAACTATGTTCATCGGCGGAAGGTTAATGGAAGCTCTTCGGTATGCAGGAAAATTAAAACCGAACGACTGTTGAGAAATGGTATTAACTTTGTGTTCGTACCGAACAACAAAAAGTGGTTCATCGGGAAATTGTTTATTATGTAATCGTTTAACATTCATTTAATGCTTATAACGTGTAACCTTTCCTGTCAGCATGTCTTCATGTATGAGATATTACATTTTGTTTAAGTTGAATAGGTCTCGGACAAATATCAATTTAAGATAGTGTAATTTCGTATTGTTGTGAAAACTGAACATATCGTCATTGTAAAATGAGTGAATTTGATTATTGTCACAAATATAAATGTACTGCAATCATTAAATTTATACTACTGTGCATTGTCATGATCATTCAATATTGAATTAATTACTTAGAATGTACCTTGCTGGAAAATCCATTTGTGAACTGATTAAAGTTAAATGAATTAATGCATGTAATTAGTCAATTACATTTGCCTTATGGCATAAGCATTGTACTGTTTTGTATACAAAGGGGCAGGTAATCCAAACTATATTATGCTAATTGCTGAACTAGTTTTAGTGATCAGATGGGGAAACATAAATCAAAGTACTGAAAGCACATGGAACGAGAACAACTTTAACAAATGCATGGCGGGTGTAGAAAAGCGTAGTACTTTGGTCTGCATCAAAATTCAAGCGCGGCGAGCGATTGAAAGCTATGGAAAGCTGAACTATAATCCAGTTTCCAAAACTCAGCCCAATACCTCACCATACAAAGAAATTCAACTTTTGACTGATTTGTAGTTCCAAACAACAGCATAACCTCCAGAATTTTGATTCTGTTGTAAGTATGGTCTATGTAAGTAAACCAGTCCCTATCACTATCAACTGATAACAAGCTTTACTGCTAAACTGCCGAAATTCATTTCAAGTACTTTATGTCACGTCGATATGATAATATTATATGAAATATCACGTGTACATATCAGCTCGCTAGAAAGTAATTGTGTGATCAGATGCTAGCATATTGATAAGTAAAATTTGTTTGTGCAGTGAGAGAAACAAAACATGCAGCAAAATTTAGAGAATTGATCTGAACTGAAGTTCGAAGTTATTAAATTGAGATATCTACACAAATTCTTATAAATTAAGAGATTGCACAGTATAACCAGCCTCCATACTTCTGTCTATATTTTGTCTCTTTATCTACATTTCATTTTTACATTTTGTGCTACTTTTCGTGAAACATACAAGTACATGTATAAAGACCACAGAGCATTTTGTACATTTCTGAAAAAGTGGGTCAGTTCCGTTTTCAGAAAATCGTGTTTTATTTGTGATATCAGTGATATAAATTATGACCGAGTTAACAAATACTGGTGCTAAACATTTATAACATTCCAAGAGAGTCAATGTATGACCCCTCATGAATGATATAAATCGTACTGAAGAACAATTCTATCCTTAGTTGAGAAATTTACTTTCGCTCTGTTAGTGGTTTTATAGTTCACACACAATATCAGAAATTAACTTTATGTCTACATTTGATATAATGTATGTTTGTTTTAGAGATTTTTTCCAATAAAAATTGTACTTTTCTGGACAGAGATCGATGTTTACAAGATAAAACTATAAGTTAGGCGTAAAAAAGTTCCCAGGTTCCGCTAACCATGACAGTTCTTTTACTAATACTAAACTGCATTTGTCTAGTAACTGTTGTTCGGATCGACTCGATCGCTACCCGACCGCACTCGATCACTTCACGACCGCTAATGTATCATACCGAGCGCACGTGAACGCGACACGAATTTAGTGGTCAGCTTTATTTGTCATCCAATGAAATCGCTGTATTTCTGCCTTTTTCGTTGTTCTTAATTTCATAGAACGCCAAAATCAATACTATGTTCATAGTACGTTACTATGCCTCATAGCATCGGCTTCTTAATTTCATAGAACGCCAAAAATCTTTACTATGCTCATAGTATCGACGGTTCTATAAATGTATTCAAAATGGGATGAGACATTTTATTGCGCATGCGTATTCAACGCTTACGACACGGCCATCTAATGAATATTTATGTCAGAAATTGAGCATGCGCTCTTCTCGTGTTAAAAATCAGTTTCAGTCACGTAGACACTTAGTCTAGTGAAAAATACTTTTTTCATTAAAACACGTCACTTCGTCAAATTTAATATTAAGAACTGGCGAGAACAGCTGACTTCTATTTTAACAGGCGTGGGAATATAAAATTGGCCCCAAAATATCGAAGTATGAATAAATTGGTTCCTTTCCATGTTGCAAAGCATCAAAGTCAACGGGAACCAGTTTACCGAATGAAGAGCTAAAAGGGGAGACAAATCGTGTTTACCAATTTACTCATCCCTAATTTCTTCTCTCTATCCAAATTCAAAGAAGCTAGAATTTTGTACTTAACCAACAGAAAACCAGTGGTAGATGTTATTTTCGATAATTAAAATATTCTATCGTCAGAAAAGATGTTTAATTTAGTTAAAAACACGCAGACTAAATATACTCAAACCATCTTATAAACCGCCAATTCGAAACTGAAATTTCTCAGGAGTTATGCGGCAAAAATTTATGAAATTTTGCATACAATAATTTCATTCAATTACCCGTCATTTTACACTATTTGATTGCATATTCTCTTGTACATTTATCCAGTCGAAACGTGCTCTTCACTATCGATTATATTGCTCGTGAATCTCGTGCATTCAATAAAAATTAAGTCAGCATATTTCAATCGGTTCGGTTTTCTATACGCTATCATAAAAACATAAAACATGGATCGCATGTCTCACGGTAGTAAAAGTATGTCTACACATCGCGGCGCTCACAGACTAAAAGACCTGACGAAGGTGTAATCGATATTTTCCCGCGCCCTTAAGATGACCTTTAACATTGCATAGTAAATAGGTCAAATAAACCCGCCCACTAAGTAATGGTTAGTGTCTAAAATGACTGTTCTACATGAAATTAGAAACGCTAAGGGAAGCGAGCGTTAGCGAGCGACCGGCGTTTCTAATTCATGTAGAACGGTCATTTTAGACACTAACCAACTTAGTGTTTGCCCTATTTTTCCCATCTTACTCTTAATAAAAGTAGGTCAGACTCTATCTGCTGAAGAGCCCAGACAGTCGTCTTCATGAAATTAATCGGTACAAAATTCAAATAATCCCGGCAGCTGATTGGCTAGAAAAAGGGCAAACACTAATATATACAATCAGGTGAACATATTAAATCCCGCTCAGAACAGAATAAATGAGAACCAACAGTCACTTTTACCTACATTGTTTATTAATTCCCCTACCAGGTATATTCGGTGTCAGGAATAGGAGCAACATTGTTCCCCTCACCATAATCATTGTAGTTGATGAATAATTAATTAAGGATATACATTGTATTTCATTACCACTTCTCAATAAGACGCCCCGACATGTACATTTTTGTACTTAAAAAAAGACTCACCATTATTAAATTTTATCCAGTTGTTCAAAAGCTTAAATTATTTTATCACTTTCTCTTATCAAAGTCTCAATAAAGTGTCCCAATTTCCAATATATGTTTGTGTGCACATTTAACTACATCGTTCAATAAAAACATGTCAATAGCAACTGATAAACAGACTATAGACGAAGAAGGAAAAAATCACTGTCATAGTGGTGTAATATATCTGTAATTATGACGATCTAAATATTAATTGAAATATATGAAATTAATATCAAATAATGCGTAAGACATTGAAGATTACTGAACATATTGCACCTAAGAGATGGTTTGTCTAGTTATTTTGTTATTAAGAGAAATGTATGCAGCTCCTTCTTATTTCTACATAGAAAAATTGAGCACTTCGATTAACCGCTTGAGGAGAATTCTTCCACATGGATAAAACTCATAATCAGTCGCTATTTTTAAATTCATTTCAAGGACTTACATGCACGTACACATCAGCTCATATCTGTATTAATGAACAAAAGAAGATACCAGATACAATACAAACCGGAACATAATACATCAAGCAGGATATTAATACGGTGGTGTCTCTTCAAAACCTATTCGTGAAATTGATTGAGTATATCTCTCTTTCAAATGTTAGAATAACTATAAGATGGGGTGGAGGTTATCTATATACGAGCATGTAACAATACGTTCCACCAATGTTCTACCTAGAGTTGTCTTTCGGTAGGCCTCACTTACATACATCAATCATAATTACTCGGGCATTCCCGTCAATCAGAAATACGGCTCGTACATATGTGTAGGGTTACACATTCTGGTTATGTGGTTTCCGGTCACCACTTTTTCAACAATATACACTCGTTTTCAAGAACCATTCTCAGAATGGCAGACTTTCAAACGTGTTTATCGTTCGCGATTGATAAATGGGAATCAGTTCTATTGACAGGCTGTTTCCATCGTTGGATTCCTAGGGCCAGCCATGATGGAAGGTAGCCTGTGAACAACAACAACAATATGGCGGCCTGTCTATTACGTCCGAGGCATTTTCTTTAGACAAACGCCGAGGAGTTCCGAATATTTATTACATGTATGTGTGAGGTAAAGAACGACAAGTCTGAATAGCGATTGCTCTTAATTATAAATTACATGACTTTACCATGTTTGTTACGGCTAAATTACTCCGTTACCTTTAAATGAAATTCAAGGAAACCACTGCAATTAGCATTTATTAAAAGTTGTGTAAATTCAGATAAAATGCGTTTGTTTTTTGTTTTCCAATTCACCAAAGACCTAGGCGGCCGTTAAGAAAATATG
Organism: Lutraria lutraria; assembly: GCA_964023205.1. NCBI lineage: Eukaryota > Metazoa > Mollusca > Bivalvia > Venerida > Mactridae > Lutraria > Lutraria lutraria. Next base: position 32,448,720 of record OZ026846.1, read on the forward strand.
TTCAGTTAGTGTCCATACACATTCCAAAAATTCTGGGTTAGTTTGGTTTTCAGAAAATATGTTCAGTTCGTGTCCATACACATTCCAAAAAATCTGGGTAAGTTTGGTTTTCAGAAAATATGTTCTGTTCGTGTCCATACACATTCCAAAAAATCTGGGTTAGTTTGGTTTTCAGAAAATATGTTCAGTTCGTGTCCATATACACTCTGAAAATCTGTGTTAGTTTGGTTTTCAGAAAATATGTTCAGTTCGTGTCCATACACAATCTGAAAATCTGGGTTAGTTTGGTTTTCAGAAAATATGTTCAGTTCGTGTCCATACACAATCTGAAAATCTGGGTTAGTTTGGTTTTCAGAAATGAAATATTGCAGGCTAAATCATATTTTCCTTTTATCGCGAATATATATATATATACTGTCTGGCCTTGAAGATCTGACGCCTATACTCCAAAATCACGAACAGGTGAGTCCGGATTTTCTCGTTCCGGAACAAGTCCGGGTTTTATTCAAGATTCGGATCGAACGGTCTTCTCAATACGTACTAAATACCGCGCACAAATCGAGTTTGTTCTGTTCAAAACGTCATTTCTACAAAGCCGCTGAAATATTTATAATTACAATATATTTTTTTTTAAATGCGAAATGCGTTCTAGAATGCAGACCGTTATTCGCGAACCGCAGACTACCTTGAATCGCGGATTGCAGAAGGAACACATTCTAGGCGCGTTCAAATTAATACAAAACATGTTTCTACACATATATTAAACATTTTGCTTCTTGTCTAACTAACAGAACACATATTTAAGAATATAAACACTTTACATCAAATAAACTTTACATGAAGGTATTAGGATCCTAACACCCAATTTTTCTGATGTATTTGCTCAACGCTACACAAAAATGTTAATATTACAAACTATAGTTAAAACTTTTCTGCAAATAAAAATTTACTAAACATACTTTATTATGATATGAACAAAACATTTGAAATAATTTATTCATAATTTAATATACAATATCAAACCTACCATTATTATCCAGTTGTTGAATAATGTAGATTATATTATTGTCTACTTCTCAATATGCCGCCTCCTTCAAAAATGTTGTATTCGTGTCCAAGTCTTATAAGATTATAATTTTTTTAACGCACTGGGTCACGTGATTATATCGATTGTTCGCTAAACCGAAACCGAAACGTTTATAGTTGTTCTTGTTATCTATGGATCGATCTATGGTCACATGACTTTTATCTACTGATACATGTCCACGTGACTAGCAGCATTTCTTTTTCTTAATTCTTTCGCCACACTCAAACATACGATGCAAGTAATGAATTAAATATCGTTTTACATTTTAAATGTGAGTACATTCTGTAGATTTATCTGTAAAACACCCCCTGTAAGTATTACATCTATATCGACAAAACCGTGTTGCGTTTTGACTGGGATTTAACGCATGTACTTGTAGTATGAAAACTAAACGATTATCTTTGAACAAATCTCGAGGCCTTCGGCTCATTCGATAAACCTAAACGACTTGATTAATGAAATTGTTTTATGTGGCACCAACATATTCACTACAATATATGTTAGAAACCGAATCGGATAACTATACATTTTATAGTTGCAGCTCAAACTCATTTGAAATCAGTATCATCTTACGGGGCGATTTTAATCGTTTTTCTTCTGTTATTCTTTGATATTTCCTACGTTGTTAATTGACGACCGCTTCTCGACCGCTAAATCGATTGACAGTTAAGAAAATTTGTTCAGTTCGTGTCCATACACATTCTTAAAAAAATCTGGGTTAGTTTGGTTTTCAGAAAATTGAGTTCATAAATGATATCAGTGACCTTGTTTAAACAAAGGACAGAGTGAATCAGTGATTAGAATTTTATCAGAATCAGGCGTCTTGATACTATAATCGAATGTCGTACAAATAAAATGCACTATATATGTGACCTCATACCTGGCAGACAAGAAATACGAATAGCGTTCGAACCAGACATTTGTCATTTCAACTTTATCCAACTACTAAATCAACTTGAAAGATCCTGTTCCGTGCGTAAATTTCCATGTACTATTGCGGGCTAAATCATGTTTTCTTTATCGCGAATATATACTGTCTGACCTTGAAGATCTGACGCCTACGCAAAGGTGAGTCCGGATTTTCTTGTTCCGGAACAAGTCCGGGTTTTATTCGAAATTCGGATCGAACGTTCTTCTCGATACGTATTAGTACCGCGCACAAATCGAGTTTGTTCTGTTCAAAATGTCATTTCTACAAAGCCGCAGAAATAGTTATAATCGCAATATTTTAAATATTTTTTTGAAATGCGAAATGCGTTCTAGAATACAGACCGTTATTTGTGAATCGCAGAGTACCTTCCAGTCTGCAGTACGGGAATCGCGGACTATGTTTCAGAAGTGAAGAATGCGATTTAAATATATATCAGTTGATGTAATGTCGTATAGTAAATTGTTAAGTATGTATGTGTACACCTCATTAAAGGGGCATGTCCTGGAACTGATGCGTATCGATTATAAATCAAATTGGTATCATTTTAATGCCTAAATCAATTAATGAAAGTCCTGTAAAATATTTATGAAATATATACCGCTAGTTGACTCAAAATACACATTTCAAGATTTACCAAACCTGCCGATTACGCCTTAGAAAATATTCGTCATTTTCATAACTCGACCCTTTCGGGATCTGTCAAAAGCGGGAAAAATGTCAACAAACTGTGAAATGGTAAGTATTGCTCATGTCATGTTCATTGTTGGCGACATAAAGCTTATCTATCGATCAAGGTAAATATCATTGTTTTGCTGCTTGAAAGGCAGCGCGCATGCTAAGTTAAATTCTTAGACGAATCGGAAATATCGTTGTCGTCAATAAAAGGCTGTAAGCCTTTTATTTAAACCGGCATATAAATACTCACGCGCGCGTTATAGGGCCATTTTTGAAGGCACATTCTTCTTTGACTTTTCGGTAATAATTGTTTTTACAAGTGATGAACGCATTTTTGGTGTATAAAACCCAAGACACAGCAGTTCCAGGGCATGCCCCTTTAAAATGACAATTTTTGAATCGCGGATTGCAGAAGGAACACATTCTAGGCGCGTTCAAATTAATACAAAACATGTTTCTACACATATATTAAACATTTTGCTTCTTGTCTAACTAACAGAACACATATTTAAGAATATAAACACTTTACATCAAATAAACTTTACATGAAGGTATTAGGATCCTAACACCCAATTTTTCTGATGTATTTGCTCAACGCTACACAAAAATGTTAATATTACAAACTATAGTTAAAACTTTTCTGCAAATAAAAATTTACTAAACATACTTTATTATGATATGAACAAAACATTTGAAATAATTTATTCATAATTTAATATACAATATCAAACCTACCATTATTATCCAGTTGTTGAATAATGTAGATAATATTATTGTCTACTTCTCAATATGCCGCCTCCTTCAAAAATGTTGTATTCGTGTCCAAGTCTTATAAGATTATAATTTTTTTAACGCACTGGGTCACGTGATTATATCGATTGTTCGCTAAACCGAAACCGAAACGTTTATAGTTGTTCTTGTTACCTATGGATCGTTCTATGGTCACATGACTTTTATCTACTGATACATGTCCACGTGACTAGCAGCATTTCTTTTTCTTAATTCTTTCGCCACACTCAAACATACGATGCAAGTAATGAATTAAATATCGTTTTACATTTTAAATGTGAGTACATTCTGTAGATTTATCTGTAAAACACCCCCTGTAAGTATTATATCTATATCGACAAAACCGTGTTGCGTTTTGACTGGGATTTAACGCATGTACTTGTAGTATGAAAACTAAACGATTATCTTTGAACAAATCTCGAGGCCTTCGGCTCATTCGATAAACCTAAACGACTTGATTAATGAAATTATTTTATGTGGCACCAACATATTCTCTACAATATATGTTAGAAACCGAATCGGATAACTATACATTTTATAGTTGCAGCTCAAACTCATTTGAAATCAGTATCATCTTACGGGGCGATTTTAATCGTTTTTCTTCTGTTATTCTTTGATATTTCCTACGTTGTTAATTGACGACCGCTTCTCGACCGCTAAATCGATTGACAGTTAAGAAAATTTGTTCAGTTCGTGTCCATACACATTCTTAAAAAAATCTGGGTTAGTTTGGTTTTCAGAAAATTGAGTTCATAAATGATATCAGTGACGTCATGTACTATTGCAGGCTAAATCATGTTTTCCTTTTATCGCGATTATATACTGTCTGGCCTTGAAGACCCTTCTCGAAGAAACGCTCACTTATTTACCAAAACTGTGTTTTATTGTGTTTTTTTGTGTGTGTTTTTTCTGCGTTAAAGTTGGTGTTTGTGGGTCTAAGTGAGTTTAAGTTTTTTTTTCTTGGTGAAACTGTGTTTATAGTGTGTCTTTCCTCTATTAAGTGGGTTTTCCAGAGTTTTGTCTTGTATAAGTGTGTTTTTTGTGCCAAAAGTGCGTCTTTTCTGTAGCATACCCAACTTTCGCGGACATGCTGATTATGAAAATCGATAAAAAATTTACATTAAACAAAGAAGGGGGTTTTCACTATAATCGTCATAACTTTTATTCTATTTAAAATACGAAATTTGTACTCATCACAAAAGTTTAATTAATCTTTTATCTTTCTAATGGTGTATTTTTTATTATTTTGAATTAATTCTTTCTTCGACCCTTTTGCGTTTGAAAAAGACACCTATCGATTCCCTCTATATTCAATGTAAAAAGCGTAAAATTGGTAGATTTTTCAATGAAAATTTGATGTTTTAAGCATCATAACTTTTTTGGGGGAAATGTGATCTTATTTGTACTCATTGCATTCGTTTTGAAAATTTAATTTCTTTCACCGTGTAAAATATGAAAACAATCAAATAATATCTTCTTCGACCCTTTTGATGATTTTTAAAACTACCCCTTAGATTTTGTTAAGTTCAATTCGTCAGTCGTTCGGCAAAGCTCGGACATTTACGTACGTTTACGGAAACAACGATCATTTGGCGAAGATCATATCTGCTGATTAGGTATCTATGTATATACAGCCACAGCATGATATATTATACAGGGTAATAAACATTGGACGCGTTGAATCAAGTTTTAGGATAATTGAGGTTGAAGACTAAAACATATTACAACATGGATGAAAATATTAGAATATGTGAAATATTTTACTTTACTTCCGTATAAAAGCAAAATCGATATTTATAACCAAATTTGTTGATATTATAAAAAAAATAACATAAATAAAAAAATGGTTTTCACTATTGTTAAAGCCCCATTAGCTTTTTGAATGTTAAAATTGAAGTAGGTCTTATTTTATCTAGACAGATGTGAAACTGACTTTTACTTGCAATAAAAACGTTCCAATTTTTTTATCACAAAGTATATATAGAAATACAGCACAGTATTTTTTAATCATGTTACAAAAAATAAGAAAAGGCATCTGACAACTATTTTATGAGATATGCCTAATGGAAGGCATAATGTAAATATTTTTACAGCTCAAGTAATATATATTTCTTATATTTTACGATTGTTCTAATGTTTTCATCTATTGTTCTAATTGACCTTAAATAGACGATGACATTTCATTAATGAAATTTATTATTAATTCATTTTTGATAATATAGTTATATGCTAAATATATCATTTTGGCATACGTCCACATATCACTTATAAAAACATGTCATAAAATAATATAGATTACCTACTTTGTATATCTATTTTTTCAATGATGTGTAAACAAAGGACGGATAATAAAATCATATTTTTGAGATCCCTTAATATGGTTGCTAACTTTACCTGATTATTGATTTTTATACGCATCTCACATTGACTCACAAACAATTGGGCACGTCGAGTTATATTTGTTAGATATCATTTCAATCAAATTGCAGAAATTGATTGTACTGTTTATATACACCAGGGCCCGTATTCACAAACCAACTAAGATGAAAAATTATCTAAGAATCCCGAACTTATCTTAGTTTTCGCCAAGTTTTGCTAACTTTGTAAGATTTTTCTTAACTTTCGTCTTAGAGTGAAAAACATTCTTAGAAAAATTCTTAGATCGACGATTTTTATCTTAAAAGTTTAGTCAAGGTACGAGGTGTCTTAACTTAGATAAAAACAAAACGAAAATGGATGCTTCGTCGAACCAGAGACGTATAATACGTCTCTGGTCGAACTCATTATTTTTCTATATCTATGAAGATTCCGGATTTCTTGGATTATGAACTTTTAAACACTTTTCTGTCGTTAAACAATTTATGGTGACATTAGTAAAGACATATATCAGTGATTAATGTGATTTTGATGTGATAAACATTTAGACAGATAAACATTGCTTTACATGAACACTTTTGGGTGTAAATATATTCAGCCACTGTTTTGCTGTATTAATGTTTGATATGAACATGAAATCCAAGGACAACTGTATAATCTTAAATCTTTATTACCTTGTATAAATTTTGTTGTGAATGCCCATATTGTGATGTTTGTTCCAGCTGAAAGCACATGCATGCAAGTTTAGTATAACATCAATTATAACTTAATTATTCTTTTGTGCAGTGTGTTGAATAGAGTATAATACAGGTATAACAAAATTATTAATAGGATTCTTGAATTTTGTCTTTTCATTATATTCGCATTTGCATAATTAATTTTACTGATGAAACAAATTAATGTCAATATCATACGTTTCTGTCCATTTTAACGACGTACATAATAGTTGGGACATGCTCTTGAAATCCAAAAGTTATACAGTGAAATATCGATTTTTGGATCAATTAAGATAACATATTTTATCTGTTACGCGTGACTGACTTTATTACTTTATGACCCCTAATAAAGTCAGCATAACGCAAGCAAGGAGGGTAACAATAGGTAGACTGTATATAAACCCCTAAATTGTAGTTGTTTCCCTTGAAAATTGATCAGATACTCGATAAGGCCATGTCCGCCAAAGTTGGACATGGTAGTTGGTTTTTTAGTCAGAAGTGTGTCTTTTATGTATTAAGTTGTTTTTTTTTGGCAGAAAGTGCATCTTTTGTTTTATTGTTGCATCTAGCATGATATTTCTGTAGGACTAAGATAATGGGCGATATCTTTTATTATCAGAACATATAATTATCAACAATGAGTATTTTTTAACAAAAGTTACCATATAAGAACAATGGAGTGTACATTAAACACAAGTATGAGTTATAACACAAACTGAGAAAATGTTAAAGTATGTTCTTTCGTAGTTTTGACAAAAAAATGAGTCTATATTGTGTTATAACTCAAAAGCGCTCATTGTAAACAAGGATTTCATACTTATTCTGTGATATATTTGAATTCATTGATAGGCCTAACAAGTAAAAACCGAACGCGCAAAAATGGTGATTTATTGCGATAAATACTACACCCCTTTATGGACTTTTCCTTATCATTGTTAACCATCTTTAACGTGTTGTGCATTGTATTAGAGATTTGCGAATTAAGACGGTGACGGACATCGGAGTTCGGATTAAAGTAGGGGGTTGTCTCAAAAGAAGATATACGACAAATATTGTACAGGGGCTGTTACAATATATTACCATGCATAGTCACACAATTACAATCACAAATATCCTTCTTTCAACATACGCTTAGTTACTACACGTGGTTAAACTTCCTAACGATATCTATCAAATACTCAGAAAATGTTTCTCAGTACATACGCCCCTGTAATGAAAAAAAAACGCCACAAGCCTCTAAAACCCGAGAATCACGTGCAATTTGAAACATGAAATAACAGATATCGAAGGAAAACATGGATATAAAGAGATCAGGCAATCGAGTAACTGCGTCGCATTGATATGGAAATTTACAGCTTACCTTTGAATAAATATAATCTTAATAAAATGTGTGTGTGTATTACCTTAGACTCAGATTATGAGGTACGTCATCTACATAAACTTACAAAATTAGCAAGGCATGGCAAGGCAAGGCAAATATATTAACAGATTTGTACATATGTACATCATCTAGCATATAATATACAAACACAGCAAATAGCATGTGATCATATTACGCAAAATGTAAACTGTGAAATTGACAAATTTGACCATACATGTATATACAAAAAGAATTATGCTAATGAAAAAAATAGGAGAGTGAGGCTTGGTTATACGGTAATACCATTTCTAATATCTAAAGCAGATTTAATAATTTTGGCAAGATTACTTAGAGTTAGCAAGTCTACAGATTTCATGAATGTAATAAATTTTTATACCGATGGTCTCGTATATAAATCACATGGTAAGAAACGTTGTCTGATGTTAACATAACACGAACAAATACAAATAAAATGATAAACATCTTCAATATCACGAGTACCACAATAAAGACAATAACGTTCATTTCTAGGAATTCGCTCTCTACCATAGCGACCTATTTGAACTCATAAAGAATGTGCATTTAATCTGAAACGAGTAACAAACTTTCTTAAGGTGAATGGTAGCATATCTAGATATTTTTCATATTCAAATGTATCTTTAAAACGGGCATACTCATAAAGTGCAGGGCTACGGTCAATAGAACCATACCACTCTTGGATAAAATTGCTTATTACTCGTTCCTTAAACACATGTATAAATTGTTTAACAACGTAAGTTTGATTTAAAAATATATCTGAAAAGCCATAACAATCAAGAAGTGATTTGACATGTGAAACCCAATTTTTATGTCCTAAATTACAATCTTCTAACGCCCTGCGATACAAAGTGGATACAATAATGTTTTCTATTTTTACAACTTTACACCAAAATTAAATAACTCTAACAAACGTGTAATATAAATAGGATACCGTTCTAGTTCACCATATATACCATATGTAGAAGTAGATTTCCTAACCCCTTAAACATATTTACAAAACTTTAAATGTACTCGTTCAATATCCTTGGATTTAGTAAATCCCCAAACTTCAGACGAATTATTGAGAATAGAACCAACAAAAGAATCAAATATTTCACAATATATACTAGGGCTAAGTTTTAATTCTTTAAATTTGAACATATATATATTTAGTGCTTTTAGTGCTTTTCCAACAATAAAATCATTATTAGCTGCAAATGAGCCATTATATTTAAAAAACACAACCGAGATAATTTAAAATATCAACAACTTCTATGGGTTCGTTCATATAAACCAATGTTCACTGTAATAGTCCACGATTTCTAAAGTCTTAGAACCATTTACTTCCAAACTCCATAAATTACAATACTCGATTAAATTATCAAGTTGCATTTGCAGTTCTTGTGGAGATTTTGCTAAAAGTACCATATCGTCAGCAAACAGTAAGCTTACTATTACAATATCATAAATATCTATACCAACATTAACTGATTTCTGTAGAGTTAATTCAATATCTTCTAAAAACATAGAGACAAGCGAAGGGGACAGAACCTCTCCCTGCCTAAGGCCGACAGAATACTCGAAAACATCAGAAAAGGAATTAAAACTTTTTACACATGACTTAACATTCATGTACATATTTCTCACAATTCTAAGTATTTTACTTTTAATATTAGCATGAAATAATTTATACCACAAAGCATTTCTATATAGACTATGAAAACATTTCGTAAGATCTACAAATGCTAAGACGCTGCTTGTTATTAAGGAAATGTTGCACTATAGACAAAAGAGAAAACATAGCGTCAACGGTGGACTGGCCTTTCTTGAATCCAAACTGTGCATCAGACTGAAGACTATAATACTTCTCACAATAATGCATTATTCTTTGATTTAATAATGTAGTAAATAATTTAGAAAAACAACTAAGAAGTGTAATTCCCCTATAGTTATCAGCAACATTAGGATCACCTTTCTTAAACAATGGAATAATGATCCCATTAGACCATACTTCAGGAAATTTACCAGAGTCTATAATAGCATTAAAAATATTACATATACAAAAATGTGTATGGAGTTAAAATCTCCGCATCTTCTATAAAGTATTCGTTTAACATACAATCGATACCATAAGCTTTATTACTCTTCAATTTTTAACAGCTTTATGAACTTCATCTGTCGTAACAGGAAAATCTAATTCACAATTATAATCAGCAATTGAGTCGAAATCATGATTACTGTTAAAAGCTTCGGCATCACCATGCACGTTTTTAAGAATATCGTTTTCTAAATTAGAAAAATGTCAATAAAAATCTTATTAAGTGATATTGTTTGAACTATTTTTACTTTTACTTTCCTAAAATATTTCCAAAAATCCTTTGGTTTACTTCTTTTTAATTTTTCTATTTCTTTAAATTTGTTTGTCTCATATGACTTTTTCTTATTTTTAATTAACAATTTATACTGACTTTTGCACAAACAAAAATATTCTCTGTTTTCGTTCGACATACGTTGATTAAATATACGTGAAGATTGCTCGTATTTTCTCTTTGATTGAACACACTCAAAATCAAACTATTCAGCATTTTTTTACAACTGAAGAGGGATTAAACTTATTTATAGAGGAATGTACATACATGTAGTGCCTCTCAAAAAGCATTACTGAATATACTTCTAAATCGATCGGCCGTTAAGAAAATTTGTTCAGTTCATGTCCAAACACATTCTGAAAAAAAATCAAAATCTGGGTTAGTCTGATTTTCGGAAAATTGAGGACATGAATGATATCAGTGACGAAGGAGAGTGAGATTAGAATTCTATCAAAATCAGGTGTTGATGCAGCTGGGAGTTTTTTAAAATACAACGTTTAGCCATCTAAGAAGTCTTGGTACTATTGGAAGTAAAATAGACTGTCGTCTCAAACTAAAATATGCTACGCGACCTCACACCTTGCAGGTAAAACAATCAGAATAGCGTTCGAACTAGGCATTTGCCATTCGAACTTTATACGACCACTGAATCAGCTTGAAAGATCCTGTTCCCAGTGTTGTTTGACATTGGAAATTGGGACACTTTATTAAGACTTCTTTGTTAATACAAATTGATAAAATACTTTTAACTTTGTAACAACTAGATAAAATATAATAATGGTGACTGAGTTCAAGTATTATAACAGTATTGGAGCGTCTTATTGAGAAGTGGTAATGAAATGTCTCCTTAATAATTAATTATTCACCATCTACAATGATGTTGGTGAGGGAAACAACGACCACTGCCCCTATTCTTTACACTGCATTACACTTGGATGGGGAGTCAGTACACAATGCAGGTGAAGCTATGAGCGGGATTTGATCCCTACGTGCTAAGTGTTTGGGCGTATGAGAAATATGTGCGCCTTTTTATTCGTGCAGCCAACAACAATATAAGGGAATACCAAAGAATGACCGAAGAATAACAATTAATCAAAGAACTGAAACTTAACTTGCGTAGACTTATATTAACATCATTGAACAGGAACTAGTTTAATATTTACATGGCGGATGTAGAAAAACGTAGTACTTAGGTCTGGTCAGCATAAAAATTCATGCGCACAGAGAGAGCAACGTATATTGAAAGCTGAACTATAGTTTAGTAACCATAAAATGACCCCGTAAGATGATACTGATTTCAAATAAGTTTGAGCTTCAACTATACATATGTATACTTAATCTGATTAATCTGAATATGTTGGTGTCGAGTAAAATAATTTTATCAATTAAGGCGTTTTTTTTTATATTTATTTTTTAACAGCAACTGCCTTCTTTTTCACATAAAGAGACATGTCTAACACTTTTATATCTATTAAACTATGTTTGTAAACATGATCCACATAGTGCATACCTCACTTCTTGTAATTATTTATCGTCATGGTGATAGATGCAATTTTAAACTAGCTTTAGTGGTGTGAAACGTAACTAAATTTAGAACGTGTAACTCGACCCTTTTGCTTTATAATTCAAATATTCATACCATGAAATGTTACTAAAAGGAGTAAATATGTTTAAGTTACAGATAGAATCTACATCGAAACTATGTAATGAAAAATTGTAAAAAATGGCGGGATTTTGTTTAACTACGTCATTGACGTGACGTCAGAATACACTTTTATTTTTATTTTCGCAGATTTGTTAGGTTTTTTCTTATTTTCTTATTTTTGTTTTTATTAAGGAATCTATTCAGTGATTAATCCAGAAACGAAATATCCTATATAAATAGGTTAGAGTATGCACCGGACTTATCAGCCTTACACACCTGTTACAAACATATTCTTGAAACAAAGGTGGGACAGAGATGTGTATCAGATTCATCGGAGAAAAGTTCACGCAGGTAAGTTCGAATTAGGCTTACATGTAGACCTTGTCCTGACTTGTCCGTCATACTTTTGTCGCTGATTAATATTGAGTCAAGTGTTGTTTTCCATTTATTGATTATTGGAAACGTACGTGGACTATACGGAGACTAGGCCCTTCATCAGTTAATCAGTCTGCCCTAATCTATTTGTTTATGTACATGTCATGATATATTGATGTTTGCTTAACAGTTCATTTTACGGCCGGGATAAACAGTCCGCATTTCTTGTACAAACAAGAAAAAAATACGACAGTTATGTTCACTGTTTTGATTCAGCAGTGCTTGGCAACGGGAGTTTAATTAATCCTTAGACAGATTTATGTTTTTATTTATTGTTTATTTATCTATCAGTATAGTCAGAGATTGACTTTTCATAGTATTTATGTAGATAAAGATAGATAGATATTGTTGACGTCATTTCCGTCTGCGAGTTATTCCGCGTCCTAAACTTTCAATTACGTTGTAATATTTAAGCGTTGTTTATAAAAATAAATACATTAAATTATTATGACGTGTTACATAAAACTCCATAACACCTACTATCACAGCGAAGATGTGTGTATCCTGTTCTTGTAAAAAAGGAAAGTTATGTGTGTATCCTATTCTCTGGGCTTTTTAGAAACCAAATACTAGCCTTTGTATAGCTATTTGGATAATAAAATTTCTTTATTATACTACCTTTTTTTTACAACAAATGACATTTGAAGAGGTTGTTATTCATTATCGCAATTGGAATACAATGCACTTTACTGGTACGCCATAATTATGTAAGGAGCTGCGGGCGTAGTCCTGTGGTAAGTGCACTGGATTTATAACCTGGCGATATAGGTTCGATTCCCAGTCGCGGCAGGTCATAACCATTCATGAAAATTTGACAACGATGTCGATTTTCTTCTACACGTGGATAAATTGTCGGTTCCTTGTAGAAAGGTTAATAAAGGGTATAATACGGTCCAGGAAAAACTCGTGAGGTGAATCGGCCACCATAATATAACGTTGAAAAACGGCGTTAAACCGAAAGTAATAAAAGCAGTGTTTGTCTCCATTTATTTGTCTATAAATTTAATATTAAGCCGTGGTGTAATGTCGTGAGGTGTGTAAACAAGTGCTTAAATTGGGAATCAATTGTTATCGGAAAAACCAAAGTACTCACAAGTCATGTATCGCTCTGATTGTAGTGGTGTCCTTAAATCTGTTAAAACTACATGTATATGTACATGGTTAAATACCTTTTTTATGGTAACCGAGTGTGTATAATTTAGCAACTTAATACATAAAAAGAAAAAAATGTTGTTAACAATTTCCGTGTCATCGCTAAATCAGCACAAATACATCTACTGTCAAACCAGTCAGTGAAGACCATGTTCAAATTCTTGACTAAATCAGTACACAATTTTTAATCTACTATCAAACCCCTAGTGTTCCTCCACCGTCGCCTTGAATGACGACCTGGCAATTTTATCACTGCCTGAAAAAAAAAGACACTATCTTGAAGGCTCTGATATCCTAATAGGAACATGTAAAACTTGCAGTATATGTAACTCATAATTATGTGTGCAAATTATAAACAAATATAGTAAATCCTGTGTTTGTGGTCACATCCGAATAAATACCACCCTGTAAATACAGGACATTATTTTTAAAACCGTCATTTAATATTAAGAACAAATTTACTTAGAGCCGAATAAAGACCACCTGTCAATAAAGGTCAGATTTGTCTTCATATTGGTGGCCTTTGTTCACAAGTTTGTGTGTACTTGGAGTGTCTAATTAAATATAAATGATGTTGTATGATTTAATGGCACGGATTAATACTGCTGTTATGTACGGAACTATTTCTGATGTCCGGAATAAAACATGAACGTATTGTTTATAGCAGAAGTCAAGATGAATTGTGGCCATTAATGTTTCATTCTCTTATTTAATGAATTTTCAATGTATTTTTTTATTTTTTGTGAAAGATAATAATATCATGTATTTTGTATATTAATGTATAATATCCTCTGATAATTAATATTACATGTATTCATGCTTTTCTGTATTTATATTTACTTTATGTATCGCCATCTGTTATTGTAAATGGCGACAAACATGTATTCATGTTTATACCATTAAACTTTCTTGAACTTGAACTCTTGAACTCTCTATATATCTGATCTGTAACTTTATCTACTTTCAGCGACCGCGGTCATTGATAATAATGCTCCAAATATCTACAAGCATTTAAACGTGAAACTTAAAAAGTTACAGGTAAATGTCTATATATATATACAATATATATATACAATACATAGAAATCAAGACATTCCCTAAAATCGAAAATTGTTGGAAACTGAAGTTCACCTTTCCGTATGCGTCACTCGCTCGGCGCTCATGAATATTTATGTCACTTCAGTTTCCATGAGTACTGTCAGGACTTTGTCTTAACTACACTGAATGGCACATGTAAATAGGGATCATTTGTAAACAACGGTCACCCGTCGATAAAGATTTATTGACATAATGCCGGGATCTAAATGTAAGTCAGCTGTGCATGAAGGACAACTTTGCATGAATGTCAACATTGCATGAAGGTCATCTTTGCATGAATGTCATTTTTCCATGAATGTCATCTTTGCATGAAGGTCACTTTGCATAAAGGTCATCTATGCATGAAGGTCATCTTTGCACGAATGTCAACATTGCATGAAGGTCACTTTGCACGAAGGTCAACTTTGCATGAAGGTCATCTTTGCATGAAGGTCACTTTGCATGAAGGTCATCTTTGCATGAAAGTCATTTTGCATGAATGTCAATTTTTCATGAAGGCCACTTTGCAAATAAGAATTTGTATTAAATGTATGTATATCATTCCGCCAAACAGATATTTACGGTGACGAACGTTTATTTATGTTAGACTGCACAATATCGTTGTATGATTTAGTACTAGGATATTACCAGTTCATGACCCTTATACCTTTTTCAAGTAGTTCATTTTATCATCATATGTTTACATAGCGACAACAATATTTACATTTGACCCTTTTCAACAATATTTATACTTAATCTTTATTGACAATATGTTACTTAACCTTTGTAAAACGGTTTGAAAAAGATCATACCAATAATATTGGTATGATAAATTAAAAGATAAACATTGTAATCCATTTAATGTTCTCTTTGTTTTTCTTTCAATTTCAGATCGAGGCTGCACGTGAGGCTGAAATAGACCGAGACAATGAGATGTTAATTGGTAAAATGAACCATATCATGTTGACGGGTGGGCGAACAGACCACAAAAATCATTACCAAAGCAAGAGGTATAACTTGTAGCATGGCTTTGTCTTTAAATCTAAAACCAGCATTATAAGTAAATGTAAAGTGGTCGCAAACCTATGGAAGCGTCCCAGTCCCACACCGTTGATATAGAGAAACTCGGGTCAATGTCCGGTGAGAACAATGTTATCAGGCGAGGTGATATCGTCCAGGGTGGCGAGCTTTAGCGAGTCACCCTGGACGATATCGCCGAGTCTGATAACATTGTTCGATCCGGACATTGACCCGAGTTTCTATTTATCATGTAACTCATTTTTCGGAGCATGATTTACTGCCATTTCACCTGAAATTTAGCGTTAAATTCGCTAGTGTTATTATTACGGTCTACCGGCAAATCACGTCGAATAGTCAACATCCGCAGATAAATAGTTCACTACAATTTGGAAAAAATAATAAATAAAGCTCTCATTGGATCAAACAATTTAATTTCACATTAAAGAAATCATTTGTTAACAAATATCTACAACTCATAAGTAATTCTTACTGCTTGATCGGCATTATTTTCGTCCATATAACTTCATTTTCAATAAATGTACACTGTAGCAACGTTATATGTCGCACCGACGCTAAATATCGCATTTGACGTTATATGTCGCAAGGCTGACGCTAAATGTCACAACCAACGCTAAATGTCGTAAAACCTCCTGACGCTATATGTCGCATCTGTAACGCCAAAAGTCGCAACAAATAGTACTGACGCTATTTGTCGCAACATCACCGCTAAATGTCGCACTCCTTTATCAATCTCTATAATGTTGAGTTATCGTTCCCGCTACGCTCCCAAATGACTGTTCATTCGTTCATGTTAATGTTTACCTCTACCCCCCCCCCCAAGTAAATCACATTTGCTCGTATGGATCGGGGATTTTATTTTTATCTTGGCATTTATTATATACCGCTGTCGCCGTTGTGTTGATTGAGTGATGGACTTGCACACTAATGATATGAACTTTCACACAAACGACATGGACTCTCCCACTAATGATATGGATTAGCACACTAACGCTGTGCACTCTCACACTCGCGCACGAACGATTTGAACTATCCCACTAATGATATAGATTCGCGCACTTACGATATCACGCACGTTTAACTCACAACGAGTGTAATTTATCCTTCGGCAAAAAAGTTGAGAGGAACTTACGTTCCTCGTTGTGAGCACCCATATTGTATATCAACAACGTAAGTTTTTCCAAAATGTTGAAGAATACAGGCCTTTGTGTAAAAATATCGAAATGCAGTTAGCTAGCTTTGGGTTTTCCGAGTATGCACGTGTAAAGATGTTGCCTGTTGTGGAAAAATTTGATGGTAAAACCGTACGACGCAGTCACTCGGGGTGGCTTGAAATAATGAATGCCCGAAACTGTAACAATACACATGACTGTCAAAAACATTTTATTGGGTGATAGCACAGTGTAACAGATTTTCAAGAGCTCAAACCCTTGATCCTTGGAATGCCATTTCGCAGTTCTACCGACTGTTCTCATAGCCTACACTTCTTCTACCCTATTAAAGGTTATGATTTTCCCTTAGATATGAGGAAATTTTTAAGTGCTATTGTTGAATCTCCTCAACTTAAATTTTCCCTTATGTAGGTCAATTATCCCTTAAAAAATAACATACCTTACACGTTTTTAAGACAAAGAAGAATTCTGTCAACCTTTGTTAGTATGAATTTATTTCATGTATATTGATATTGTAAATAATATTATATTGATTATATCCATTTGCACATATATTTACAGTTCGGGTACAGAATTTAACACATTTGTTGATAAAGTTAGTTATGTTTGTTCGTAATTGTCGAACAGTATGATGGTATCATGAGTTAATGTGTCATCAAATTTCGTTCTATTAATCCTCTTCTTGTCTATATTCAGAATCAAGACCGTAGTTTTTGTCCCTATGGTGGTCTTAACATCATAGTTCTTCTGTATATACGAAATATATACGAACATTATTACATTAAAGTATAAGTTGTGGGTTACGTCATTTCACGGTCGATTAGCCTTTAATGAACTCGGTATATTCTGTCGTGGAGTAAATGGGTTTGAATTTAGTCAATGTAATTGAGTTTGGAACATAAAATGACGTTAAATGAACATTATTTGTCGCCTTTCACTGACACACACTTTTCACATGTCGACGGTGTCAATTAATAATAATAGTGAAAATAAATGGCAACTTCGGTTGTCATAAACAAACAACAATTAGCATTCGTGCAAGCCAATTTTAATCGTAAGAGGATCGCTATATTTTGATAGGAGTATATGTTACATCATTTCTAAAATGGGCGATTTTCAGCCACTTGAACGCTTTTGCAAGTTAATTGTAATAAACATGCAAACCTAAACTATTGACAAATACATAAAAATACTGCAAGGTGGAAACTAATACACTTGCTAAAAGCTATTATTGGAATGTCGAAACGCAAGTTCAAATTACAGACACACGTCATGCATCCCTAGAAATCGCGTGATAAAGCAATGTTTTGGTTTACTGTCAGTTGTTTACGTGTAATTTGAGACTTCACAAAATGAATAAGCTGTTTTTCAAATTGTATCTAAATTGTCACTATAAGGAAAATAAAGATATTCAGTCCTGGATGAGAAAGACGTTTTTCTTAATCTGTACGACCGCGTTCATGTAATAGCAAAGAAAAACTTATTTAAACATTTCCTTAAAATTCAGAGTTCATTATTACAAGGTTTGAATAGTTTTATAGTACAAATGTTCATAATTATGTTCAACAGATATAAATTGGATATACCTTGCATATTTCATGGATAGCATTACTTCTAGGCTTGACTAACAACAATACTTAAGGTATTAGGATCCCAACGCTGTACCTTTCTGATGTATCTGTCCAATGCTGCACAAAATGTTAATATTACAAAAACTGAATTTCCAAATTATCATTATTGCTTTGGTAGTTATCTCAGATACTTCAATCCATTTTACGACCCTTTTTTAATTTTTTGTAAGAGTTGTTGCACTTCTTGAAAAACATTTATTTCTTTTGATATTGCATGGTCATCTATATTTTTCTTTATCAAATTATATTGATGCTGTGTTACTGCATCTTTTTACCATGAGTTTTCGTTGAAATTTTTCTTATATCTTTTAAAAATGGGTAACTCTCACATAATTCAATTCAAATTTAAAGGGAAAATAACTCAAAGGAATGTCATTGTTTATTTTTTAATCTATGAAAATTATATAAACATATCCAAAATCTGTCCGCCCCATTTTGAGAAAAAAATGGGAGTTAGGATCCTTATACCTTAAATGTCTAAAGTTAAGAGCTATACCAAAATAATATCAATATATGCATAACAAGAATTGAAAGAACGCCAGCTTTTTAATGTCACTCCTTTTTCAAATAAATAGCCATTGCTGTTTTTTGTACATTACTATACCTAACATGGTAAAATCTATTGAATTTGATCAATACTGAAGATAAAAAAGTCATTAAAAATATAGCCTCTTACATTTATGATGCGTTTGAAATTAGAAATAATATCATAAAATTGTTTACATTGTCTATATTTATGCGAATATATATATATATGTATTACTGTTTCAATTGCTATCTCATAATAGATATTTGTAAGTTTCACTTTTTAAGAAATATTGTACTGTAAACACATATATCAAAAACCCTGTAACTATTAGTATGATTTAACTAATGAGTGTATAGTCAAAACTGTAAGTTCAATAATTGAGTTGAATGGAATTACAATATAATGTTCTATACTTAAAAAAAGAATAATTATGATCAGTCTACGTTATATTCTGATCTTCTCCATAATATTGTCAAATGTAATCATTTATTTGATATAATATCATACATTACTTATATTATGTATATCATTGTGTTGTGTCATACTGTTTGCATTGTGCTATGTATGTCCTTGTGGCCTTTAAAGTCTTTTGAATTGAATTGAATAAAATACCTACCTACCTACCTACCTAGCAATTTCCTTACCTAAAGAAATTTATACAATTTAAGGAAATTCCTTTATAAGTTAAATTAAAGGAGCTTTATGAATGCAGGCCCAGTTTTACACCGCGACAGACATCATAGAACGTAGAACGCTGGTTTTAAATTGTTTTCATGAAATACATTTATTCCAATTGATTACACAGAGTTATTGTACTCATCTCCTTTAAGATACAAAATGCTGCGTGATCATTTCCTCCTTTGTTGATGGTGTTTTAAGCCCGCAAAGGCGTTACCAAACACCCAGATAACAAATAAATAATAAGAGAATAACGTACATGTATATCATAAACCGAAAAAGTTTATTGACCATTGCATGCACGCAATGTTGTATGCGAGAATTTTGAAAATATTTCGGCCTGGCAGTCGCATTTAAAAGTAAAAAGTTGTAATTTATTAATACAGTACAACCTCTCCAGAGCGGCCCTCCTATAAGCAACAACCTCCCTTCAACAACAGTGTGATTTTTTCCCACGGCACGATTTAGCAATTAATTTAACCTCTCTTGAGCAACAACCTCAGAACAACAACATAATTTTGCTACTACCAATGGGTGTTGCTTTAGAAAGGTTACACTGTAGTGGTAAATGTTATAAAATTAAAAAGTGAATTTATAATAAATAGCACGTGATACATATCGGGTTGAATCAGCTGGTATAGGAACATCAAAGAGAAACAAAATAATAAGAGATTTATATGGAGTATATGTTTAGAGTTTTATACAGTTACGAGGACAAAACAATACGTGCATGAAAAATTAAACAAGGCATTTTGTTAATAATGACGTTTACACTTTCTTTAACATTATTCCTTATCTTTTTAATTTACAATTAATTGTACATTAACGAAGAAAGAATCTCGTATCTTTAAAACATACTATTTTGGCACGGCTTGTCCTATCGCGAGTCTACTTTTTTATACTTTTCTGTATTATATGACAAAATTCATTTGTGCTAATATCTTGCACATAGCTGATGGTTAATGCAAACAATGGACAGCCCAATGGAATACTAAAAGCTAAAACAATAAGGCAGGAATTATGGAATTGTATTCTGTTCTGTGTTCATACCTGACCATAATAGCAATCAAGTATTTATGATGTTTTGTCTACTAAAACAAATGATTTAGGGGGTTTCTCTCCATTCTAAATATGGGGTTTGAGACCGTTTGACCATACAATAAAAAGTGAAGGGGCTTTTGTCCTACGTCCATTCACCTTACTATGTAATTATAAGATGCTTACACGAGTAATTAACCACATTTTAACGCACACAGTATAACACATGAAAAATGAACAGAAACAATATAAATTTGTATGTAGAATCTTAATTTAAGAAAGATGTAAATCATTGAGAACACTATAAGAATATTCAATGATTAAACAAGATGGTCAATTTGTTGTAGACGGTTAAGAATATTAATAAGGTGTTTTTCTTTAAGAACATGAATTTATACAGTAATATTGAAGAAAATATTTATTTTTTGTCTAGTTCATTGGAATTTATACATGGTTAATTAACGAAAATCAAGTAACTATGGATTTCTGACACATTTTTTTTTCAAAATTAGACGGTGAAACTTTTTAAAATTTGGTGTAGATATAATACACACATAGTAGTTAATTTTGAGAAAATTTCAGCTGCTGCCCTGCTTTAGTTTTTATTTTAATGATATTTATCAATTTGTTACTTTTTGGTAAAAGGCTAAAATCTTGACTAAATCTTAAAGGGGCTGAGTTACATTTTTCACTTTTTCTACAAGTGAACATAGTACTTTCAAACATCGTATAAACAATTTGAATTGACTAAATATTGGTTACCCTTAGACTTATACACATTATTTCATTTATTGTTTCATCTGTTAGAGAGATAGGCCAATTTTCATAAAGGTGACTTCATTTGATTTTGAGGTACTACTTTACGTTAGGGGTAGAGGAACAAAAATGGTTGTAACTCTCTTGACTGACGGTAAAAGTTTTTAAAAAATCACCCGTAAATGTCTTAATGGATATATAAAAGAATGACAGTATTTAAAATACAATCCTTAACACTTCGCATTAGACTTCGAAAGCCTTAACTCTTTACAGTTTAATAAAAGTGTCTTTAAGACAAGTGAAAACAGTTCCTTAATATGGCAATTCTTCAAACTGAGTGAAAAGTAAGTCGATGTATGTGTTGGACGTAAGTCCTTTAAGCTTGGAATAAGAATAAGAGTATGCATAATAGCTAAGCCAGATTGTTGTACGAGATCCTGCAATAGGTATGACCTTTTGTATATAGATATATCGGCGTTCCTTTAAACTTTGAACATAGATGTCCGTCAATAAACTGGTAGGACCTTCCTTTCTAAAGGTGAATAGTCTATCACCGGGCAATCACTCCTCGTTACTCTACCTCTTGGCCATCACACCCTGTTCTGTCAACACACACACACATGCACACACAGGCAACGGCGATATATAATAAATGCCAAGATAGAAAATAAGATCCCCAATCAAAACGAGCAAATGTGATTAACTTGGGGGGATATACTATACATTAACATGAACGAATGAACAGTCATTTGGGAGCGTAGCGGTAAAGATAACTCAACATTATAGAGATTGATAAAGGAGTGCGACATTTAGCGTTGATGTTGCGACAAATAGCGTCAGTACTATTTGTTGCGACTTTTGGCGTTACAGATGCGACATATAGCGTCAGGAGGTTTTACGACATTTAGCGTTGGTTGTGACATTTAACGTCAGCCTTGCGACATATAACGTCAAATGCGACATTTAGCGTCGATGCGACATTTAACGTTGCTACATACACGATATTGCGGGAAATACCTCGCGCACGGTTGAACAAAATGACGTCATTCTATGACGTTTTACACGATTCTCTAGTAAATCACATGTCGACGTTCCAACGTT
The DNA here is from genome assembly GCA_964023205.1 of Lutraria lutraria. Classification (NCBI taxonomy): domain Eukaryota; kingdom Metazoa; phylum Mollusca; class Bivalvia; order Venerida; family Mactridae; genus Lutraria; species Lutraria lutraria. Next base: position 32,471,293 of record OZ026846.1, read on the forward strand.
GCTCCCATTTTTTTTTCTTTGATGTAAGCTTATTATTTTGTTAATTTGCATAAATAAGCATTTCTTGATGATTCTTTGTTTTTATTTATGATAATTTGTGTTCAAATATACTTTTTTATATTTCTTATAATAAATTTCTTTGACAAAAAAACCCCTGCTTTTTATAATTTAGCAAATAAAATGTTCCATTCATAATTTATGAAAGTAGTCCCGTGATTGTGGGCGGAGCCAAAAAGTGTTCTCAGGCTACTAGCAGCCTATTGACCTGAGAACACATAATGTTCTCAGGTCATGTGTTATCAGGCAGTTACCATGGCAGTTGCATGATAAAATGCAATCAGGACATACTTAGTACATTGTAATGACATTTGTATTTGTAAATGTTATAGCACAGATGTCGAGTTACAGTCAAACCTGTGTTAACGGCGACCTCCGAATAAAGACATCTTGTGAATAAAGGCCATTATTTGAGAAACCATCAATGTTTATTTAGAACAAAACGTCCTCCGAATAAAGGTCACTTGACCATAAAAGACCACACATTGTCTTTCGCAAGTGTCACCTGAGTTCACAGGTTTGACTGTAATGCGTATACTGTCATAAGTAACTTCAGAATATAGAAATCTCAAAATGAGATTTGAGCCGGTAGGTCAATATCAAGTTTTATAGTATCGGACCCTGGCAACACTCTGATCGAGGTTGTCTCCAGACGACCATAACAGCCGTCAATCAAATATACAGTCGTGTGTGGAATTACTCCCCCTTGTCGCTAATGTAATCCCTGGCTGAAACGAGTTAACAATTGGAACTCCCCAGCGTTTGTCTGAAGAAAAGTGCGTATTTCTCAGTTACGGAAATGCCCGAGTATTTGCGATTGACGAGTTAAGTACCCTGTCGACATCGTTTGTAATTTAACCTAAAATAGAAATATAATTGTTAAATGTACATATAAAGGGAAATAATTATGTGTCAATGTTCGCTTATGTGACAGCATGAGTTAGCTCCCGTTTTTCAGATACTCAGTACACTTCGCAAGTTTATTACTTTGACAGTTTATTTGCCACACAAACAACAACCCGACTTTAAATAAAATCAAAACTGCGATGTATACCTACACAACAAGTGGTACTATTTTCTGTGCTGTTATTAGTTCGAAGGACGCTTTTTTCAAGACGATGACAAAGGAAGGAGATTTCTGAGGAAATCACTTAGTCATGATCAGTCCAAAATACAGGATTGGTCGGTCTAAAAACGTTTCATTCTAAACGTACTAGTCTTAGTTTCATACATCGGAGTAAACTGGCTCCCATTTCATGTTGCAGTGCATCGAAGGCTTTGTACAGACAGAGCCAACGGGAACCAGTTTAGATTTGGAGGTTCGATTCGTTCTCAACTATTTTCGCATCTAGAAACTATAAGGTCGGCCTCACGAATAGAGTCGCTCGGGCATTCGTAAACACGACTGTTTCTCCTGGCCTAGTGAGGCTACATTAGATACACGCTGTTCCTAGGGGTGTGAACGTTTGTGCTCTTCGTGGCAAAGTCGTTGCGTATCATCTTTAGAAATACAAAATCATAGTCCGGGACAGTTCATGATTTTTTTTCAGTATTTTGGGAATATGACCCATACCCTCGGGATTGGGAATTTTCGTGGTGTTTTAATCAAATTTGGAAAACATGTATGACTACAATTTTGCAACTTATTCTTCTTATTCTCCCATAGAACAGTAGTATAATTAGGTATTTACTACCAATAGTGATGTTAATAAACTTACACAACTAGATTTTTTATTGCGAATTTTTGTCTATGAATTGGGAAAAAGATACAAATGTACTATTTTCCACCAGGAATATGACCAAATTTCGGCTATAAAATCACCCCCAAAAATGTACCTGCGGACTCCCCACGAGAAGAATCACGTAACATTTCCAATAGCAAAGAACGCCTGAAAATATATGTACCCTTATTATTGTTTCGTTTCAGCCTAAATGACGCTAAACACAAGCGGGAATTGGTTCGGGTAGCGCAGGAAAACCGTATGATATTGAAACGTCTTGCTGCTAGAGAGCCCAATTATAACCATAAAGCTCTGCTGACTGAATGGCAGGTACGTATCACAGAAATTCAAAGAAAGTCGTATTTTTCATATAGCCCATTTTCTAGCCATTAATTTTCCGAATCCATCGTAACCAGAATTAGTATTGTTACTGTCGGAGTTTGTCCATAGACCCTGCAGAGAAAATTGAAATGGACAGACTTTTTCATTATCATATTTAAACATTCGACGAAAAATACGACTTACCTTCGAACTCGTGGGATCCGCCATTTTTTCTAGACCCTGTGGTATCAATCATTATCAAAACAAGATATCATGTGCTATTGAAATCTTTTACATGTAATTGTTTCGTTGGTCGATCTGGATGCATACTTTGGAAGGGGAATATCGTCAGATTTGAAAAAGTTTTAGTAAAACGTTTTTTACGGAGTTCCATTAAGTAACAATCTTTAAAATATAGTAAAGTATGAAATCTTCTCCACTATCTCGCTGATAATATGGAATAAGTCGAATAAGACAAGAGCGATGCGAGCGGTGCCAATGCTCGTCTGTTCACAGCCTCAGTGAGACCTGTTTACCATATGAAGTTTCATATTGTCATAACTTATAGTATTTGAGTTATGAGCTGCATTATAGATTTTGTACGACGCAGGCGCCGCAGTGATCACATTAGCACGATTTTTTACTTATATTCCATATACGTATTCACAATTTGTAGGATAAAGTAAGCCTTACCTTTGATAGATACAATAAGTGTGCAATACCGTGTAGTACTAGATACACGAGATTAACAATGCGTATTAATCATGTTGTTTTTGCGTTACAAAGAAAGAGACTTTGAACTTTTTTACTTCTTTTCAGGAGAGTCAGCAATATTTGAAAAACATTTCTCGTTACCCTCCTCCTTCATGGACAGATTCGTTCCTCAGGAAGGTTATCGACGAGCAAGACTCAAGGACTTAATTATCACCATTAACATACGGAATATGTGTATCTTGTATTAATTTTTTCTTCACTATTTTTTAAAAAATCTAATGTAGTGTAAATTTCTCCATTATATCTATTAACCTCTCTCATTAAGTGCGAATTTCACATATAATAATAATAATATATGAAATAAACTTATATTCTGAAACATGTGAATCCATTTTCTTTCTCACAATGTCAATTTTCAAGTCCCGATAGTTTGTGTTTTTGTGCTTCCACTTCGAAAGATGGGGGGGGGGGGGCATATAGATCAACCCTTGCTTGTCCGTCCGAAAATCTTGTGTCACGCGTATCTCCAAAAAATCAAACAGAACTGTTGATCAACGTATTAAGTTGTTCTTTAAGGGTATAACTCTGTCAAAGGATGAAATTTCTGGAGTTATCTGCGCTTGCATTGGTATTTTTGTATTAGATTCATGTGCATTGTCTACCATGAGCTGAATACTAGAATGGGGGCATTGTCACACCTTGTAGGGAACCTTTCGAATATAGAAACTAGTTTCTATCATAGAAACCTATACATATTATAAACATGTTCAAAGTCTGCCACCCACCCGATGTTGATACAATAGTTTAGAGTTAGGATCCAAATACCTCAAATTGTTGAGGTGCGGACGAGATACTTTGTAGGGTTATCACTTAAACTTTTATAGAAGTGGATATTTTCATGTGAACTTGTAGCTAGTGTAGGATTCCTACGGAAGCCTATTAGGGCCATTTTGTCTTAGCAATTCTAAAATTATGCGTTTTGTGTTCTGAATTAGGTATTGTGTGTTATGAGTTAGGTCTGATGACTTAGTTCTTATGTTTTACGCGATAAAAAGGCACAGCAGCGGCAACATGGCAAAAAAAAGCGGACGAGACATCAATCGCACTTCAATTATACGGCAAAAAAACTGTGTACACTGAGCATATAAGATTTAAAAAATACCACGCCAACATTTGACGTCACATTAGCGCACGTTTTCTGACGTTGATGTCATTCACACAGAAGGTACGTTTTGGCTTGACGGATCATTTGTTTAAAATGGACATGTTACCCCTCGACCAGGCTGAAACAATAACATGCATTGATGCATTTTAAAAGAATTTGTTAGCATGAATGTCGCAAACAAGCCACATGACCATCGAAGTATTACGATCTATCTAACATACGAAATTGCTGGTTAAAAGTCACACTTAAAGTAAAGACACAGCTACATCACGCACCATGAACTCTAGTTGTATTTCTTTCAGACTGAATTTGGAAATAAAATGTACACCTTGGACAAATAGTGAGTCATGTGCAAGTATCATGTCCAATAGTCCTAGGTCAATGACAGGTTTGCAGTATTATGGTCTTTTTTGTTTGTATTTACACCATGGCTATAACATTATTGGCTCGACATGTTGCCTTTGGGTATAGTCCTCATATTGTTCAAGGTCAAATAAAACTAGCTTGTGTTGAACAGTTTTGTATTTCACTTGAGCTATTACAAATAAAACACGACAGACAGAAGTCAAAAGACATAATTTATAATACAGAAGACATTATTCATAATATAAATGACATAATTCCTCATACAAAAGACATAATTCATAATATAAAAGACACATTATATAAGACATACATGTAGTTCATAATACAAAAGGCATATTAATTCTTTGTTTATTTTTGTAATGTCCGTTTTAAAAAAAAAAAAGATATATATGCCTTTAAACATCATTTCATACTTTTGGCACCCTTATGTGGATTGTACCCCTTTTGAGAAGGATGTACATGTATATACATGGTCTGTAGAGAAATGACCATTTACTGTCAATGAGGTTATACTTGGAACAGAAAAGCTTTCTACACTGAGTGGCTCTTCACTCGGCAGCTATTGACTGAGTGCGTTTTGAAGTTCTCAAGTACAGATAATATTGTTAGTGTAATTTTTCAAGGACAGTTTGACTTCCATGTCTGCCAGCTGGCCCATATCATTTTTCCCATCAGGAAAGAAGGTTCACACGGCATAATTGGTGACTGTAGTTTCCACATTGGTTGTCTCCCATTACCCCAAGTATATAAATTTACAACATCTTTCCGGAGCATCGGCGGGTTTGAAAACGAAAATTCAAAGATTGGCCTTGTACATGTAGAGCTGCTATTCTAAATTTCAGCCAAATGTGATTTAACGATGTTCATTTAGTAAATAACGTTTGTCAAGCTGTTAACATTTCAATACTTACCAAACAATCTTCATTTCACATAAATTACCGCTCTTCGCCATGTTGAAACATATTCAAGTCTACATATACATAAGTCATATGTCTTAACGCATAATTACTAAGACAAAAGTCAAAAGACAAAAGACGTTAGTCATAATTCAGAATTCCTAAGACAAAATGGCCCTAACAGGCTTCCGTAGATTCCCCTTCAAACTTCTTACGCAAAAGGTACTGAAGCGGAAATGCAAACAAATACAGTAAAACCTCGCTTAGAGACCACTTCAGCATTAGAACCACTTCATTATAGCGGACATTTATTTTCGGACCTGTTTTCAATACAGTTAAACCTTTGTTTGCGGCCACCTCCGAATAAAGGCCACGCTATGAATGAAAGCGATTCTTTAAAAAAATCGTTATTGTTTACTTAGCACAAAATGCCCTCCGAATAAAGGCCACCTTTCAATAATGGTCACATTTCGTCTTTTCAAAAGGTGGTCTTTGTTCACAAGTTTGAATGTATGTCTTAAGTTAATTTGTTATTGTGACCAAATTTCAGTATCAAACTGTCCAAAAGATTATCTTACTATAACAGTTAATATAGAGATTTTCCTGCATAAAGTTTGCTGATCCGTCAGCATGACGTACATGCACTTTATAAAACAGATTGTTTGTGAGAAGGTATTAATCTTATCATAAAATCTTCAACATTTACAATTTAATGTGTTAAATGTACTTCAAAATGAAGGCTGGCATATCTTTTATTAAAATGATAAATATTAACCATGCTTTTTGGTTAGTGGCCCACTTGTGATTCCACTACTTGTCAAAAGAAATACAGCATACCAGCCTACCAGCCCGTACCTCGGTCCATCCACCAGCCCGCACACAGGTTCACCCAGTCAGCCGGGTTGGTGCATGGTGACCTCCGTTGATGTATTTAAATTAATCGCTCGTGGAACGGGTGTTGAATAAATTGATGAAAACACGGTACCAACAGTGGAATACACTTATACGTTCGTACTGTATTCAAGACAGTAGATGCCAATATCACGTTACATTGTTTGTGTAGACAGTATAGATATAATTATCGGATATAACTAGCTTTACCTTTTAACGAAACGTCCTTTGTACAGTGACAGACACGGGGTCGTACAACAGGAGTTAATAACATCGCACAATGAATTATCTATAATATAATATATTTGTGACATGGATGCTTTATCTTTACATTTATGTTTCCAACTGAAGGATAACCCTATAGTTGATCAAGGTAATATGTACTTTTTTATTGTAATATTATACGTGATACAAGATACAAGATATATTTTTGTAATAAAATCATGTGGTCCGGTCGCCCGTTAATTTTCGATTGCGTTGACGTAAACTATATTTTCTATACATAGAATTTGTTATGAAATGTTAATTATCCGATTTACCCTCTCAAATATGCACTATTGTATTTTACCATCTGTTCCATGCATGAGTTTGTAACCGCATGTTTTCCCACCTTATGATTTGTCTACATGTTTATATTTGACCTAGTTAGAGCAACACTCTCTTTACAACAACCAACATAATTTTGCTTCTCCTAAGGGGTGTTCCTTAGAGAGGTTGCACTGTATATACGAGTATATGATGACGTTTTAAAAGTCAATTGATAATTGTTCTGCTCTGTCCTCGATTTGGTTTGTAATTGTTTGTACAGTTTATCACAGGGCGTAATATCTGGTTATAATTTATATACTGATGCACGTTAAGTATTATCAAATATACCGTTCCTCTCATATAAACCTTACAAATCTTAGACCTATCAGATTATACATGCCCGCGTTGAGATCCGGGCACCTTAGAATAGAAGACAAGAGCGATCATCGGTTGCTCTCTATGTAACAGACCAAATAAGCCCCTGGTTAAAGGCACGAGTACCTCTATTTGCCAGAATTACCATTGAATTGTCATATTTTGTCTACGTTCAGTGAATTGATTTAAATGATAATTATTCCCCCTTTCGTAGAAAAGGGGGTATATTGCTTTGCACTTGTCGCTCGGTCCGTCCGTAACCAAACCTTGTCCGGGCAATAACTAGATAACTATTTGGCCTAAGCTCCTCAGATTAAGTTTTGAAGTTGGTCATCACATGTAGATGACCCCTATTGATTTTTAGGTCAATAGGTCAAAGATCAAGGTCACAGGGGGCATCCATGTTTCACAAACACTACTTGTTATATAGATTAATATATAATAATGAATTGTATGTACTTATCATATAGTTCAAATCCAAATATAAATGTTCTGTTCTGTTAAAGACTTACTGTAAGCAAAGACGAAGTGCCCTCTCTCCCTTAATTTTAATGGCCTTTCTAAACTGGTTCTACTGTATTTAAATAACCAAAATAATCATTTGCTGACTATATTATAAGAAATAAGAGTACCCAATTTCTAACAGATGACAAAAAACCAACATGAATGTTCTGTGTATGATTTCTGAAGTAAAACACTTAGCTCATGTCTTCACTGGCTTATTTTAAGTGTCATGAAAGATATTATATCATGTATACAAATGGATGTAAGTTTGATGTGAGGGCATCCATCTTTGCTGGCACATTATTAAGACATACTTAGGATTCTATTATATCATTTTATACAGCTTATTCATGATACCCGACGGACCAATATCTATATCTATATGTAACTGACGGGCATCAGATGAGTTATCTATTAATGGCGGCAGTAAATAATAAAACATGGTATCTGGTGATCATCATTGTCTGTTATTGTACTTCTTATTGCTGCTGTGTAAAATACATGATACCTAATAACATAGTTTACTTCATCACCATCATCATCAACATCATCATTACCATCGTCTTCATCATCATCATTACCATCGTCTTCATCATCATCATTACCATCGTCTTCATCATCATCATCATCAACATCATCATCAACAGCAACAACTATTGATTCAACAACACATTACCAAAATCATCATCACCAGCGTCTTCATCATCATCATCATCACCATCAGAATAATCATAATTACCAAGACCGTCAGCATCATCATCATCAGTAGGAATATCAACATCACTTCAAATTTCAGCAGGATTTGATTCATACGTCGCTGTTTCTGACTGTCGTAAGAACTTTTGCTGATGAAAATTGAAGTTGTAAGTTTGTCGTATACTAAAAGAAGATTATTTGCTTTTCGTTGTTGAACATGAACTCAAACTATCCATCGAGGTGGCCTTAAACACAAGTTCCGCTGTTATTGGCCAATTCAAAACCTTTGGCAAAGAACAATTGACTAAATATACACATACCTTTTGTCGTGTAGTTTTATCCATTCATACAAGTCAGAAAAAGACAATGGAAATGATATATGCCTTGATACCAAACTTTGATACATGTATTTACAAACGTACAATACAGTGCAACATCTCCAGAGCGGCCCTTTCTTGAGCAACAACCTACTTGCAACAACAGAATGTTTTTCCACTGCACGATTTAACTATTGATTTAACCTCTCTAGAATGTTGCTTTGGAGAGATTGCGCTGTAGTCTATTCAAGAAAAGAAACTGGCTAATATTCTACATCTTTACACGTACACATAGTCAATTGCATCACACTATCAATTTATAACATATTAAATAATGATTTAAGTACGAGCATCATCGTACATGTTATATGATTGCGTAAATTTATACGTACAGGAAGAATTCAAGTCAACGTCTTAGTGAACATCATGTGTGATTTTGAGATGTTCGTATTAACGTGTGTAATAGTCGGACGCCTACTTTCTACTTGATCTGTTTCTAAATAATTAATGATTGTGCGTGTTAGGTCACGGAAATGTTCTCTTGGAGACGTAAAGTGGGTTAATTAATTCAGAGATAATTGTACCTAGCATACACGTGTTCTAATCTAAAAAAAGAAAACCTCGATTTGTATCAATCTTGAATAAAAAGAATTGAATTACAGTACAACCTCTCCAAAGCAACACCATTTGGGAGTAGCATACTTATATTCGTGTTGATAGGTTGCTACTCTCAATAGGTTAAATCAATGCTGTTGTTACGGGGATGTTGTTTCACAAGAGAGGGCCGCGCTCTGGAGAGGTTGATCTGTACTATAAAAACAACTATAAAGCGAAAGTAAATTTTTCAACTACGAGTAAAATTGTAGTTTATATCATTTCGGTCATACTTTACTCATTAGTACAATCTCCACATAAAGACCAGGCTTGTGGTCAAACCATCGGTCTGAATATCGAGATGGTCTCTATATTAAGTTTAACTACAGATGACATATTGAAAACAGGTCCAAATGAATGAGGTGCTTTTTTGGCAACTGATGATAGTTCAACTTTCCATAGTCGTCACCCGCTCAGCGCGCATGAATTTTGATCGAACCAAAGTACTTCGTTTTCTACATCCGCCGTTCTAAAGTTAAACTGGTTCCCGTTCCATGTTGTAACACAAATCTATGTAAGTTTAGCTTCCATGAGTACTTACAGTACTTTGATTAATTCAGTGAGCGTCTAGTGATTCCGGTACCATCCAGATTTTCGAAGATACGGTAACGCTTAATTTATTCCACGTTTCAACATTAAGACAACCTCATAACAATGGTACTATGGCTTCGGTAGAATTAACTAGATCCTTAAAACCACCCCGTGTTGGATATCGATTGCACCAGAGTAAATAACACGACACTGTCATCATTATAAACACATCTTCCATCGCAAGATCGTTTGTTTGTCCAAATAAACATGTATATGCAGATTTTAGAGAACTCGTGCAGATATAATTTCAGTTATTTACTAGTGACTCTTCACAAACTATCAAACATGTGAACAAACACCACTCTTATTATAATAAGGCCTTTATGAACAAGTGACCTTCATTCGGAGGTCATTTTGTTCCAAAGAATCTGTGTGGGTTTATAAGAGTGTGGCTTTTCCATGGTGTTCATCATTCAGTTATGGCCGTTAACACATGTTTAATTATACATGTACATCATATATATTAAAAGTGAAAGTACTGAGTGTTCCGTGATCTGAATTTCTTGCTAGTCGATCTATAGGAGTTGTCATTTATTATTTTTAGATGAAAATGTCATTGCTGTTTTCAACTGAATAGGCCAGAATTTACGTTTGTTTGTCTAAGTGCTTAATTGCTTATAAAAAAGTTCGGGGTGAATCGGTGGTCTAATGGTAACGCGCTGGACTGCTAATCGAAAGGTTGTGTGTTCGAATCTCGGCTCGGATATTTCAGTGAAGCTTATAATGTTTTATATACTTAGCCAAAGACTGGACTAAGAAAATATAATGACGGGCTACGCGTGTAAGAGGGCCTTACGCTGAAAACGATAAAGTACGAGAATAAGATTAAATATATAAATGCCCGTTTCTCTAGTATCTTCTTTCCCCTCTTTCTGGAGTAGCTCTGAAATGACCATAGCTGTCGTATGGGCCGTTAAACAATTAACAGATGAAGGTATCAAAGTTTTACTGTTAGTTTAAACATATGTATTGCTTGTAACTTTTATATAATATTACGTAGAACAAATATGTACACTTTGTGCAAGGGGGCCGAGCCACAAGCTTTACTTTAAACCGTTTTACTGTTGCCATGTATTTAACGCATTATTCATGAGTACTGGATAATTATTATATGTTTTAGCCTAACTACATGTGTGCCAGACATCAGACAGTCCATGTTACATTTCTGGTTGTGGCATCTTTCCATGTTGGCATCATATCATGTAGGAAATTCGAAAGGCCATCCCACTCGATTATCGTGAACATTCGGTGAATTTCGGATAGTTCCGTTCGCGTTTTTTTCCAGTTCAATTCTCGACTGATTAATCTTGAAGCGACACAGCTGTTACCTTAAAATTGAAAATGGCGACTTGTTAGCACAAAACTAGTGAGGATTTTAGTGCTAGCTTTAATTACATAGTAAATTATTCATGCTTGTAGAATGAAATTCACGGCTTTAGGGTCTTTAAATGTGTGCATTGATCTGTGTATTAAATGCAGTCAAACCTCTCCAGAGACGACCCTCTCTTGGGCATAGATTGCACTGTATTGTTATTCTGTCATTTTTTGAACTACGATGTCGAAATCATTTCTGTAATGGAAAATGTACACTCTGCCATCTTGGATTTTACGATTCGTCTTAGAGAAAACATGAAACATGCAATGCTGTCGAGATTGGCGAAAGTATGTCTAGGACAGATGCTGCCAGAAGAAAATTTTGTCGACAACAAAAACGATATATTAATTTGTTTCTGATCTATAGATTGTGTTCTTACTCACATCAATCATTTTTTAAAACTGTTTTTCACATTCACGCGCGGCTTATTAACCGAATTCAACTACACAAATAGTACTGTATTGATTTAGTTAATTAAAAAACCTGCTAATTACCGAGAAAAAAAACAACAGCAACAAAAACAAACTTGAAGACTATAATTTTATTAAGACCGCCCCTCCTCATTGTCGCGTCCGATTTTTCGGTCCGATTTCAATAATATCTCATGATTTCCAATTTCAAGACTTGGATGTCAGTCTTAAAGACCCGTGGCCATTATGCGTAGGTTTTACTTTAACGTTAACGTGTTTTAATCTATGACATTGATAACAGAAACAGTTTGAATTCAATGGTTCCCGGTTCGGATGAGATTCAACTCCTTGCTCAAATCTCATTTTTTCTCCGCATGTTTTATACCAATACGTGTTTTCAATACGTGTTATACGAATAAATTTAGAAAGGATAAAACTGCTTGCAAAGTAATACACTGTATGATATTATGTCATACGGCGTAAAAATGCAGGTTTCTATACACACGACCTTCACTTATATTTCCATGCGACCGGTACACACGCTTTCAAAGCAAACAAAACAGCCCTGACCTACCTACCCAATTTCTAATGAGCTTGTCATCAGAAACAAACAAGTGTTTACGACTAAATAACTTAAGAACAATAAAGATAATAAAGTACTAAACTTTAGTTATAACCTTGGAATGTAATCTCATGTTTTATAATGTATTGTTACTGTTACAATGCCAACAATCAAGTTGTATCTATATTTTTCAGATGTATGGAACACGCTTCAAACCATCCCATGTGATTTGATAGGTTCTACTCCCACACCAGTGACCGTGGACGCAGCGGATGGCAGCAAATTATCAATATCCACTGGATCCGACGGCAGGTACTTCTATACAGTTACACTATAATAATAAAAATAAATTGATTAACCTTATTCAATGTATGCTAATGAAACGGAATTTGTTATGCTCATACTCGTAAGTTTATTGCAATATAGTATTGCGAATTACGCGGTGGTTAAGTAGTAACCTGCTGGAAAACTAAACGAAAGGTCGAGTTTTCGAATCTTGGCTCTGTCTTTCGATATTTTATAGACGCTTTTCAGCGTCTCCATCCAAACTATCAAACCGAAAACTGTGTTCAGAAAATCAAAGGAAAGAGGTAAGGCGCGTATCGGTGCTTTATAATACAGTGAAATTCGTCTTCAAGGTTGTCACAAATGACATTTTTCTTTCTAGTCGTGGTGTTTTAACTGGTTTTGTCCATCTCTATTGCTGGAGTAAATGTTGTAATTGACCCCTATCGCCCATACACACGTGACTGATACAGGAGAGCATAAAGACACACAATCGATGCTTAAGATTATTAGTATGATTAGAGGTGAACACCAAAATTCTAGTGTATGTTAATTAAAATGTCATGATCTGAAAGGAATTTGTCACATTCAAGTCTTGCGTTTTGTGGAAGCGGAATATACTTTCATCTTACCACCTGACTCTGTCCTTAAAATTGACAATGATAATGTACTGTAAGTATTAGTAGAAATATTGAAAATATTACCTACTTATACGTTGATAATGATACATTTAGCCACTGTGTGATGCATGTCTACGAACATGGACTGGTGACTATTGATATACAATATGACAGTAAACCACATCCGGCCTATCATGTTCTCAGGAAAAAAGCATATTTGGTAAGTACCATCGAATGTAGTTAAAGTAGAGTTAAACTTGCACATAAGACCACCTGTTACATCATCTCTTTTAGCCAGTATACGTATAGTTTTGTAGGTTTTGTTTTGTTTTGATTATTATCACCTCTTTTGAAAGGACCAGCCAAGTTGGCGTATGGGACCCCTATCTTTTGTTTGCACAGTATCTCCCGACCCTCTTCTCTATTATGTGTTTTAAAAAGCAGGCCTAAAAAATTCTATATTGGAATTCAGAAACAAAGTATACCGTGAAATATTAAAAAATAACGAATTTGCGGACTACTTTTTAATTGTATATAGTTAAACATTCGAGCGTGAATTATTACTTCCTTTACTATCCCGTTTTGTTTATGATGTTCTGTCGTATTCAGGCTGTTTTTAATTACGTCTAACCTGATAATTTACAAAACATAGAATGTTCTATTGCAGAGATGCAAATCCATCGAGACACAAATACAGACATTATTTGGGGAAAAGTGCCAATTCACCCGAAGGTAATGTTTATCTGTTTTTGTCGTAGCTAGCCTGTTATTAGAACAGTGCGTTATGCAAGTGTGCATGTATATATATGCGGACGCAATGTGTACACTACGGTAGCGCTATGCACTGACCTGTGTTCTTCTGCTCGGGGCATTATGGGTATTTGTAGGAACTACTTGCAAAATGGAAGTTATAAACAATGTCATAACGTGACGTCACCGTATGGTACACATTGGAGCCAAGCGTTCTTCGACATTGCGTTTCATTGAAAAATTAGTGTTATTGACAAAAGCACACGAATAGAAATGGTAAAACGTATTCACTTTACATAACTAAACACATTTTGTTAATAACATTCAATCGATATGGTTGTTTTAACATTTTTTATCCTTCCGCGTAACTATATTTTAGAGTATGTATAACTATCTAAATGTAGATAGTTATCAGTTCTATGTACAAACTCCCCGCAGCGGTTACCTCCCTTGATTAGTATATTAACCACTGCCACCACTAGTGAAATTCGGCCGTCACAGAGCCGAATATTTTTTTTCACTTTTGATTTTAAATTCTAAAATTATCGTTTTCAACAAATTTTATGTGGTAAAGACGTACATTGTGAATTTACTTGTTGGTTATCTGAAATGTCTTGTTTATCAATTGTTTGTCACATGATACAACTATCATCACGTGATGAAAGTGGTGGCAGTGGTTATATTAGCAAAGCGTAACGTAGTTCGTTCTATGTATAAAGGTTAGACCAACGTAGTGACGTCACGCTATGTATAGAACGTATGGGACGCATATTTGAGCCATCGGAAACGAATATTGTTGGTTTCTGGTTACCCGGCCTACCCCATTTCTTCCCGCGACCCCTAGAATTTTTTATTAGGGCCGAGGAAAGAAAAATCCACATTCTCACTTCTTTTACCTTTCTACACGCTTTCAAGCGCAAATAAGCCCCGACACCTACCTTACCCTATTTTGAATGAGCAGGTATCCAGAAACACACATTTTTAGGGACTTATATGCATTACCGCACAAAACTTGCCCTGTCTGTTAATACTTCGTGGTCTGACGATTTGATGTTCAATAAAGCTACAAATGAGAGTAAAATTTGTTCTTTATTCACACGAAGTCTTTATTTAGAACTTTATTTGGCCTGTTAGAATAAATTAGTACATTATAAAGAGCGGTCAAAGTATACACACATGCAAACAACGCAACACCAGGGCACAGTTCTATCAACGTACGTAAGCATAAAAATATAAGTTAACTTTGGCATCAGTAGGGAATTATGGACAACAAACTTCATCGTTTTTGCTACTTAAGGTGGATCGCGGGTTTCCTCTAGAAAAATGGTCATTTTTTTAGACGTCAACGTACAATAAAGAAATTTTGCATAAACATCATTTAATGTATTGGCTAATGCAGACATGATATATTCAAATGATATTTCCATGGAAACCAAAGAAAATGGCCACCTAGCGAACCGGTATGTTTTTCGTTGATTTTCGCGTTATCTTCTGTATTGCTCCGATAATTTTGTATTTTAAGTTATGCAATTTATTAACTACAATTATGAATCATTTACAAATCCGAAAAAGTCAATAATATTTCATTTCGCCGTCATTAAATCTTAAAAGATGTCGAGCGAACTCTGCAGGGGTGGCAATTTACAATGCCAAAAATGAGACATTTTTCTTACAGTCGCGTCAACAGTGAAAAAACGGTCCGATGAATTTTTTTTAACAACTCAGTAGAGATTCTTAAAATAATTTGAAAGACTTTAAAAAAATAAAAATATATGGTCACCGACTTCGTTTTCGCTACATTGAAACTTATTTAAACACGGAAAAAAGCTAAAAAACGTTGCCATAAAATACAAGATCGGCGTGACGTTAAGCCAAAATATGTCAGTAACAACTAAAAAGTCGCAACGTCACGTCGATCTTGTATAAAAACGTTGACGTTTTTAGCCTTTTTCCAAGTTTAAATAAGTTTCATTGGCGCGAAAACGAAGTCGGTGACCATATTTTTTTATTGTTTTAACGTTTTCTAAATTGTACATTGAATCTGTTTTGCGTTTTTTAAAAAAATTCATCGGGCCATTTTTTCACTACTGACGCGGTTGAGAGAAAAATGTCTCATTTTTTGGCATTGTAAATTGCTACCCCTACAGAGTTCGCTCGACGTCTTTTAATATTTAATGGCATCAAAATGTAACATTACTGACTTCTTCGGATTTATAAATGATCCAGCATTGCAGTTATGTATATTGCATAACTTAATACACAATATTATCGGAGCAGTACATGAAATAACGCGAAAATCAACGAAAAATATATCGCTCCGCTAGGTGGCGCTTTTGAGCGGTTTCCATGGAAATATCATTTGAATATATCATTTCTGCGTTAGCCAATACCTTAAAAGTTGTTCATGCAAAAATTCTTTATTGTAAGTTGACGTCTAAAAAAATGACCATTTTTCTGGAGGAAACCCGCGATCCACCTTCAGGTAAAACAATAAACCCATATCTACGTATTTGGGCAAATTGATAAGAAGTGGTACTCATTTTTTATTAGTCTAGAGTTGCAATAATTACAAATTCTTTCATTTCTTGATAAAACTGAACAACGGCCTCGTTCAATAGCTAAACGCGCAGTCGTGTAAGAGCTATTCTAAATTTCGGTTCGAATTGGTAAGAATGTCTTGTAATAATGAAGGCGTGTGGAGTTATAAATCGCCGTGTACCAGTTTTGCTGGTATATATTTAATACAGTACAACCTCTCCAGACCGACCCTCTCTTGAGACACAACCTCCCTTCAACAACAGCATTGATTTTTTTACACTGCACGACTCTCTAGAGCAACAACCTCTCAACAGCAACATGAATTTGCTACTTCCAAAGTGTGTTTCTATGGAGAGGTAGCACTGTAATCGATTTTCAATAGTTTTATTCCGACAAGATAACACGACTTTAGATTGCATTCAGTCAACGATATTTAAACTTTTTTCTGTGACACTTTGCATTTATAAATGGTATATGTCAATTGACATTGTTATTTGTTTTGTTCGGTACGAACAAAAAAGTTGGGAAGTGATTTTCAACAGTCGGTCAGGAAATTTTTACTACATACCGAAGAACTTCCTGTACATAACCTTCCGATTGCGAAAATAATTCCAATTTTACAATTTAATGAACAACAACAGACTGGAGTATGAAAATTCGATATGAACAAAAAAGGATAAATATGCCGTATTATTTTCTTGTATCCATCTAGTTTACCAGCAGCCATCCAGAGAGGAAAAGTATGTCCCTATTTTTTATATGGCGACAGTA
Organism: Lutraria lutraria; assembly: GCA_964023205.1. Taxonomy (NCBI): domain Eukaryota; kingdom Metazoa; phylum Mollusca; class Bivalvia; order Venerida; family Mactridae; genus Lutraria; species Lutraria lutraria. The sequence goes on from OZ026846.1 coordinate 32,488,400, forward strand.
GAATGTTTACATATGGTAACATAGAACTATTATGGGAGGTGAATTCAAGCTGGCAGAATATAAAGATATACAAAACTCCAGAGTTCGGCAACATGCTTTGTCTTGATGACGATGTCAGTAAGAGATTTCTTTTGTTTTTACCATTAAATTGCATTTACTATCAGAGTGTTTTTCATTCAAATTTGTATTGTCGTTGTTGTAAAAAAAAACATTTTCTTATTTGTCATATGACTTTAATTATTTTGGTAGATGGAATTATTTGCGCAGGTATATTATGTAAGCTGATTCAAAATCATATGATATAATTAGCTGAGTGTGATAGTAAATACGGTCGGATATTTTACTGCAAAAATGAAATGCAAGAAATCACAATGCCAACCAAATAACTATGGGTATATCCATAAACAAATGACAACCCCAAACAAGTACTACTCATGTTTAATTGGCTGTGTATTAAGTGGAGACGCGAACAAATACTGATTATGTATTATTTCAGATTTAATGCCATTTTCAACATGAATTCAGTCATACCTGCCATGGCTGGCAGTTATCCTAACCAGCTTCCCTGGACTTCATTTAGGGCTTAACCAGTACTAACCACATACTATCCACAAGTACTATCAAGCTTCCCCACATAATTCAGAGGTGAAGGACAACTTACCATAGGATGTAATATCTTCAGTAAAATTCGTCACGGACAGTTTGAGCCTCACCCGGGGTACGAACTCACAACGTCTTGATAAGTACACCCCAAAGTCAGAACACCCCAAAGACAAAGCACCCCAAAGTCAAAATACACCAAAGACAGAACACCCAAAGTCAAAACACCCCAAAGTCAAAACACCCCCAAAACTAAACATCCCAAGACAAAACACCCCAAAGTCAAAACACCCCCAAAACTAAACACCCCAAAGTCAAAATACACCAAAGACAGAACACCCAAAGTCAAAACACCCCAAAGTCAAAACACCCCCAAAACTAAACACCCCAAGATAAAACACCCAAAACACCCCAAAGTCAAAACACCCCAAAGTCAAAACACCCCAAAGACAAAGCACCCCAAAGTCAAAATACACCAAAGACAGAACACCCAAAGTCAAAACACCCCAAAGTCAAAACACCCCCAAAACTAAACACCCCAAGACAAAACACCCAAAACACCCCAAAGTCAAAACACCCCAAAGTCAAAACACGCCAAAGACAAAATACCCCAAAGTCAAAACACCCAAAAGTCAAAACACCCCAAAGTCAAAACACCCCAAAGTCAAAACACCCCCAAAACTAAACACCCCAAGACAAAACACCCAAAACACCCCAAAGTCAAAACACCCAATATGTTGAATTATATTTTTATATTTTGAAATAATACGGGCGTTTTGACTTATGATTTCTATTTTTAAAACATGTTTTTTATTACTTTTTATGATTGACTTATGGTTTTTAAGACAAACGTTTTTTATTACTTTTTTGGCGTTTTGACTATATGTTTATTATGTTGTAATCGTTCTATACTTGTAGTGATAGCCGAGTCTGATGATATTTATACCCATACATTACTTGGTACTGATAGGAATGAGTTTCGAGGTAAGACGATGCTAGTACTAGGCGGAGGTGATGGCGGAATTCTACACGAGGTGCTCAAGTTTTCACCGAAACATGTGCTGATGGTGGAAATATCCTTTTTTCTACGAGTTCTGAAGACAAATATTTTATCATTTATCATCTCGCACTAAACAAACGCATGTACATGGCTTTAAATTCAAACGTTAGTATTCAAGGAAAGTTCGGTATCCGCCTTGGTTGAACAGCAGGCTAGGTCATTCATCATCACTGTTTACTCGGTTGTGGTCAAGGTTCTATACCGTTATTCGGACGGATGTTATCAAAACGTTGGAAACAAAATTCTGAGTCAGTCCGTTAACCGATTTTAAAACTACTATGAATTGAGCTGATATTTAGCACTGAATTAGCGCGGCCATCCTAAATGAAGGTTAGTTATATAAAATGTGCTCAATTGACCTAGCTCTATTTTATTATTGTTCCGCGTATTTTGGAAGTAGTAAAACATGTCAATGTTTTTTTCTTAACTTGCCAACATAGATGTCAAAGTTATCGACACCTGTAGGAAATATATGCGACGTGTATGTGGTGATACATTGGACCAACTTTCAGGCAGCAACTATTTGGTAGGTTGTGATTGTTCCACGTTTCTTATGGGCGTGGTCTTTGGGCCAAGTTAAGTAAACCCCCTCCCCATAAAAAACACGATTTCATCCTATAAATACGAGAAATTCACTTTAATGCATAGGTATGAGCACTGAGAGTACTGTCAGGAGAGAAATTTAAATGTGTTAGATAAAGCAATCCTTAAAAATTAAAGGCCTGTGCTATCATCACTATGAATTCGAATTTGAAGGTCAACTAAAATTTTATCTTGACACAATGTTAGACCAATTAACCATACTTACTAAGGAAAAGCTACACCTTTAACTTTATGCTAAAAGTCATGACATACAGTGACCAATTTCAGTCTTCTGCACATTTTGAAAACCCAAACAAATTCAGTACATTCAGCTCTTTGATCTGTATACCGTTATGTAAACTATATAAACCATCTGTTATACTGTATACTGAACATCTGATCTTGTGTTATTAATCAATTTATTTAATCTCACAACTCTCAGAGACAAGATAGTGTTCCAGAACTACTTTACTGAATGAAACAATTTTCAATATGTAGTAAATGTTGTTACCTCAACAGTTTACGTATTAAACTTTTGTGCGGATGAATACTTAATCATTATATTCGTTGATTTTACAGTTTAAATTGCTAAAATATTTCTCATGCTTTCCAAATCAATAGAATCATGCAATATACACCTCCAACTTTTATCAAAACTGCATAGTCTGCAATGCATATTTATACAACAAGTGACACTATTTTTCAACGCGGTTGTACATGTGAGAGGTGTCACTTAATTGTAACTAGAAAAAGTTGTGTATAGCTATAGGAGCTTTCGCTCCTAAAAACGCAACTTATTCCTAGAGAATATCTTTTCACAAAAAGCGATGTCTCGTTTTTATGTTTTAATTCCAAACGCATTGTACGTGTATATAACCGTAACAAAGATTTAAAAATCATTATTGTGGATAGAAAACTCAATTGTTCATTATATATATAAATTGGATTTTGCATGTTTTTAAATTAGTATGTTTTTAAGGTAAATGATTAGGGATAGCCTGAATTGTACTGTATATAGACTTCGACTAAAGCCTATGTCAAAGCAAACTCTTATAATTCGCATATATCTTTCAGATACGTATAGACAACTGTTTAAATGTTTTAAATGAATGTACAGAAGCTAAAAGGAAGTTTGATTTCGTCATCAACGATCTCTCAGAATATCTTGTAGACACGGAGATCAGTAAGTCACGTGGCGCAATGCTTCCAAGCATTCCAATAGATATAATTGTTATCATAAATTCGTTTATTTATACACAATAGCTTGGTATACATTCCACAGTTATATTGGATAATATATTTAGTGATCTAATAATTGGATTTATTACCCCTCAGTTTTTTCGTAATGTTAATTTCCCATAGGCAAACAGGTAACATTTTTACTGTTACATTCATGGTACCACATGACTGAACATGTTTTACAGTCACTGGGTAATAGTAAATTTCTAACAGTATTTCTTTACTGCCACAGGGTAACAATATTTTTTACTGTCACATAGGTGATAGTAAATTTTTAAAGTATTTTTGTTGAAAAAAGTTTGGGGTAATAAAATAAATAACACATAGCTTATGTTGTGGGTAACAGTAAAAATGTCAGCCCTCGGAAAGTACTGTTACCCTTCGGCCTTGGGTAACAGTACTTTCCTCAGGCTGACATTTTTACTGTTACCCACAAAGCTATGTGTTATTTATGTACTGGCAGTTTTATACGTACCACCTCTCTAGAGCGGCATACTCTTGAGCAACAACCTCCCTTCAACAACAGCATGATTTTCCCTCTGCATGATTTAACTATTAATTTAACATCTCCAGAGCAACAACATTATTTTGCTACTCACCAAAGGGTGTTTCTATGGAGAGATTGCACTGTATGTAGCTTCTAGTTCTATTTGCAGAAATAATTCCTCAAACTTGTTTTTCTTGTTTCAAAGCAACATCTTATGCCTACAGCAAACAAACTGGTTGCTTTGTTATGTCAAACTCGCATGTTAAACTCTACTTTTGAGGCTTTACTTCCATTCAAGGTCATGAAAACGACAATTTCACATCTGCCAAGATTCTAGACTGCTCAATCAATTTACTGGAACATGGCGGCAAATATCTCTGTAGAGTAAGTTTATATATTCTTATTTTATTTTAGTGGTTTCGATCATCGCACCCAAACCATAGTCATTTGGTTATTTTTCAATTTCAATTTTAATTTTATCCATGGAGAAAGATCCCAGACTTTATATCTGGATAGAACCATGTACTTCCGTAAACTAGCTGGACAGCTTCGTTATTTTGAAGTTTGGTCCCGGGCGGGATTCGTATTCACAGTGGTGATAAACTATAAGAATTACTAGCCAGAGACCATAACCACTCAACTACGGAGATCCCTGGCCTGCCATTCAATTGTTTCTAAGGTCTATTCTATCACTTACAGTTTCTGTCTGGCTCTTGTTCACACGTTTTACTGTACAGTACAAAATCTATAGAGCGGCCCTCTCTTGAGCAAAAACCTCCCTTCTACAACAGCATAATTTGCCCCAACTATACCATTTAAATATGATCAGGTCTTTGATTGATTGAACTGACAAACTTTGTATGTGTTAATATCAACCTATCGACCAGGAGGTGGGACAATATCTGAAATTAAAAAGAAATCCAGGCTAAAACTGATTTATTATTGCAATCTCGTCTATACTACCATTTGTTTGGTTCGATTTTAATTCCAAACCTTCACACTATATTTGTTTTCAAAAGTTTGTCAATCCACAAGGGTATATTACAAGTACCTATCAATAGTTATCTCGCTTTTTATTTGTTTAGATATGTTTATTAAACTGTTCCAATTTTGTTTAAAGCTTTTTTCGCCAGTTACATGTATATCAGATATGCATAGTGAACAGTCCACCGGATCCATATTGTGTCCCTGAGTTACCCCCAACCTGTTCACCGAGCGATGGTGGATATACAGTATAAATATATTTCTCACATGAATCAAAAACCCGCGCCCGCCGAATCACAATCAATGCCATCTCATATTGAATAAAAAATCGGATTTTCATTAAAAACACCACGTATTCTGATCGGTAAACACATTGAAGTATGGTAGCTGATCTACGCCATATCGTATTTTCATTTTTTCGCTACGAAATGCGAAAACACGAAGACACTACAATGTTCGTAATTTCACCTCGGCAAAAAAAGGACGACAATGCGACACATAAACTGTGACGTGTTTTCGCATTACTTATGTCGTTTATTTGCTTTTTCAAAAATGCGACAAAGCGGAAATGGGAAACGCGAAAACACGACGAGGTCAAACATTAAAATTGCCTTTTTTCAAAATAACGTTTCGTACTGTCGCCCCTCTTTTTTCACCCTCTCGCATTTTCGAGGCAAAATGCGACATGGTGTGAATCAGCCACTGTATGAAAGATATGGATTAATTTCAGGGAGACGCTGCTAGTAACATTGACACACTCAACTCTATTGTACACGATATCACATCTCGTGGACTTCTTTATGAGAAATATACAGTACATGTACCATCTTTCACCGAAAAGTATCCTTTGTATGAAATACTAGTACCAGCATTTATCAACATACGAAGATTCTAATAAATACGACTTGTGCTATTGATATATTTCTGTTAGGACGCGGTAAGTCTGAGGTGCCAAATGCTGCAATCAAAAACATAATTGCAGTCACCCATAGATGCTAAAATCACACGGTTCATAATTATTCACTGACCGTCATTGTGAAACTTTAGTTTTTTTTAGCTAATTAAAAAACATAACGATCAATTATTAATCATTTTGAGAGGTAAGATACCATTTGCGAATATTGTTTTAACATCTTATTGATATGAAAATATGGTACAGTTATACCTGGGTCCATTATACGTGCGTATATTGGTCCCAGGTTACATTCGATCCTATGAGTACCATATATCAACAGCGTGCCAGACGATAATTTAGTATTCTCCTGTATTAAGATCCGAGCAAGTTTTTTCTCATTAAGTAAAATAGTTACAAAGTAATAATTTCACTTTTTATATCAATTATATGTACCATCAACAAGATGGCTTTCTTAATTCAGAAAATAAATCCTACCATATGAAGTTAAGTCATGAATTGAGTATTATAGAGCTAGCTGTATTATCAATTAATGATCACACTTTGGCTGAGAATTATAAATAATATCCTTAACTTTGTTACAGATACTGTTTATTTGAAATAAGAAAACCGGAACTGAACGGTGTTAGCTAACAATGTTAGAAAAAAAGAAATTTCTTGTAACACTTAGAGAAAATCTACACTTGCATCATTCCATTTTTCAATACTTTAACCGTGTGAATTTGACGGCCATCTTGCTTGGCAAATTCAACAGGCATTTATAGAAGATGTTTATATTTTTGTTTTATTCATTCTCAACATAGGGTATTCATATGTGACAACTACATTGTCTTAAACCTGGTGTGCTTTTGGCATTAACAACTTCATAATTAAGTTAAGTTTAATAAAATGAGTTGTTTAATAACCTATTTTCAGATTTTTTCTATCAAGCGCATAAGAAATTGCCTAACAAGATGGCCGCCAAGGGAGGTAAATATTGAAGATATGGGAACTATGTATTTCAGAACACTCGAGTTAGACCTGACATGATTTTATCCCAGTTTCTCAATATTAATTCTTACATTAAATGATTAATTCTTGTATTAAAAGGGTCATTCTTGTATTAAAAGGGTCATTCTTGTATTAAAAGGGTCATTCTTGTAATTAAAAGTGTCTTTCTTATTTTTGTACGAATCCTATGTATCCCATTACCTTACTATTACCAACCAATTTTCTAGACGAATTATACTTGTAGTACATGTAGTATTAGTTTATAGGTATATATTAGTGTTCATCCTGACTGTTCTATGGAAATTAGAAATGTCGACGGGAGCGTAGCGACCGGAGACATTTCTAATTTTCATAGAACAGTTCAGGATGAATACTAATATACTTAGTGGGCGGGTTTATTTGACCTTTTTACTATGCAATGTTAAAGGTCATTCTAAGCGCGCGGGAAAATATTGATTACACCTTCGTCAGGTCATTTAGTCCGTGAGCGCCGCGATGTGAAGACATACATTAACTACAGACATGTTATCCATGTTTTATGTTTTTTATGATAGCGTATAGAAAACCGAACCGATTGAAATATATGCTGACCTAATTTTCATTGAATGCACGGGATTCACGAGCAATATAATCAATAGTAAAGAACACGTTTCGACTGGATAAATGTACAAGAGAATATGCAATCAAATAGTGTAAAGTTACGGGTATTTGAATGAAATTAGTGTATGCAAAATTTCATACATTTCTGCCGCATAATTTCTGAGAAATTTCAGTTTCGAATTGGCGGTTAATAAGTTGAATTGAGTATATTTAGTCTGCGTGTTTTTTTTTAAACTAAATTAAACATCTTTTCTGACGATAGGATATTTTTATTATCGAAAATAACATCTACCACTAGTTTTATGTTGACAAAATTTTAGCTACTTTGATTACGGATGGAGAGAAGACATTAGGGATGAGTAAACTGGTAAACACGATTTGTCTCCCCTTTTAGCTCTTCATTCGGTTGACTTGTCTGTATAAAGCCTTTTGATGCACTGCAACATGGAATGGAAACAAATTTATTCAATCTGGATACTTCCATAGTTTGGGGTTATATCTTTATTACTGTGCCTCTTTAAAAAAAGTCAGCTGTTCTGGCCAGTTATTCGTAGTTTGCACGTATGAAGTGACGTGGTCTATTTCACTAGTGTCCGTGATTTAAACTGATTTTAACACGAGAAGAGCACATGCTCAATTCCTGATATAAATATTTAATTAGATGGCCGTGTCGTAAGCGGTGAATACGCATGCGCAATAAAATGTCTCCTCCCATTTTGAATACATTTATAGAATCGTCGATACTACGAGCGTAGTAAAGATTTTTGGCGTTCTACGAAACTAAGATTCGACACTATGAGGCGTAGTAACGTACTATGGATATAGTAGCGATTTTTGGCGTTCTATGAAATTAAGAGCTAGGAAAACGGCAGAAATACGGCGATTTCATTGGATGACAAATAAAGCTGCACACTAATGTCTATTACTAGTTTGGCTAATCCTGGCCATTTGATTGGCTAATGGTGATGAATGAATCTATTTATAGTTGATAGGTAAGTAAATCATGAAGGCATTTCTCTGTGATGTTTAACCTAGATAAGCTGTTGTGTGGCATAATATCTGAAATGCTATTTGAAGCTCAATGTGGTTGTATCATAGCAGATTATGGTGAATTTGTTAACATTTAGGGTTGATTCTATTTGATTGATGTAGGGTATGATGTTACCATGTCCTTGTGAACTATATACATGAATTTATTTATTTGTCACATACTCGTAATTGTCAATATAATGTGTATTACTCATGTCATGTAAATATGTTATACTCTCCATAATGGAAGATTGGATAAAATATACGGTCAACATCCTTTATGAAAATAACAACTTCATACAAAAACATAAACCAATATGCTTCTTGTAATTCGTCTACCTATAACGTTTTGTTATAGTTCTTCTTGTTATAAACATGATTAAAAGGAAGATACATGTAATTATTAAAGCAGGACATGCAAGGTACACAGGTTTGTTGTTTCTTCTACTTGACGGACGTTGATACATCCATGATTATCTCTCTTGCAAAATTAGAAACGTCTTAGCCAATATCACACCTACCCCGTTCAGCAATCGTAGTAGTATTTTGTCGTACTGCTATACAAGTATATGTATCTATATAATTCTTACATGATCGTACTGCTATACAAGTATATGTATCTATATAACTCTTACATGATCGTACTGCTATACAAGTATATGTATCTATATAACTAGTAGTATTTTGTCGTACTGCTATACAAGTATATGTATCTATATAACTCTTACATGATCTCAAGTTGGAAATATCTTATGATGACTATTTAAGTAAAGTGAATTAAATCATAGAGCAATAATTATTTCAACTGCTTCATATGGTTGTATATCGCCTATGACCAATATCACATTTTGGTTTAGTAAAGCAATTCTTCAAGCCTGTAGATGGATGAAAACACCCCGTACCGCATAGAATTAAGCTAAAACAATACTCCTGGCCCCGAAGTTATAGAACTTGAGGTCGGTCTCCAATCTCAAATAGCATATCTATTCATTATAGTCTCTAAGTTAATTAGGAACAAACAATACTGATAGAATTGAAACATAAGTCTGACACTATACTTCATTTGAACATGAGTTTAACATTTAACAGCTCTTTTCAAGCATAATACGTTTAGAATAGAATTGAGATTTGAACTCATTATCCATTCCAACACGTTCCGGCACCAACTGACGTTCTCCTCCCACGTATCAGAGGCTGCGACACGATCACTAGGTGTCTGTTGGTTTCACTGGGGTTTTATCATCGCTTCTACAGGCTGGTATTTTGTCTTATCCAGATTTGATGGCGGAGGAAGTACACATGTGTAGAGCCTAGAAGGCCAATCGGACAGCTTCATCACATGTGAATTTTGATCCCTTAAATGAACGTAATATCTTCTGCAAAAACTGCTATGCACATTATATATTGATAACTGCTTGAGATAAAGTTATAATTCACATGGCGTGTTGCATTTGTTGTTGTCAACAGTATTTTTGGTGTAAGGGCGAAAAATGTTGATACAATTATTTTAACATATATGCTTATGTTCAAAAGACCTATATTATATTAAAACATATTATCGACTAGAGCAATAAATGCATGTGACATGGAGGAATGATCTAAGGATGCCAAAAAATCAGGAGTCAGTCAGATAACTTCCCTCTAGTCATGAATGCGGAGCATTTTTAAATAAATGTCTTTGATGTTTGTACGAGTATCTGTCGATGATTTGTTTATGTAATTTGTCCTTGGTTTGCTAGGTGGACAAGTGTGAAGTCGGCTTGGCTACAGACATTTTCAAGGTTGTACACTCTTGGAGACTGTGTTTTGTCATTCAGCTTTGTAAGGTCTTTTGGTCAGATTTGAAAATATGTTTTGCTTTAGAAAGATTTTTTATGAATCATTGTTTTATCTCGAACATGAATCTGACTTGACATTTCAGTTCACTTCTAGAAATTGTCATTGGTATCAGGATTGTTTCAAATAGTGCCTGATCCATTGTTTAATTACACCTGCATGTTTTCCTTTTTCCTTATATCTGATTTTGTTGTCAATTATTTTTATATATATATATTTATGTATAGAGAATGAACAAACTAGTAATTAAATGTTTAATTATCAATAACATCGTTGACAAAAACGCTCGGATTAAGTATATCTGCTGAAAAATGAAAAATTATAAATGAATTAAAGTGAATACAATCAGATAATTTATGATATTTCCGGCTGACATTTCTATGAACGTTTGTGGAGTAGGCCTGGTAATAGAATGACCAAATATTACTGACACATTATATGATTACCCGACCTATCCTTATTTTCCCCCGGTGTCCTAGGCCCGGGAACGAAAAATTTGCTATTTCACTTGTTTAACTTTCCACAGGCTTTCAAGAGCCAAAACGAATCCGCCCCCCCCCCCTCCCTACCTGCCTAAATACGTTTCCACCGTATTTTTAATGAACATATTACTAGAAATAAACAAATTTTCAACGTTTTACATAAAAACCACGTTCGTCTATAAGTAATATAGCAGCTGATTATCGTATTCTGTTTGTATGTCTTATTTGACCATCTGCAATTCGACAGATCTTTCCATTACATGTTGTTTCTTCTTTTCACATTTTTCTCCAAGTGGCAAAGTAAGTATTCCTAGACTTCCAGTGAGGATTATTGACGCCATTATTATCATACCAGGTGAGTAGGAACTATAGGAATCCCTGATCATACCTGAAATAAAATATAAATCTATCAATATAAATTAATTATCGTGACAGACGCCGGAGTAGAAAGTCTTGAGGAGCAAGACAAATGCAGGAACAAGATGACCGATTGGAAGTACCGACAGCGTGTCCGTCTGTGAACGACCCGAGAGAGATTATCTAGAAAAAATCACCCTATACAACATAATCAATAGTATCATTTTAATAGATCTATTGTGCTGAATGAATATATTTAATGTAATAGACTCCTAATATCGTACTTTTCTAATGAATCTGTTCACAAAACAGTTGCCCGAGTGTCATTACTTCTGTTACGATACCATAAGAGTTTCTCCAGCGGAGACAAGCCATTGCGTGACGTCATAAGGCGGGTCAAAGATGCTGCTCCGGAGTGAAGTGTTATATGTATAAACTCCGGGTAACCGTACCGTTCCGTACAGAACGCTTGTATTTTATCAACAGGATGATGTAATAAATAGAGTTAATTCCCCTTGGGTTTTTCCAAATCTCTAATAACAATTCTTTTATGGAACTAATTTAACAAATAAAATGAATCTTTCATTTTCCAATATCAGAAAATATTTTGAAAGCAATGCATGTTGAAATACATTTTAGCGGAGTAAAATTAATATTTAAACCTTTCGCTCCGCAGCAGTTTCTTTGGCTGGCTGATGACGTCACGCAATGGCTTGCCCCGCTGGAGAAACTCTTGGATTTATTGAAATAGGATAAGCAAAACTGAGAAAACGTCAAGGGTAGGACCTGCATTTGTTACCTTTTTATAGCCTTTAATTATGTAGACCAGAATTTCACGTGTTGACCGCTGTTTAATAGAAATTCTTGTGTGGGGAGTGGGAGGCATTGCACTCCTGTTGTTTTTTCTATACGTAGGTAATTTTTTATTGAGTATAGTTTTTTTTGATTGAATAACATGCTCCTGTGATTAGAGCAACGCCGGGGAGCTATATTCGAAAGGAACCCTATAGGATGCGACAATCGAATCTTTTTACCATGAGTTTTCATTGAAATTGGTGTTCTCTTTTTTTAATCTTTGGAAATGCAAATTTAAAGAGACGATAATTTAAAGGAATGTCATTGTTTTTAAAAATCTTAAGGTAAATCATTTTCTATCATGGAAACCAATAAAGAATTTGCCTATTTCCAAATAATTCTATCAGCACTATTTTGAGAAACAAAACTGAGTCTTAGGATGCTAATACCTTAAGATAAGGATTAATAGAAAAACAAATAAAATACATCCCACGGAAACATTTGACGTTATATTGTGTGGTTATGCAAATGTTTTGATAGAATGGTTAATTTAGAACTTCTCGTACACGGTGACTATAAAGACAAGTGTGACAGAGAGAGAGAGAGAGAGAGAGAGAGAGGATAGTCATATGAAAGAAACTGAATGATGATAAAAATATAATGATAATAATACCAATAATGATGTTACGTATAAAGCATCGATGAACTTTAAACATAACTCGTACAAACTGCAATAAAATAAGAGCTGTACAAAGTTTACAAATGAATCACAATTAGTGAGTTAATAGTCCAAATAAATATCCGAAAAAAGCCAGAGATAAAGAGAAACAGATATAATAGAACTTACCAATGCATGGTGTCAATAGGGCCAGACATCCAGTTTGAGCCAAACTGACAATACCAAGCGCACTTCTTAGACAATCCAAACCCAGAAAGTTCACCATAACCGGTGCATACAAGTTGAAGAAAACTCGACCAAAAATTCCATAGGCTATACTGTAAGCAATAAATGCTGCATGGGATTCGAACATTGGAGTGAAAAATGTAGTAACGCTGATTACAAAAGACGCAAGTGATACAATTTTATGAATCCGAATGTAATGCTTGTCCGCAAAAAGTCCCCACAAAACACTTGAACACGCGTCTGTTATACAAATTATTGTGATCAGGAACGAACTAGATTTCACAGATAAACCATGGTCTTTGGCATATGGTGGAAGAAACAATTGCAGCGCTGACAATATGGTTAAAAAGCAAGCGCATGGTATGTAAAAAAGGAACGGAGGTCTTCTTAAAGCACTGCAGTCTATACATGAGCACATTTTAGAGCACGATCGATTAGAACGCCCTCTCCTTGTCACCATCTCGTCACTAACGGTTTTAGTCTGTGGCTTTTTAAACAATTCTGGGATTGACGATACGGACAACTCGGTACCTGAGTATAATCCTACTCTATTCAATGCAGTCAATGATCTCTCTACAACAGTAGAAAAATTACTATTCTCGGACACTGTTCGAGTTCTTTTGACTAATTTTACATCCTTAGGCCGAGCAATCTTTGAATTATGCTTTTCTCTAAGTAACGGTGAATTTGCAACGGTAGAGGACTGTGCATTTAATGATAAAGGCTTCTTTTTATTCCACTTTGAGTCAAGTTTTAAGAGTAATTTATTTTTAACACCATTTTTCTTGTTATTGGTCTCAGGAATATTGTCATTGATATTGTCATTTCTTTTTTTGCCTCGAGAATAAAACGACGTTGGTCTTAATAGTAAACCAAATGCAACCATATGTAGTTGAATACCTCCAAATATCAACATAGCACCGGAGAATGAATATGTTTCCATTAGATAAGGGATAAGAAAAGAAAACACAAGGCCTCCAGCACTCCCTCCCATGACTGAGATGCAATTAGCAACACTGCGATATTTCTTGAAGTATAGGCTCAAATTCGTTGTGGTTGGTAAAAACACTAAACCTGTCCCAATGCCTAAAATGAGATTAACAAATTGTTTTATAATTTTGATCAACACCAAATTATATCAATGATTCATTTAGTTTCGATGATGAGATTAAATTGTATAGTAATCTTGCAAGGCGATGTTTAATTTTAATTACACCTTATTATAATACCACATGTTTTAGGACCCAATTTTCAGCAACATTTTAACATGATATTAACAAGACCATAATATTAAGCCTCCAAGATGGTCTAAATATGGATGTGTAATTGCAATTTTAACTTACCATTGACACATCCTAGTAGTACGATGAGTGTTTCTACGTTAGGAGCAAATGATGAGAGAATAAATGCCAGAGACATCAACAATGCTCCCGTAACAACACATTGACGGCTGCTGAAATGTCTCAATCCTATGGTCTGAACAAGTAACGCTGAAAATAAAATACTACAAGTACTAAAATGGTATCACAGATGTTCATAATTGATTGCTGACCTCTCTTTGGAACACTCAATACCTTTTGGATTATTTGTAGTCCGTTAAGAATTTCCTTTATTGGTAATGTGTTTTTTGTTGTTCCAATAACAATGGGTATTATAGGTTTAGATGCTATGATTCTTACGGCTGTTGTTACACTGGCTATGTATGAGTTGTAATGTTAAGCATTATATATCATCAGTCGATAACGTTTACGGGTCCCAACTGACGCATATGTTTGGCACTGAATGCCAGACTGGCTTTTTACTTCAAGTAAATTCAGTGGTAGACAGTAATATTACGTAAGATTGATTACCTATGAACATTATGGACGTTGCTATACTTATGATATGTAGCGTTTGACACTATTACACTGTCAAATAGAAGTAAAATCATTCTTTTTTAGAGGAGAACTTTAGTCTGAAGTTGAAGTGATTCAAAACGTTAGTATAATGCTATTTCTCCAAAGTATGTTTATGTTGAGAGATTTGGTCTAAAGAGGTTAAGATAAAAATGAAATCGTACGATGGGACAATCATGCAGCTGCTTAAGGGAGGTTGTTGCTCAGGCGAGAGTCGCTCTGGAGATGTTGCGTTGTATTGCAAATGACAACTCTTGAAACAGATGTGATGTGTCTGCCTAGTTGTGGTCGATAGCACTAGTCTAACTGCATTAACATTAAGCTGACCATTACAAACGAATTTCAGAGGTGGATAAGTATTAAAACTCTGTACCTACATGTCACACTGTATGTTCCATTTTGACAGCTGACAATCAATGAAGTGACTGAAGAATTCGATCCGTACTTTCTCTGTATTTCTATGAACAATATCCCAAGTGATTTATACACTCCGGAAACCAACAGCGTACAACACCATGATGCTGTAAACAAATGGAACCTCATTTATGTACGATTAACGCTGTCTGTTAGAAATTCATTCATACAAGACGGCACATACACTTTCATAAAGAAATCAACACGAGACTGACATAATAAACACAATATTGAAAACTTAGTTTAATGACACTTTTTGGGTTGCTTTTCACAAACGCTAATTTCGTTGGTATAGAAAGAAAACAAATAGATGTATTGCTGGAATTTTAAAAGTTATTTCTAATACAAATGACACGACATTGAATTATTTGATACTTCTTATCATAGATATTATAAAAGGAAAGAAGATTATTGATTTAAAAAGAAAAAGCAACGATAAACGACAGGAGTTCAACCCCTCAAAAGATATAATATTGACCACACACTGATCTTCCATAAAATGACACAATTACTAGAATGCCAGAAATCACTAACGCCTCACAACACGTACATGGAAACCTCAATGACTAGTTGTAAGCCCTTTCGCTTCCAATTATACGGGTATATCAGTCTGTATAAATTTCTATGCATTTTTCCTACATGACGTGTATACCATTCAGCACAAATCTCTATGCATTTGCCTTCAGAACGGGTATACCCGTTTTGACAAATTCAGCATATTTGTTTTCGTGAAGACGGGTACACCCGTTTAGGGATTTGGATAAAGTTTACATAAGCAGTCGCTTTTTTTGGTCATGCAGTGTACGAATATATAGGGCAGCGAAAGGGTAAAAATGAAATCGACATGCACAGAAGAAAAGGCTACATCCATGGAACACAATGACCACGTGGATTTCAGTGTAACATACATAAACCACAATATCGTTAACAACAGTTAAGACGTCATGTCTACCAAATAGTTTAACATGTCATGTAGCATTAAGTTTGTTTCTAACCTGCGAGAATGACCCACGCGTAACCTCTGTCGATCGGAACCCTATCTTCATCATCTTCTTGCTCGTCATCCACATCTTTGTTTTCACTTATTGAATCAGATTCCGTCATATCTTAACGCACATAAAAGTAACATTAATTAGTATAAAATCATTGCTATCACTGATAACCTTAACACGGATGACACTAGCTGACCGCAGGGTTAACGATTTTTGTCCAAAATCACGCGCAACTGAAATGAACTCGATTTAAAAATATTCTTGCATGTGTTCCACCGCTTTACAGCACAGGGATTAGCTCTTACTAATGTATACAAAACACTGACGGCGCTTAGAAAATGTCTTGCTCTAAAATATCATACCACCGGCAGTTGTAAAACGTTTTTTTGTCACTGTGTGATAGAGAAATGTAACGTAAGTGATAACCAGATGGGCTGGTTTTGTTTTGCTTGTCTAAGCTATTTAATACACTATCAGTTAAAGTCAAAATCCGTTTCATTTATTTTTTGTACTCGTACGTACATGTTTATTTACAAATATCATCGCCAGTTTTTCAGATCTATAACATTTCCGTGTACATTTTGTGTATGTATTTTTATAAAGACATTTTTGCACATTTCGTGAAAATTGATTCTATTAGGTGTTGTTGCCAGTCAGTGCTCTTGTGTAGCGAACTTACATGAACCCCATATCTGGAAGTCAACAATTCAAAGACACTAGGACAATTTAAATCAGACGTCGGAATGTAGTAAGTATGGGTTGTTGAAATTTCCACGAGATTACATTGGTCACTGTCTGGTTACGAGTCCAAGATGGGCAGTGTCACTTCGGTTTAGTATTGGAGCTTACCAAACCGGCTATTGAATTTGATTGCATCATCCCTAACAAACCTGATGATAGTCGACCATTATGTATGATTTTAACATATTGTTATCAGCCTTTAAGGTCATTAATAGTATCAAGTTAACATCTTCTCATAAACGTGTCAATTATTAGGTGACAAAATCTGCTGATAACAACACTACTCGGTTATTCACATAGATAACGTTTATACGATATATCATCGTTTCATTGTTAAGTAAATTTCATAAATAAAAAGTATCTACCAGTTTAAAAAAATGATTTACATTTCTTGTACCAAACCTCGGCAATTCAGATGTGCGAGCAGACAAACAGAAGATCCGGATGATTTAATTACCAATATCGGACACAATGGCTAAGTTTAACCAGAAATTATCTGACCCAAAATGTTATATGTACAATCATTTTACCCAAATTTTAACCTAACCTCAAATTTAACCAATTGATTAAATTCAACCAATATTTATACAATTGGGTGCTAGTGTTGTCATATTACATATATAAAATACAGATGCACTTCCCTCTTATTTTCGATCAGCAACGCATCCGATGTAGCGTGGTAATATTTGGATAAGTTGACTAAAACTTGTTTTATTTCAGTATCAAAATCATCAGTGTTTACTCACAAGTTCGCACTTCAATGTCTGATAAGTACTTAAGTATAATATAATGATACTTATTTATCAAATTATTAATCAAGTGGTTTCAAGGTACAACAAGTCTGTTTACATGTTAAAGTTGTAAGTTTCCGTTCGCATTCAATTGTTACTTATGTTTTCATTGATGTCGAAGTACATTGTATAAAGATACAGCAAAGTTCGAACTTAGATAAATAGATTCAACAAAAGACTAATCGGTGGCTTGAGAGATTTCCCCGTATGAACCAGATGCATCATGAGATCATGATTGTGTGGTCTGTTTGTACTGCTAGTTCTTTCCGGGGCTTAACACCTGTTCCAGCTAACTCTACCAGTTATCTTCTTCTTTTTCGCCTCACTACATGGTTACTCCAGCCACAGCGATGAAGGCAATCGGAACTCCTCGGCATTTTTCAAAAGAAAGTGCCTCGGACCTATCAGGCAGATCGCCGTTTAGTTGTTAGTGTTCACAGGCTACTTTCCACCATGGCTGGCCCTGGGAATCGAACGATGCAAACAAAAAATGGTCTCTTTCAATGGGAATTAAATGCCCATTTAATCAATCGCGAACGATAAACACGTTTGAAAGTCTGAAATTCTGAGAAAACGAGTAGCTAGTGTTGACAAATGAGTGACCGGAAACCAAATTTGTAACCCTACACTTCACAGTTACGGAAATGCCCGAGAAGTTACGATTGTGATGAATTGTGATGATCCTTAAACCTAGCGCTCTTGTTATTTAGTGAGGAGGATATATAAACTACGTGTAATTTATAGACGGAAAAACGTGTTTCATCAAACATTCTTTTTTTGTAATTATTCGTCTGTATAAATACTTATTTCAGCGAGTTTGTCGAGTATTGAGCTTAAATCCTGAATACGTAATGTTATGTTTTTAAACTCAGCAAAGATCATTGATGAAATAACCGAACCAATGAGCTTCACACAGGTGGGGTTTTGGACTCCAAGCGGAGAAGAGCCTCAGCACATTATACGTATTTGTTTGTGGTCAATAAAGCTATATACAACGTACATGTACCACAGTGGAGCAAAGCGACAATAAATAAACATTAACAGAACTTTCAGATTTTATTGGACCCTATCCATATAAAAAAAAGTACCAAATATATGTGTACAATTTATTATTATATTGTTGTTTAATCTCTATGTAGGCACGTGTTCAGCAATTATTGATTTCAGTGTAGCTGTGCTTATGTTAGCTCCACATATCACTATGGCAACCTTCTTTCCTTCAAATCTTTCTTTCTGTTTAAGTAAAGAGGCAACGGCCACACCAGCGGAGCCTTCAATAAGCTGAAAGAATGAATAAGTGTCGAAACAGATACTACAATCACAGTTAACAACTCTTCTAAAATATTGAACAAGATCCCCAAACAAATATCGATTGTGAAATGAGTTCTTGCATTTCGGTGCATTGTGGGTAATAGACAATTACTGGTTTATTGTTAGTGATAATGAAGGCTTGAAGGAAAGTTAAAATCTGACCTACTATGGGATTCGTTCCTACTACCTCTAATTGACTTAGATGACAGATAATAGTCACTTGATCTAGAATTAATATGATATCAAAAAATCTTACCTTTCGAAATGTACATGTATATTTCATGCCATTATATAACACGATGATAACATTGATTTTTATCATATTTTGAAAATACTGCTGCACATTATAATTAATTGATAGGGCCTCTGTGGTCGAGTGTTAGGTTTTTTGAAAAGCAACAATTACCCCCTCATCGCTTTGACCAGGACCAAATTTATCATGTGAGGAACCAGTCCAGCTGGCTTACAGAAGGTCGGTGGTTCCATCCTTGTGCACGCAAAGGACCTTACAGCATCGTTAATGTTGTAAAATCACTAGGTGACACTGACTGTTGTTGCTAGGTTAAAATCCAGAGAAAAAAATGGTAAACATATACAATCAGTTTCTACGAATAACAAACATATAAACCTTGTGATGTTTATCTAACATGAAGAATACGGCATCAGAAATTTGTTGTTCATCGACAAGTATCCAGTCATCCACATATTTTTTACACACATGAAACGTGACCTGTAGAAATAGTCAGAAGGATTAAACATACACACGGTATATTCGACGTTCCAAAGCATCGACTTGACAATTTTTTTTCAGACGCTGTAGTATACGTGTTTGGTGTCTCATTTACACAGGTGGCTGTATCAGTGTTTGGTCCCATTAACAAGCTATTCAATTCATTACAGCCGTATAACATGTATCTCAAATTATGAGCGTATAAACCTACTTTGTACTTGCTAACATTGAAAGGCAGTTTAAAATTGGGAATGGAAACCAAATATTGCAGTAATTTTGGTCTTGCAAAAAGAAAATTTACAAACAGTGATTGTTTTACTTACTGATCCATCTTCTACATCTCCTGCTGTACCATCAGATAAGGTTTCATACGAATCCTCGTGTACAATATGTCCAGCCTTCACTGATTCATATAAGACCTTGGAATTTACTGGTTGGCATCCGATAATCTATATACAATACAAGTGGTAAATATTGCAGGCATACAAAAATACACTATCACTTAAGAGACCACTTCAAAATTAAGATTTTTTTATTTTCGGAACCATTTTAATGAGAAATGGAAAGAAATAAAATAAATTATCCTTGAACTATTTTCCAATCCGTATGTATGATGTTGTATGATACATTGATTATAATATTGATATCATCGTTACTATATGTTTGTTGACAGTGTTGATATGTCATCCTTTGATTTACTGGTCTAAGTATGCAACACTCAGTCGTTATTTACTTTTAAATGACATATTTCATTCATGTTTAGTTTTGCTATTATTTACCAAGCAATCAAACAGAGAAAAACTAGACAGAAATATAGACTCGAATAGTAGACACACATCCAAAACATTAAAAAAACGCACGCGTTGGATCCAATATCATTTGATTATAATTATACAAGATTAAAACATATTTTCATACAAACCTGGATGTTCTTATTTTTCGACTTCAAGTACGCGGCTATTCCTCCAATTAGACCACCCCCACCAACGGAGACAAGGACGTAATCTACTTCCGGCAAGTCGTGGAATATTTCATAACTGAAAAAATGGCAGAAATATAATTGTCGTTCGCTTTAATTATTTAGAGCTATCTAACACGTCCACCCAATTTTATTTTCGAATTAAGATGCTATTTTAAAATAAAAGCAAAACAGTATTATAAGTGTATACATTTTTAAATGTGTCAATGTTAACACAAACGTTGAAACAGACAATTGCTAAAGATACGTATTTTGTATTAGCACTGATGTCAAATAAAGGGGATTAATCAAAATGTTTCTACCATAACGGTAAATGGGTTGCCTCGCCTCCCTTTAATCGCATAAGTGTTACAAAAATATGTGAAACTATAAACAAAGGAAAACTATAATAATTCGAGATTGATATAAATAGAAATTACAGCCGAAATTACAGAAGATCTACGCCCCCATCACCCCGGTTTCGTCTGTCATGTTAATCATGCTTTATTGCTCAAATTTATTATACCAACATCAGTGTGTTTTAAGGACGAGCGTAATTTACCAGGCCGGTTCGACGAGAAGAGAATACGCCGGCTAGAAGAGCTTAGAAGAGAAACCCAATCGAACGCCGAAATGATAGGTCGTGCGGATAAACTAATGCGTACTCTGACATTGTAAACGATTTATTTGTGAACAATCTTTTTGTTGTGAGTCATTACAGTAGGTTAAAAAGGGCAATTTCAAACGGTATTGTTTGTTTGGTCATGCTGTTTAGTCACGTGATTAATATCTCTTTCACCTCTTCTAACCATCGGGCGGAATAGATAGAAGAGCTTCTAAAATTAGAAGACGACTAATCGAACAGTTCGGAAGAGCTCTGCCTCTTCCGCCAGCTCTTCCGTTTGACCAATCGAACCGGCCTACCCAGTTTGGCATTGATAAAAACCTACCCGATGGTACCCTGTCCAGCCATTACATCCCAATCATTATAAGGTGAAATATAAATCTGGTTCCTTGCCTGAAATAATGAACATGAAACGCAAATATTTTTTGTATTTTGTTTATTCATTAAACTATCTTACTTACTATCGTGGTAAACACCAACCTTAAAGAATCACCTACCGTGGCTTTGACAGTTTTTCCAAATGATCTAACAAATTGATGACATAAACTTCACATGTGAGGAGTCTGTCCAGATCGGTGGTTCTACCAAGACATGTTTGTGGTCTACCTCCATCGTTAAAGCTGGAACGTCGCCAAATGACCGTGGCTGTTGGTACCATGTTAAACACCAGCGAAAAAACTCTTTAGGATTATACGGGAACATCCGAAGGAAAATGCAAAGAGTCTCTTACGTGAACAGATATAAATGGAGAAATGCTAAAAGAGCAGGAGAACTGAACTGAAAGAAGGCAGTGGGCTTACATTGGGAAAGGACAAGCAAGATTCTTTAACCTTTTTCTTTTGAGATGAGACGGGCTGGAAACTGTTATTACTCGTACATCAGAGAAAGGCGATTGAAACAAGACCCGAGGGAGAGAACGTGTTAAACATATTAACGGACTGATTATCTAGCTTCTGAAATAAGATGTAGGTTTAATACACAATGTGTGAGAGATAGCGAAAGAAGGACAAAGAGACGATCGCCAGCTCTTCACGGTAGGGTAACTTAGAGGAAGAAAATCACATTCGTGCCGTCGCTTTTGACAATTAATTGTTTTACGTTTACCTTTGCTGTTTCAAACGCTTTTATTTCAGCTTCCACACAATCAGTACCGTATCTTGTGACTTTCGCTCCATAAACTTGCTCCAAAGCATCCACCTTTGACTGGGACATCGATTCTTTACTAAATATTTCCACAGAACATTTGCACACTCTAGCAGCTTCCATCTATTTATAAATATAAAGTGAAGCACTGTACAATCTGAACATCTTAAATTTGTACCTGGCTAGCTTACCATCTGAGATCATTTACTATTTCGTTTAAAAGATTTGATTAGTTTTTATATGTACAAGTAGTTAATTTTGAAAATCAGTAGGAGCTGAAGCCAATGTGAATATACAATTACATACATGAAATTAAAGTGATGTGACAAAGGCAGTGGTTAACATAATAATTATATATTTATGCCCATATTGTCACAATTATTGCCTTGTACAAATATAAAGGGATATAAAGGCTAAGCTTTCCCTACTATTTTTATAAAAGTTAATAGTAATAGATGAAGTATATTTTTTGCGACGGTCTTAACTGATATAAATATTATGTCCAGAAAATCATGAAAATGAAAGAATGGCAA
The DNA here is from genome assembly GCA_964023205.1 of Lutraria lutraria. Lineage (NCBI taxonomy): Eukaryota > Metazoa > Mollusca > Bivalvia > Venerida > Mactridae > Lutraria > Lutraria lutraria. The sequence goes on from OZ026846.1 coordinate 32,511,391, forward strand.
GGGAAGGTGGAAGACTCACACATGCCAAGCCATGATTGCCAGTAGATGCTGTTATGGCACCTCGACTCAAGGCTTCTGGTTCAGTGTTTTTGAGTTGCAGCATTTTGTTGAAAGCTCCACGTAGTTTGAATGACCCTGTCGTCTGCTCATTTTCTGAAACACATTAATAGAGAGACTGATGATCTAACGATTGAAGACCCAATCAAAACATTATAAATAAGAATCAGATTGAAAACCTTGCAATAAAAAAGGTCAGTTCTTTCCACCACTGATTGACGCCTATCATAAACGAAAAAAAACACGTGTCAGCTGTTTAATGGGTGGCTCATTATTACGGGAAGGTAACTCCGGAGAAGTTAATAATTAAATTGACTTGTTGTTATCTTGCACGCATTTACTAATTGTATGAATCTAATTAGGGAAAGCCATAACGACCGAAAACATAAGTAGACAGCAGTGATAAACCATTAGTTTAGCACAACACCTTTGTGTTGTATATTGTAAAGTACCTAATTTAAGATATACTTCCGCATTTGTATCAATACTCAGGTATTTAGAATACATCAGTGGTGTCTTCAGTACATGCTTATGGATTCTTTCAAATGCTTCCTCAACTTTGTGCGGTAGTTCATTCAGTTTTAACTCAACCAGTTTCCCATCAGTGTCCGCCATTTTGTTACCACGGGCTATGTATGCGCGTCCTCTAAAATAAAAAAGTACAAATATACAGGAACCTCCGTGGTCGAGAGTCTCTGACAAGTTGTCACTACTCCCTCAAAACTGCGAGTTCCAATATTCATACGCTTTGGTAGAACAACATCTCGGACGAGTTCGATAATGGGCCATTTGGGGTAAAAAACAATGTTCACCAGGGCCAAACAAGGTAAACCCTGTGAACACTCTAGAAATCACTGTTTTGATTGGATCTTCATGAAACTTCGTCATAATATTTATTTTAATGATATAAAGGTCGAATTTGATAATGGGTAAGCTGCGGTCAAAGAGTAGGTCACTAGGGCAAATTGCTGGAAAACATTTTGAACACTCTAGAAGTCGCTGTTTAGATTGGATCATCATGAAACCTTGTCTGAGTGTTTGTCTTCATAATATCTTATACGAGTTTGAACATGGTTCATCTTGGGTAAAAAGCTAGGTCGAACTTTGTCAAATTGTTTGATTTAATGATATAACGGCCAAGTACAAATATGGGTCATCTGGGGTCAATAACTAGGTCACTAGGTCAAATCTTAGGAAAAGTTTGTTAATACTGTATATGTCATAGTTTTGATTGGATCTTCACCAAACCTTATCAGAATGTTTGCCTCAATGATATATGGATCAAGGTCGAACATGAGTAAGATGGGATCAAAAACTAGGTCGCCAGGTCAAATCTTAGGTAAAAACCTTGTCAATGCTCTAGATGTCACGGTTTTAATTGGGTCTTCACTAAACCTTGTTCGTCTTAATGATATTAAGGACAAGTTTAAATATGGGTAAAAAACTAGTCACGAGGTCAAATCTAAGACAAACCTTATTCACACTGTTGATGTAAAATTTTGATTGGATCTTCACCAAACCTTGTCAGAATGTTTGTCTTAATGCTATGTAAGACAACTTCGAACATGGGTCGTCTGGGGTCAAAAACAAGGTCACGAGGTCAAATCTTAAGAAAACCTTGTCTGTGCTGTAGTTATCAAGGTTTTGATAGGAACTTCACCATTGTCGGAATGCCTGTCTTATTTATAATTATGTAGACAAGTTTTTAACATCTGGGGTCAAAAACAAGGTCACAGGTTCAAAACAATGTTTTAATGAGTAAACAATGATTGTAATGTGAGCGATATAAGGCCATCTTGGCCCTCATAAGTATTTAACACAAATAATTAACACTCAGTACAATTTAATGGTGAAATAAATACGTTTTATGTTTGTCAAAAATGAACGATAATTTTATAGAAACTCTTGTTTTCAACGTTTGTAAATTATCATGAATCTCCTGATACTGATACACACATGACTCAACGGATTAAAGTCTACTTAATTACGCGTGACTAACCCAACTACATCGCGTTAAACTCCGCTATTATGATGGGCTTAAAATGTCGACAGCAGAAAACAATACGTGTGCCTATACTAGTAGTCTTATACACCCCGATGCGTTAAGAATCTGTCGACGACCACGTGGGTGATGCCCTATTTTGTAACCCCATAATTATGATAACAATTTAAGGGTTTAAACGCCAGATTTTGACTTAGATTCGCGATCAATGACACGTGAGTAAACATTGGCACATTTGAATATGAACACACGTTATGTAAAGCATAATCATAAGAAATATGTACATACCTTGTGTGTATATTTTTTTACCCGTAAGTGGTGCATAACATTACATACCGATGTATATCTCTCCAGCTTTATCTAACTCGTTCACCGTTATTGAAGTCGTGTTTAGTTATTTGTTCATCTGTTGTTAACCGGGTTCATTTCAGAGCCGCCCCAGAGAGAGGGGAGATTAGAGACAGGAGAAATGGGCATTAATAGTCTTACACTTATTTCGAACAGTTTTCCCGCTACTAGTTTTGGCTACCGATGTAAAGCACAGATACATGCCTCACCCCATTCCGGTGATTTTTCTTTACAGAGTAGTTTGTTCGGAAGTTGGGATGTGTACACTAAAGAAAGCCTCCCTGAAATATCGAAAGGCGTGGCCGAGTTTCGGACCCTCGAGTGTGCGTTTGGCAGTCTAGCGCGTTACCACTAGACAACCGATCACCCCTTATTGAAGAAAACTTTAACATTGAAAGTGTCCGACAGGAACTCTCCGATCAGCACAGCTGAAATCAAACCATTTCACCATTCGCCACTCACTACGGTTACCTTTGTTTTCTGTGTGGGTAGAAAGTAGGGTTGGAACAGGCTGGATTTAGATTCTAGTCATCTAACGTCTCAAACTATATGTATAAACATTTTTTGACAACAACACAAGAGCTAAGCATTTATTGAATTAAACATCTTAAGTATCATTCAGTGTATCAAGTAACGTTCTATTTTAACGTTTAATATTAAAGGCCTATTAGGTTTTTGAATTTAGTGATATAGAACAATAGAAACAATGATAGTAAAATATGAAAAGTATAGTATATTTGCTCTAAAACAATATTTACATAGTGACTTTCTTCAGCCACATTTCGTAAAAATGTTATCAGATGCTTTTCTTTACTTTTTTGCAATATCATTGATAAATACCGTGCTACATTGTTATCATGTTCTTCATGACTAAAAAAAGAAAGTTTTGAATGCTTTTATTGCAAGTAAAAGTCGATTTCACTGATAAGACATCTTTCTAGGTAAAATAAGACCTAATCCAAACAGATAATGGGGTTTTAAACACATTGAGACGAGAGACGTTTTATGGCTATGGTCATAAAAGATGAACTTCAATCAAGTGTTGATAGTTTTAATTAGCTTTCATAAGCAGGTAACAAATGTCAGTTGATCTTCTAAAGTGATTTAATTATACATGTGTAGTTCAAAGAAATCTAGACGTGCAGTTTTTCCGTGTATTTAGTATATATAAGTCCGACTTCCTAAAAAATCAGAAAACCATGGAATAGATATGACGGCCAGCGTTTGTATGAGTTTATTCATTGTTGGTTTATTTCTCTATCTGCCTGGCTCAACGGGTCAGATCTACTTTGACGATGACGTTGATAGTAAGTAGGCTGTGTTTTTTTAAACAAATTATTTGTGTTATTTTGAATATGAGGTATCGTTATTCAGCTATCTGTGCGGTAACTTATATGCGTTTTACAATTCCGTAGTGTCTTCTTGTTTCATTATATGAGTTACATATTGTGATATATGAGTTGTGTATGATGTTAATATATGAGTTATATATTCCGTTATATATTTTGTTACAAGAGTTATGTATTTTATTATATGAGTTATATATTTTATCATATGAGTTATATATTTTGTTATATGAGTTATATATTTTGTTATATTAGTTATATATTTGTTATATGAGTAATATATTTTATCATATGAGTTATATATTTTGTTACAAGAGTTCAGTATTTTGTTATATGAGTAATATATTTTGTCATATGAGTTATATATTTTGTTACAAGAGTTCAGTATTTTGTTATATGAGTTATATATTTTATCATATGAGTTATATATTTTGTTATATGAGTTATATATTTTGTTATATAAGTTGTGATTTTTTGTTATATAAATGATATATTTTGCTAGAAATGAAATGGTAATGTTCAAGTAATATATACTAATTTTGGTTATGCTATAATTATGTTGATTATCATAGTCTTCATCTTCTTTATTTTCGTCATGTTCTTCTGGTACTCATTTTTAATTTTACATATCAACATAATGCCACCAGTATAATTGTTATCACAGCAAATGTTAGTCATTGACATTTGTATTGCAAAATATATGTATTTATCATTTAGTTATGAATGAAATATTAACAAATATATACAACGTTGACACTTACATAAATGAATACATTGCTTTTGTAGAATGTTACGGAATTGAATGCCAGAACAAGGGAATGGTGAATAATGAGACATGTGGGTGCAACTGTACTGAGGGTTTTATAGGACCGTTCTGTGAAACAGGTATGCATGTAGATATCTTAATTATATATTCAGACCAGTGTTATCAGCCGCAAATGTGAAAAATGTTGGCATCAACAACTTACTGTCACACGTGTAGTTAACATACAGTGCAACCTCTCCGTAGCAACACCCTTGAGGGTGGCCAAATCTTACTGTTGTTAGGAGGTTGTTGCTCTTGAGAAGTTACAGTAATAGTGTAATCGTACAGTGGGAAAATGCTGCTGTTGTTGCCTGGAGGTTGTTTCTGTTCAAGAGAGGGCCACTTAAGAGAGGTTGTACAGTAATAACTTCATTGACTTGTATTGTTTGAACATAGTTATTTTCGTTTATATTTTTCGTTTGATACTAGCAAGCAGTCGGATTGAATTGTTGAATTATTTTCTTTTTAACTGCAGAGCAACAAGAAACAGACTTCCCAAGAGGTAACTACGCATTACCAACACCACTTCATGGATGTCCCGAGGATGAGGCAGCATACCAGTGGTACACTGGATTTATAAACTTGACCATGAACGGCTCTCTAGATATTAACGTACAGAATAAATCTGACGAAAGATATACGAGACACTATTGGACAGACGATGCACATTTCCTTGGTAAGTCGTGCCTAATAAACAGGCCCGTAGGAAGCAAAATTCAGATTGGCGGGGGCGTCGCTTTTGGCTGAGAACGGGGGGGGGGGGGGGAGAGAAATATAAACCTTTTGATTAGTTTAGTGATAACATATTTTATTGCTTTCATCTTTGATGTTATATATAAAAGATGAAAGCAATAAAATATCATCATATATATTAAATATACATGTATATACTTTATGCAAAGGGATCGTGCCACAAGTTCTAAAAACTTAGTTACAACTCCCCCCTTTTGATTACCTTTGCAGTAGAAATGATCTGGGAGATCCACATGCCACACTTGCACAACCCTCTGATTCATATGGTCCTGCACAGTGCATGTCAATATCAAATAAATTGATACTTGTCGATAATGCTTTATTAAGACTAAAAAGAACACTGACTTTCTTTATGAAAAGATAAATCCTCTACCCTTTTTTTACATCTTGCTTCGTAATCTGTATTGACGGTCATGTATACAAAATGTGGCCTTTATTGACAGGTGGCCGTTATTCAGATGTCATTTTGTTTTCTAAATAAATAATGATGTTTTTTTAGAAGAATGGCCATTATTCCCAAGGTGTCTTTTATTCGGAGGGTGTCTGAAATAAAGCACATATGTTCGGGATTGATCAGGTTAAATTTCATGTTAGATACCGATTTATACGCTGGTACTTAATTATCCCCTATACACGAGTACAACAATGTTGCTTTATTTTCTAGGACCATATCACCGACGAACAGTACAGCTGAATTTCTGTATCAGAATGGACACACCACGTGACGTTAATTACGATACAAATTGGCCACTGGGAAATTATTGCGTATATAAGATAACAGCGTCATGTCCAACAGGTAAATGTCAAACCTTATATTTCATTTAGTGATATTCTAATGAAAAAAACAACAACATAAAGTATATCTGAGTTAATTTAAAAGTTGCCCGCCCGGCTTGCTCAGTGGTTAGAGTGTTTGTCAACTGATCGAGAGGATGTGAATTCGAACACCGGACGAGGCTCACACTGTCCGTGTCAAATTTGACTGGCGATATTACATCCTATGTTAAAATGCCCTCCACCTCTGAATTATGTGAGGTAGCTTGGCAGAAGCTTACAGATAGAATGTGGTTAGTACTGGTTAAGGCTTAAATGAAGTCCATGAAGGCTGGTTGGGATTACTGCCCGCCACGATATGACTACAATAATGTTGAAAGTGGCGTAAAATCCGATGAAAAAAAAATAAAAAAAATTCAAGTATTCTACTACAAATAAAATTGCTTAAAAATGTTTGAAAATACAATTCATCGTTCATACTTGTACATCAAACTCTATGCCGACGACGTCACGACGTGCACCGAATTCACTTATATATGGCGACCGGGTCACCTAACCAGCTTTCCTGGACGGTATTCTTACTAGCTCTAACATACCATTCTACAAGGAACCGGCAACTATTCAATAGGTGGTGTAAAATCGACAGTTTTGTCAAATTTCTATGGAAGAGTATGACCTGCCGCGACAAAGAATCGAACCCGGATCTTCCGGTAACAAATCCAGCACTCTTAACACTGGGCCACGGCCGCGGTACTAACAGTAATCTACACAATCATGAAAACTTTTGTTTGTTCAAAATCCATACTCTTGTTTTGTCTACAATGACAGGATTCAAAGATGGTCAAATCACGTTGAAGGATTACAGTATTATAAACGGACAGTATGGTGGACGTATCCCTTTAACACAACCAGGGGTGGTAACTCTTGCATTCTGTTGTCGTCAGCATAACGAAACGGTAGAAGCAATCGAATTAGGATATAAAAAGTCTGACTTTTACTTATTTAAGGTAGATAATTATGTTAAATCACTTTACTGTCAAAATTATGTTCAAACTAAGTAATGATATTTAAAATGAAAGTTTAATGTCCGACAACTTACTAGTTAGCTTGCCGGCGTCGTGTAACTATATTGTTTGTTTTACTAAGATATAATACAAGGACAGACAAGCCTGTGTTAGTGACATTCTCCAAATAAAGAATGAATTTAGGCCATGCTTTTATGAACTGTCATTGAGTATTTAAAACAAAATGACCCCTGAATAAGGACCACCTGTCAATAAGGCCGCATTTTGTCTTTCCAAACGGATGCCCCTTTTTTCACAGGCTTGGCTGTATTTGAAGTAATACATGTTGTAAACAATTATCAATGTTTCAGACAATGGAATCTGAAGGTTGTCAGGACATCTTACACATGAAGTCCACGGAGGAGAAATTCTCATTCAGGAAGACTTCAAACACGCTATGGAACACGTCCGGTGTTTTACCATCGTTCCAAGAAGATGCTAAATTCTTCAACTTGTCATTTTGTTACTATCATCCTGTTGGTAAGGGTTTTAATACATTTCCGACAGTAAATTTCTCAGTTCTTGGAAATTGAACGACATGTCAGCTTTCCATATAGCCGTCAGTCGCTCGGCGCGCATGAATTCTGATGCGAATCAAAGTTTTTTAAATGGTTCCCATTCCATGTTGCAGGACTGGTCTGCATAAGTTCGTTTTCCATGAGTGTTTTCAGTACTTTGATTACGTTTAAAACTCTTTGGTTGGTTGTCTGAATATTGTACTAGTGAGCTTTCCATGTTGCAGGACTGGTCTGCATAAGTTCGTTTTTCATGAGTGCTTTCAGTACTTTGATTACGTTTAAAACTCTTTGGTTGGTTGTCTGAATATTGTACTAGTGAGCTTTCAAACCCGGATACCATCAATAAGTCGGACTGGTTTACTTCTAGATAATGTCGTGATATGACATGATGAAATAAGGATTTGTTCTAATTTCAAAATTAAACTTTCATGTTAATTAATAGTACTCGATTTCAGAACATCTATGCACTAACAACTATGTATACATATATTTTGACTTATTAAATTAAATAATCACAGCGTGTCGCTAACTCGCTGACTTTTCATACCATGTCACTAATTTGTCATATAACAACCGAGTGTCTCAAATATTTAACCACACACCTCACATTGTCTATACACGTACCCAAATTATTGTCAAACCTCCGAATAAAGACCACCCTGTTGATAAAGGCCATTATTTTAAAAAACCTCATTGACTGCTTAGAACAAAATGACCTCTAAATATAGACCACCTTCCAATAAAGACCTCACCATGTCTTCCCCGAAGGTGGCCTTTATTCACAGGTTTGACTGTACATACGATAAAAGTTTGATGTATTAAGACCATATCTAGGTTCATATAGTTAGGTCTCATTAATCATGTCGTCTCATTCTTTATGTTAAAACATACAGACAGAATAGAGAAAGCCATTCTGAAAATTGGTGGTCTCTATACCATTAAACTTTCTTGAACTTGAACTTGAACTATAATAGGGATTGTGTCCTAATATCGAAGTGGTCGCTGCGCTTGGCTTTACAGATGAATCCAATTCCATTTCGAATAGATATTTTTTTCAGAGCGGAGAAAATGTAAGTACAGACACGACGAAGGATCAAGCTATCGTGGAACACAAAATATAGCAAGAAAAATGACTTGTGACATGTGGGATACTGTTGCTGAAAAAGACACAAGATACGAAGGAGACTTTGATCAAAATTACTGTCGCACGTAATACATTACTATGCCAACTGATTTATGAAAAAAAAATCAGAAATATAGTTTTGTTTCAAATATTCTTGACTGGAAACTCAATGGCAGATAGCTAAAAAAAATTTTTCGCTTAAAATGTTTCTGTTATCATATGCTATGATCATTCCAATTCTCTCTATACGTTTTCATTTTCCCTATATGTTTAGTAGTAAAATTGTGGAAACTGTCAGATATGTCCTTAAGAGGGTTGTTGGATGAAAGAAAGATAAGTCAGCTTTTTATAGCCGTCACTCGCTCGGAACGTATGCATTTTTATGCTGACTTAAATACAATGTACTATCATAATGTTTATCTACATCCGCCATGCAATTGTTGAACTAGTTCCCGCCAGTTTCATGTTGCAGTGCTAGTCTATATAAGTTCAGTTTCCATGAATACGTTTAGTACTTTGATCATAGTCAAGCGATCTCTAAGTAAGTACCATTATGTTTCAGTTTTCACGACACAAATACTAAAACAGAGTGTTACGTGAATGGTAGACTGTTTGCTTGTAAGGCGATCCCATTTTGTAAAGGTAAACTTCGTTACAATTAATATTGGCAATTGAAATAATTGATGTTTTACTGAGTCTGCCGTTGGTAAAATCATATTTTGTGCATAGATTAGTTAACCAATTTGTATCTTCCAATCAAAGTACAAGTACATGTATATAAATAATGCTACTTCTTTCTGACTCCAACCATTTTACAAACCATTAAGCATACCCGTACCGTAATAGGTTTATTGTATTTAGAGTTATCATTTCCAAAGGCGTTTTGTCTCCGGTGGCGAATTTTTTATTAAGTGATCATACTTTTACCTTATATACGACTACATGTATATTTAAGAACAATATATCAGTTATATACAGCCGGAAAGTTAACCTTGCCGGAGATGCTGGACTGAGATCTTCCATTATTGCCGTTTTTTGGAAATTGAACGATAGTTCAGCTTTCCATAGCCGTCACTCACTCGGCACGCATGAATTTTGATGCGAACCAAAGTTTTACATTTTTCTACATTCCCCTATGTAATCGTTTAACGAGTTCTCGTCCCATAGTGCAGTGCAAGTCTATGTAAATTCAGTTTCCATGAGTATTTTCAGCACTTTGATTTCCCCTTAAATGACTTGAGTCAGCAGTGCAAGTCAAGTGGGATAAGACACACACACTCTTTAACCAAAACTTTCCAGAGAGATCATACTCCTCTCCCAGGATTGGAACTCACGGAAACTCTTCCTGGTTAAATAAAAGCCGGGCTCAGTTCTAACTACGTCAATGTTTTAATGAACTTATCTCCATTACAGATGACGATTTCGACGATTCAGTGAATCACGCCTATGAAAAGCCAGTTAAAGCATCCGCTGGTTTTCCGTACAATCCTAGTGGAGACGAATTGCCTGGAAGAGATACATTCAAAAACCAACAACTCGTGGTTAATGGGAAAATACCGGCCGAAGTCAGTAAGAATATTGTCGTAAATTATCAGGGATATAAAACATGAAACCAATCATTACTGTGGATTTTAATCATACAGCATACGTCCGTGTCGTAATTTAATTTGATACATATACCGTCGATGTTCCATCAAATCTTTGAAACTTTAGAACATCGCAACAATGTCTCTTTATGTCGTATTAAGTTTTCTAATCTTGCGTGTTGTCCTCATAATTTTATCATCAACTTAAGAATGAACGGTTGTGTTTAATGACTGTGTTTCAGATTTTAAGATCACGACACCGTATGAAGAACCGTATTTTATGATAGACCTTGGTTTTACCCACGAAATAGCTGCTGTCCTTATTTACAAGAATGTATACAATAAAGGTAGTAATATACATTTTATAACATATACAAAACAAGACATGTTTTAAAGCACAATGCCACCTAAGGATTACTTATATATTGACATGAAATTAATGCACATGCCATGTAGAGGTTGTCACGAGGAACCAACATATGAAGTTTGATGATTGTAGCTGGTAGCATTTTGATTAATTTAGGCAAGGTTAAAGTTTGGTACAAACAAACAGACTGGTCAAAATCAATATGGTCCCCATCTACCAATACAGGGACCTAATAATAAATAATGATGAGGGTGTAAATAATGCAGTAGATATAAATATTGACTACACAGAACTTACAGATACGCACGTATTAGGTGATAGATATAAGCCGAAAACTGTCCATTATGTAAAGTATTGGAGTGTTTGAGGCGCGTAGCAGTTTGAGGTTTATATGTAACTTAAATCATTTCGATAGGATTACGACAATTTATCATTTTTAAAGGCATCCGTCAATACACTTTACTCATTAAACGTCACTAAAGAATGATATTGACTTTATGATTCATTTTTCTTGCATTATTATGACCAGATAAATACACAAGATAGCGTGTGAATTTAACTGCTTAAAAGCCGTTACGGTAGGTACCTTTAAATCAACTCTTTCAATCACACTGCACGGGTAGCACGGGCAATGTACATTTTATTCAAACCTGTTCGCATCGACTCAAGCCGTGTCATTCCTATGTTTTCGTTTGTTGTGAGTGGGTTTGTAAAACAGCGTGGAACAATGTGGAAGATGTGAATAGGAAAAAACTGTTTATGTAGGATATCCGTGTAACACTTTCGTTTGATTTGATTTGTAATATTTTAAGGTATGAATTGTATTGAAAATTTGTTCATAATGAGTATTATGAAATTTGATCAATTGATTCTTCATATATATTTTTGTTGTACACAATAGGCGGAATATAATGCAACCGGTGCGGGGCTTAACCCGCAATCTCCTGCTTGCAAGTCAGAAAGCTCTACCGACTGAGCTTATTGGGTTAACAATGATTACAGCCAATTCATAAATACAAGTACAATGTACAGTACTGCTACATTCATCCTACTGTTTTATTCAAATTAATTTATCACGACAATCAGAGGTTTTTTGACTAACCAAATCTTTGCTTCACTCTAAGAGTAGTACTGCAAGGTTGGTCTCACATTCATGGCACCAAAGGTAACAGGAAGAGGAAATTAATGTACCCGATGCGGGGCTCGAATCCGCGACCTACTTCTTGCAATCAGATGCTCTGCAAACTGAGCTAATCAGGCAGTTTATAGTACAGCCTGCTTATAAATACGAGTACTATGATAAAGTACTGCTGCATTTTCAAAAGACCATGGACTTCTATACATAATTTTATATACAAGTCCTTGACAAGACTCGTAAGATATGTTTATTTTCAGATCATTACATCATTCGATGATCTTACGCATGCGTCGTTTTAATTTGTCCAAATTTGAGTTGCAGTCCAATACGTCGACTACACTCCAATATTACAAAAAATAACGGACATCTGTCTATTGAGAGCTACCCATTCGTAAAATTATTGGACAGTGAGAACAAAAGGATGACGTCACAGGAATGATTTAATATTAATTAAAGGAGGTACCTCCATGGTCGAGTAGTTATGGTATCTGACTTGTAATCACGAGCCCATCACTGGTGTTAGTTCGAATCCCAGTTTAGACTAAATTTCACATATGAGGAAGCTGTCTCTCTAGCTCACGGTAGATTGGTGGTTCTACCCAAGTATGAACATTAGGTCTACATCCACTGTTAAAGCTGGAAAAGTTGCCACACGTCCTTGACTGTCGGTGCGAAGTTAAAGCCAGTAAAAAAAAGTAATTAGTCATAATGCCATAAGCATTGCCATTATAAAAATAAATTAATGATGAAAAGTTTCTATTTCAAAGTTATGCTTACACTTCAAAGGGGCCATACATCACGTGTTCCCTTCGTATTAATGCTAAAATTAGCATACAGAGAAACATTGATATATCAATAATTTTCAATGTTTAGTAAAGCATAGTTTTCCTCAAAGTAAGTGTTGTTTATATTTTTTTCTAATGCGAGCTGGTCAGGTTAGAATTCGTCAAGCGCTGCTTGGGTCGTTAAACCATTGAATAAAATGTCAAGGAACCTTTTATTCTGATAATTGTAACAATCATGTTTATCAAATCTCAGAAAAAGATTTTGGACAAACTCTTTTCAGAAAGCACTATAAGGTTATAAAAATATGATTTTAAACTTCTTTGAATTCAAGTAGCATTTCTTGTCAGGTATAGCTTTAATCGTATACTTTAATATTCAATGAAATAAGTAAAACTGATCCCCACTTCGATCAGGATATTCTAAAACTGTGGAACTTGTTCATTAAAATCAATACTGATTTATTATTTTCTTTAGAGGCCCCAGATAGCTTTTGGCAACGTATGGTGGTGTGGGTAGGCCAGCGAGAGTGGGACTTCTTGACATTCGGTGCCTACATGTGTGGTGACAGGCTAAATGCATATAAATCTAGCAAGATACTGTACCGGTGTCAGAGATCTATACGAGGGCGTTATGTTACAGTACAGACAAACGTATACTCAGACCCAGACATTGTCGGTGAAGATCATTTGAATCTACAAGTTTCTGATATAGCTGTATATGGAAAAGGTATAATGAATAACACATTGGAATTTCATATTTGCGAAAAAGGAAATGACATCCCGCGGGAAGCACACATATAAGACAAATGTATATTTGGTACACATACGAATAAGGTTTATGTAGACGAGTTATGTTAAAGTATGAACTTTACATGCATAGAGTAAGTAATCTATAGATGTTCCTGATTTCCCGACTTACTATTTGCAAACAAACAAATAATATTATAAAATATTTTGGTAAAACTAACTCATAAATAAGTTTTATACGTCAGTCATAAGAGTTAAACTATCGAATGCGTGCAAATCATTCTAACAGTGAATTAATTTAGCGGTCTTTGACGACCAACTGTTGCACACCGCATGTTAACAGTTTTAACGGATATTATTCTGATTAAGCTTAATGTGTTTTAAACTTTCCTGTATTCAACGTTATGCTATCTGGTCTTATGACCATCACTATTTTGATAAGGCTTAGAATTACTCAAAATTTACCGTAAAGCTGTTTGCAGTAGACAAAATATGAAAGTTCAGTTGACCTTCCTTATAAGCAATATTAGTTTGTGCTTGCAATGTAACAACAATGATATGGATAATATAATTTAATTCCATGAGCTTTTGATGTACATATTTGGCGTAAGGCTGAAACAACGAAATGAATATTTCTTAAAGCGTCCAAACTCCGAATGTACATCCTTGGCATCGGTTGAAACAATTCTGATTTACCTTTTATCTATTTGAACACATGTAAAATGCTGGCATTATTTGATAAACAGTACTTGTAATGATAAAAATAAACATGATTATGAAAAGATGACAATAAAAGTTATACAATTTTAATACTAAAGTCAGCCATAGTCGTACTGTTATAAATGTATAATGACTTAGGCACTTGATGCCAACTTTTTTCAAATAAAGTATGCATGTAATTAAAAAGATAAGGGTAATATTTGGAGATTGTAAACAACATTCCTCTTATATTATAGCGACAGTTTGCGGACGAAAACTTGGTGTAACAACAGGAAAAATAGAACGTGCTCAGATCACAATAGCGAACAATAATAAAACTTATACCAATACGGATGCTTTCAGTACAAGTGAAGGGCTGTGTCCAACATCAGATTCTAGTGTGCAATCAATTAAGGTAGATATTAGAATATTATGTTTTTGGAGGTTTTCCACCATTTATGTCAAGGACGATTGTCTCATTCATATAATTTACGAATAACCAGATGTCTGCCAGGTCAAGGACGATTATTTAGTTGTCTTATTCATATAATTTACGAATAACCGGATGTCTGCCAGGTCAAGGACGATTGTTTAGTTGTCTTATTCATATAATTTACGAATAACCGGATGTCTGCCAGGTCAAGGATGATTGTTTGGTTGTTTTATTCATATAATTTACGAATAACCGGAAGTCTGCCAGACAAGTCATGTTGTTTAGAAGATACACTTTATCAGAGTAATAAACACTCCAATCTGTAGACACACTAAACTGTCAATAAATAACGTATTGTGATATAACATGAATGCTTAGTTTTGGTTTCTCTGTAAAAGTTAAAGATTCATATTGAGGGCTGTCTACTATTTATATATAGATCAACAATGTTATCAATGTTATATCAACATGTATATTTATATATAGATCAACAATGTTATATCTACATGTATATTTATATATAGATCAACAATGTTATCAATGTTATATCTACATGTATATTCATATATAGATCAACAATGTTATCAATGTTATATCTACATGTATATTTATATATAGATCAACAATGTTATCAATGTTATATCTACATGTATATTTATATATAGATCAACAATGTTATATCTACATGTATATTTATATATAGATCAACAATGTTATATCTACATGTATATTTATATATAGATCAACAATGTTATATCTACATGTATATTTATATATAGATCAACAATGTTATATCTACATGTATATTTATATATAGATCAACAATGTTATATCTACATGTATATTTATATATAGATCAACAATGTTATATCTACATGTATATTTATATATATATCAACAATGTTATCAATGTTATATCTACATGTATATTTATATACAGATCAACAATGTTATATCTACATGTATATTTATATATAGATCAACAATGTTATCAATGTTATATCTACATGTATATTTATATATAGATCAACAATGTTATCAATGTTATATCTACATGTATATTTATATATAGATCAACAATGTTATCAATGTTATATCTACATGTATATTTATATATAGATCAACAATGTTATCAATGTTATATCTACATGTATATTTATATATAGATCAACAATGTTATCAATGTTATATATACATGTATATTTATATATAGATCAACAATGTTATCAATGTTATATCTACATGTATATTTATATATAGATCAACAATGTTATATCTACATGTATATTTATATATAGATCAACAATGTTATCAATGTTATATCTACATGTATATTTATATATAGATCAACAATGTTATCAATGTTATATCTACATGTATATTTATATATAGATCAACAATTTATATCTACATGTATATTTATATATAGATCAACCATGTTATCAATGCTATATCTACATGTATATTTATATATAGATCAACAATGTTATATCTACATGTATATTTATATATAGATCAACAATGTTATCAATGTTATATCTACATGTATATTTATATATAGATCAACAATGTTATCAATGTTATATCAACATGTAAATTTATATATAGATCAACAATGTTATCAATGTTATATCTACATGTATATTTATATATAGATCAACAATGTTATATCAACATGTATATTTATATATAGATCAACAATGTTATCAATGTTATATCTACATGTATATTTATATATAGATCAACAATGTTATCAATGTTATATCTACATGTATATTTATATATAGATCAACAATGTTATCAATGTTATATCTACATGTATATTTATATATAGATCAACAATGTTATCAATGTTATATCTACATGTATATTTATATATAGATCAACAATGTTATCAATGTTATATCTACATGTATATTTATATATAGATCAACAATGTTATATCAACATGTATATTTATATATAGATCAACAATGTTATCAATGTTATATCTACATGTATATTTATATATAGATCAACAATGTTATCAATGTTATATCTACATGTATATTTATATATAGATCAACAATTTATATCTACATGTATATTTATATATAGATCAACAATGTTATCAATGCTATATCTACATGTATATTTATATATAGATCAACAATGTTATATCTACATGTATATTTATATATAGATCAACAATGTTATCAATGTTATATCTACATGTATATTTATATATAGATCAACAATGTTATCAATGTTATATCAACATGTAAATTTATATATAGATCAACAATGTTATCAATGTTATATCTACATGTATATTTATATATAGATCAACAATGTTATATCAACATGTATATTTATATATAGATCAACAATGTTATCAATGCTATATCTACATGTATATTTATATATAGATCAACAATGTTATCAATGTTATATCTACATGTATATTTTTTATATATAGATCAACAATGTTATCAATGTTATATCTACATGTATATTTATATATAGATCAACAATGTTATATATACATGTATATTTATATATAGATCAACAATGTTATATCTACATGTATATTTATATACAGATCAACAATGTTATCAATGTTATATCAACATGTATATTTATATATAGATCAACAATGTTATCAATGTTATATCTACATGTATTTTTATATATAGATCAACAATGTTATATCTACATGTATATTTATATATAAATCAACAATGTTATATCTACATGTATATTTATATATAGATCAACAATGTTATCAATGTTATATCTACATGTATATTTATATATATATCAACAATGTTATCAATGTTATATCTACATGTATATTTATATATAGATCAACAATGTTATCAATGCTATATCTACATGTATATTTATATATAGATCAACAATGTTATATCTACATGTATATTTATATATAGATCAACAATGTTATATCTACATGTATATTTATATATAGATCAACAATGTTATATCTACATGTATATTTATATATAGATCAACAATGTTATATCTACATGTATATTTATATATAGATCAACAATGTTATATCAACATGTATATTTATATATAGATCAACAATGATATCAATGTTATATCTACATGTATATTTATATATAGATCAACAATGTTATATCAACATGTATATTTATATATAGATCAACAATGATATCAATGTTATATCTACATGTATATTTATATATAGATCAACAATGTTATATCAACATGTATATTTATATATAGATCAACAATGTTATCAATGTTATATCTACATGTATATTTATATATAGATCAACAATGTTATATCAACATGTATATTTATATATAGATCAACAATGATATCAATGTTATATCTACATGTATATTTATATACAGTGCAACCTCTCCGAAGCAACACTCTTTGGAAGTAGCAAACTTTTGTTATTGTTGAGAGGTTGTTGCTCTAGAGAGATTATATTAATAGTTAAATTGTGCAGTGGGAAAAGTCATGCTGTCGTTGAAGGGAGGTTGTTGCTCCAGAGCGGCCCTCTCTGGAGCAACTGTTGCACTGAATATTGTAACAAATTGTACATTTAAATTGACAGATATATTTGGTGTTACCAATGGTAATACAAGGCATTGTTGTACAGATAAATCCAAGGGACTCCGAAACTTTCAGTAAATTGAGATTTACCGTTTCTTATGGGTTTGCTTCTGAAATGTACACACAGACAAATTTCACCGACTTTACTCCTCAATCAAAGGTTCGTTGTTTTGTATTATAAATTCTAAGATATAAAATATTTTATATTTAATTCATATGGAACGTTCTCCGTTCTTGTGTCTTACTTTACTGTTCGATTAATTGGTTTTGTTCAAGAACTCATTCTATTTTACTAAGTACTAATCGAGTTGCACTAGTACCACATGAGACCAAAGGTCTAGATTTTTCAGAGGATCCCTGATTTGTTATTGTAATATAAAATACAGTCAAACCTGTTTGTGGCCACCTCCCAATAAAGGCTACCCTGTGAATAGAGGTCAAACTTTTTAAAAGCGTCATTGTTCATTTAGAACGAAACGACCTCCGAATGAGACAATCTTTTATTAAAGGTCACACTTTTTCTTTCCCAATGATTGCCTTTGTTCACAGGTTTGACTGTACATTGTATGTTACCGTTGCTGACAGGTAACTTAACCTTCCTGGTGATCGTTAATATAACATGAGTTTAACCTGCTCATTGTTAATCATATAAGATAAGTATGTCCCAAAAAGGTAATAATAAATGCCCTGAGTATGGTTATGTCCTATGAATGTAAAACAAACGGCCAATGAAACAAACTGTACAATTTCTTCTTTTATAGATATTTGAACTCTCGGACATGCCAGATGATAAGGATGGCCAGACGATATTGTTTAATGATCCGTTCGTAGCCTCAGTTGTTGAGATAAAATTTGAAGATTTACAAGACGAGGACAATAAACCATGCTTTAAAGTTGATTTGATTGTTTGTGAACGGTCAGGTAAAAATGCAAATACTCAGTAATTAACTAATTAAAGTTTATTGGCATTGTCTTTCATCTGAGGAGCTATATGTCATATTAGACATGAACATTGTTCTTTAAATAGGTATATACATTTAGTAAGGAATATTTTGTTGTTGACAAATTGTCACAAAACTGTAACTAATCAGTCGCAGCTATTTTTCAGTAGTCATAAGATAATCAGTGGTAAGGATAAATTTTGGGCAGGCATTGGGTAAAGCGATTGTATGCCATTTTGATGATTGTCAAATTTAGTCCTTGTGTCTGATACTGGTATTCAAGCCATCTGGATCCTCTTTTTGTCTGCTTGCTCATATGAATTACCGATCGAGGTCCTAAAGGGTTTGCTACACGAGGGGCAGTTATTTCTTTCCGGTTAACATTTGGTTGATCTCTTAAGTTAATTTCAAGTTTAACCTAGTGGTTAAGTTTAAATGGCATACATTTATTCAGTTTTTACAAACGATTTGCTTTTTGAATTTCAGTCAACCTCGAATGCAACTTTCAACAACAGCCGATAGGCTGGAAGACTACGTCCGATAGGACTATAATAACGGGTACCTTACCTGAAACGTCAATAGCCCAGGACTGGCAAGAATGTCTTGAACAATGCTCAGAGAATAAAGAATGTCAAGCAATCATCGACAATACAGTAACCAAGACATGTAACCAATCAATGCTGTTGTCTTATCCACCATTTTTTACATACCCAGAATCAGAAAGTGATGCCGGAGAAGAAAGTGTCACAGAAAGGTTTTGTATTGCAGGTATGCCTCGTGCGAGCAAATTTCATGTATATACATGTATACCGTGAAACATGTGAACAAATGTCACCCTTAGGAAAGACAATATGTACCCGTTATTGACAAGTGGCCTTTATTTGGAGGTCGGTTTGTCCTAAATTTTCAACGTTCTTTTTAAAAAGCCCTTATTCCGGGGTGGCCGCTAATGCAGGCTTGTCTGTAATGTATGTGTTAAGTAATTATATTTTTTAATCAAAACAAGAGAAACAAAACCAAATTAAGCAGCACGAAGACAGCAGTATGAAAGGTAACTTTGTTGTTTGCTATAAAAAGTATAAGTCTTGAACTGAAACATGGCCTTATCCCCATGCGATGTGTTGGTCAGCAAGCCTGTCTGTATGTTTGAGAAATGAATAGACTTCAGTCCATTGTTGCACTCAAATGAATGTGATTGGAAAATCACATGCGGGATTGGATCATCTTTAAATCTTATATTACGGACAGAGTTCAAGTCCTGTGCGTATTGTATCGGACCGTATTATCTTCAAATTTAAAATACGATACTTTTGTATTTTTTATATTCTAACTGTATATTGTCGACATTCAGAGGCACCTGTTCAAGATTGTCATTACAAATTCACCTCAGAGGCAATGATATTTTCTCCGAAATATCCAACCTCTTACACAGACCATTTGGAGTGCACGTGGGAATTTTATTTTCCAAAGGATGCCGCAATTCTTGTCAGTTTAGTTGATTTCGATATAAGACCACATACGAATGAAATTGATGTAAGTATCGAATATATAAACATAAGCACTTAACTAATAGAAATCAGATAAAAGGCAAGTGTCCATCAGTAATATAATTAGGTGCACGCAAAAACAAAAGTTCAATTTCCGATGGATGTGCTTCGCTATACAATTACTATCTTAGAGAACGTTTGGATACTGGTTAACTAATTGAAATTGCTTAACATATGGTCTGATCTTGAAGAGCATAATTTCAAGGCTTAAGATATCCCAAAAATCTTGATCAATTATAATGTTCTTCCCATAGAATCAGGAAACCACCTATTGCCCGACCAAAATAATCAAGCAATTTACCGTTTACATACAACGTATAAAAATATTTTAAAAGCCCACACAAGTCAATTTGTATAGTTGACGAAGACAAGAAAACCGTATTTGAACTAAAGTTTGAATTCTTAGCTATTTAACAAACGTCTAGTAACCAAGAGCTATCAATAAAATGATTTTACTGTATAGATACAATAACGCATCAATACTTAATCCTTTGAGCACAAATTGGTTTGTAATCAAAAGCTGTATCATAATTAAGTAGAAATAGAGATGAAATAGTTGAAAACCAAATACGAAGGCAAATGGTCAAAATTCTTATTGATCAGTATTATAGAAGTGACCATGAAGTTAAATTTTACTTATTTCCATATCCTCTCTGATTTTTGAAAGGTTGTTGGTGCCACTGTTTCAAAAGATGGAACATGCTCTGATAAAGTTAGTTTAGTCAGTACAGATGGAACGCATCGTCTTAAACATGATTCGATTACAGCAATAAGGCGAGGGTCAATTCCAATTTCTGATAACCACGTGAACATCACATTGGCAACCTGTGAAATTACGAAGAAAATGGTGTACAGAGGATTTGCTTTGAAAATTCAGACGTTAGGTAATATGATAGAAAGATTTTACACATTACAAAAAAAATAATTAAAAAAAATAAATGAATATTCCCAGTGATATGATTATATAAAATACAAATGTTCATTTTTTTTCACTATTGCATGACATTATTATTGTGTAGCTGAACCATTTTAGATCAAAACATATACAATGTATTGTAATGATATGAAAATATGAACAACACCCATAATCGTGTTAAAACCAAAGTAGAGATTGCACTGAAAAAAATATACATAAGAAAAATATTCGCCAAATACCTAATTTCTCTACGTTTTAAACTTTTTAAAGTATATTTGGATTATATATTGCGTTGACGAAATAATCTTTGGCGATTGGTGATTTGGGTATATCTTATTTTTGGCACGATGAGCTCTTTACAATGAACATACTTACCTGCTTAGAACTGATTCCAAACCTAATACTTCAGATTCATGCGAGGCAATGTATCCTACAATGGAAAGCATGCATTCAAATGTCGTTATCGTCTTGATGAAAATAGGGGTAAAAATTTCCCCCTTATTTGTCTTCAACAAAAATGCTTTTTTTTGGCTGACGGAGTTCAAGAGCATAAAGCCTTAGCGCACACAGACGCCTAAGGTCCAATTAGCTTTTTAAATTTAGCAATACAGAACAATAGATGTAATGATAGTAAAATATAAGAAATACATTCTATTGGCTCTAAAACATAATTACCAATGCCTATCTTTAGCCACATCTCTTAGAAATGTTGTCAGACGCCTTTTTCTTATTTTTTGTAATATCATTGAAAAAAATACTGTCGTTGTCTCCATTTAAAATGCCGAACCTACAAAATCCTAACTTTTCAGGGGATGCATTTCTTTTAAATTTTCAATGCACAATAACATTTAAACGTTGTTTTTGCGTCTTTGAGAATGTCTTACTATGACACACGTTCGTACGATATAAATATTATTGCAAATAAATTATTGACCAGTAAAATGTAACTTTGACTTTTAGATTGTCATGTATGTGTAGCTTAGTAATACCTGTTGGATCTGTTACAGTTCCTATTTCATGAAAAAAATGAATGGAATATTCAACAATATTTAAGTTAAAAACTTTGGTTGAAAACATATTCGAGCAGGAACAGAATTTGTGGACTGATTAATGTAGCGGCTCAGTAACCAATAGAAAATTGAATACTAAAAAAAGTAGACAAAGAAGAAAAATGAAAGTAGAAACAACACAATTTGACCATTCGAACATGTTCATCTATTGAACAATTTCTACATCAACATTTGAACAATTTATCACTTGATCTTCATCAAATTGTAACTGAACACGAAACAAAAATATAAATGTTTAAGATTCGAATCTATTTAAAAAAAAAACATTCTCAAGTCTAAGAAATATCAACAATGGAATGGTGCTATTATGTAATAATACATTTTACACAATTTATTATATTATCTATATGAATCTTTTAACTAAGACACGAGACAAAGACAAAAACAAATCTTTAACAACCGAAACTATTTTATCTTAAACTAATATTCTCAAGACTTAGTTTTATCAACTATGGAATGATGCTAGTTAATAATAAAGTTTACATAATTAATTTATCATACTATCGATATAATTATATCATATATTTAGAGACGCATGCAAAATAACGAAGCTAGAGCTGTTCACATTTATATAATCTAAAGAGACGGACCTACATTTCACAGAAAATATGCAACACTAAAGTAATACCACCATTTGCAAAGAATATTGTCATAAATTTTATTTCGGTATATATACATTATTTAAGACATGTATCATAATACTCATATTGCTTGAATGATAAAATGAAATTTCAATTTCGACAATTCATTTTCATGGCTTTTTACATTATTATTTGCAAAATGTCGAAGTTCCAGTAACTTCGTCTTTTTGTCTCATCTGATTTCAGTCAACCACGGTTTGTCATTTCATCTCAAGACCATTTTGACATGTTTTGATTGGCTGGAAGTTTAGTCATTTTCGCGGCATATGCGCACTGATATACCGCGCCAGATAGTGCAAAAAAGCGAATTCATAAAAAATGTAGGTTCGACATTTTAATTTGGGACCATCGCTGTGCTATATTTCTATATGTACTTGCGTGATTTCAAAAGAAAATTTCTGACTGTTTTTATTGCAAGTAAAAGTCAATTTCACTGAAAAGATATCTTTCTAAGTAAAATAAGACCTACTTTAATTTTAACATTTTAACAATGCTACGTAATGTGATGTTTGTTCATCTTCACTTCTGTTTATATTTATCTAGACTGTCCAGTGTGTGTTTGGGAAAAGTCCATGGAATATTGCCAAAAAAAGTGTGGCTATGTGCAGAGCTTACATTTTCCGACGGTTTTACTGGCAGAAGACCGAATGAAAAAATCTGTATCAACGTATGCATTAAAAGGCAAATTCTACCAGTATCTGAAACTTGCAATACTACACCACGACTGGCTTGATGATGAAAAATTGATAGTAAGTTCTCTTCTATGTAGCCACTGTGTCACAAGTTTTTATTTACCTGGGCAAGAAAGGTTTAGTCAGTAAAATATTAGCACAGTTCACCATTGAAAGACAGACAGCCATTTGAAACAAAATATCACATAATATTGGGATGGTTACTTTTAAAATGATTTGAACTGGCATAACAAAAAGTGTCATAATAACACATGATGTTGTTTTGATATACAAATGGTCGTTATATGTGAGCGTTAATGATTACCTCACATTACCTCACGCCATGTGACACTGTCTTCACTATATTGCAAAGATTATGTTGTACACCAAAATCAAATATCTTGTCTCATTTTACCCAACATTGTAGACATACAGAAGCTTAAGATTTTCAGGATTCTAAAGACAGAAGAAGGGGGCGTCTTGAATTTTGAAAATGTTTGAACTTTACTTAAACTGCCGTTTTGTACACTCCTGAATGTGCCATTTATCTTACATACATTTATATCGTCGAGGGCTGCAAGGTTTACGTGTATTTCTCTTTTGCACAAATTCAAATGCGCTCACAAACTCACCATTTTGTTTATTTTTATTTTTTCTTCATTTTTTATTTATTCCTATGCGAATGTTATCCTCCAATCTCATTAGAGTAAGCTCAATGTAAACATAATAAATGTCCGCCCAAGGAGAAGAATTCTTTAAGACCCTGTCTTCGGTTCTAATACTTTTCTCATATACATGTATGTGTATTGTTATGCTATGCACATGTGAATGTTTGATAAATTGGAATAAATATGTTTAAACTATCTTCAGATAAAGGAATATAATCCACAAGAGCGAGTCGCCCATTCCAGGAAAATACATGAAGATCCATATGGCGTGTACAGGCTTTTGTCATCCAGAGCAGAAATAATAATCTCAGATTTTAAGTCACCTGTAAAAAGGGGCGTTCAGATTAAATACACATTCCATTCTATGGAAGGCTACGGTACCACGTGGAAACGCTTAAATCTTGAAGGTACCGCTTTAATTGCAATATTTATACGTATTATTACATTTTTTATATAATATCGTATATTTATGAACCTGAATTATATACATGAAATAAACATTTCTCATATATTTATTTCCGTTTACTGAACGCCATTGTCTAGGAGTGCTTTAAACGTTCGCATCGAGAAAAAAGGTCGATAGATATCGATAATTCGAATCTAGTCGGAGAAGTTCCGCTAGACCTGAATGATGGGCAAATAGCTATACATAAAATAAACCTTGTCAGATTTTCGACGCTTCGATACGTCCGTTTAAGGAACGTACAAAGAACAAAATAATTGACTCTAATCGAAGGACGTTGTAAGTGAATTATACTTCTGTCTGGTCAGTTGTATTCACTCCTCAAAGGTAGATCAATGAACGTATGAGTTGTTAATTGTGATGATCTCTGATTTTCAGGTTGCCAAAAAGGTTGGGTGTATCTTGAAGGAAGTTGTTACCGCTTGAAGACGTTTAATACAGGAACGTTTTCTGATGCTAGACGTGCGTGTCAAGATTTGGGGTCTGATCTTGCAAAGATCACAAACTTGAGAGAGTCGCAAGCTGTTCAATATTACTTGCTGGCATTAAAGGAGAGTCTTCAACCGAATATAGTTGTAATCGGTAATTGTTATTGTTGTTTTTTCAGCCGTGTTACTATTAGTATTAGATGCGTATTCTTTTACCACCAAGAGTATTAACATGCCGCTAGAAAGTCCGAATTTCAACGCACTTTTACATTTACTCGAGACGACAACTGTAGTAATTAATTTACTTAATGTTGGAAATTTTCTGAAATACTTAATTTACCACTTTATAATCGAGTAATAGCTTAAAGGGACATGCCCTGGAACTGAAGCGTCTACATTAGCAATCAAATTGGTATCATTTTAATGCCTAAATCAATTAATGTAAGTCATGTAATATATCTACGAAATAGCCCGCTAGTTTACTCAAAATACACATTTCATGATTTACCAAACCTGCCGATTTCGGCCGCAAAAGGTATTCCTCATTTTCACAACTCGACCCCTGTGAAATGGTAAGTATTGCTCATGTTTTATTCAATTTTTGCGACATAAAGCTTATCTTTCGATCACTTATTTGTAGATATCATTGTTTTGCTGCTTGAAAGGCAGCGTGCACGCTCAGTTGATTTCCCAGACGAAATATCGTTGTCGTCAATAAACGGCGGGTAGCCTTTTATTCAAACCAACATACAAATACCGATGCGCGCGTTACAGGGTCATTTTGAACGCACATTCTTCTTTGACTTTTCGGTAATAATTGGTTTTACAAGTGATAAACGCATTCTTGATGTATGGAAAGCAAGACACATCAGTTTCAGGGCAAGTCCCTTTAAGGCTACTGGAAGGATCAAGTACGAAAAAGGTGCCACTGCTAGAGTTTAAGAACGAAAAATATTAATACAAAACTGGAAAAGGGAATTGATTGAAGTATACCAATTAGCTTGACAAACATTCCAGATATATTTTGTTTAGCTAAATACTTGATAATTTCTCAAATTTCACATGTTTACACAAGCAATTAAATGACAATTGTATCAGAGTTTAGAAAATTGTTTTACAAATTTCAGGATTACAAAGTTTGTTCAAGCATAAGGTATTCAAATGGCTGGATGGATCAAGGGCCATATTTCAAAACTGGTAAGATTTATAGATATATATTATGTTTACGGTAATATCCACATTTGTTTTAAATAAAACGGAATATCTGATTAATTTAATCTGTTGAAGAATATAAAATGTACATTGTTATCAGAATCTAATAGTATTCGATGTGTTAGAAGAAGTTTCAGTACTTTTAAAGAAACAACATCCGTTACAAAGTTGTTTTTTTTTTAATTAAATTGTGTCACATCATATCAAATTATAATTTCGTTCGTTGTAAAGCACAGCTCTGTTTTGTTTCAATGTTTTATCGACTAAACAATGAAACACAAACAGAATTTACTAATGGATCTGAACATGCAAACATGCATTTTTTTCTTATTTTCATACGAACATTCAAGGCAGACATTGTGGTCCACTAAACCTTCGACGAGGTATCAGGAATATTTAACAGTGGATGGCTGTGTTGTACTGCACATCACTACAGCACAAAATAGTGCTAACTGGGTTAATCAAAGGTGTAGATCCGATTATGAACATGCGTTGTGTGAAATGAACATCAATGAAAACGTAACAGAACAAAGTACGTGAATCGTACTCTATGAGAAAGCTGAATAACTGAAGCCAATATAATATTTTGATAATTATTTTCTTAATTAGAACTTTCGATGAACAGGTAAATGTGTATTAGTATCTCATTTTGAATAAAATGTATATGTTTTCATTTGCTCTTGTCTACTTCGTGTCATTCTTCGGGTGGGGGAAGACCGGTAGTCTAGTGGTAATGTGCTATCAATCGAAAAGTTGCGGGTTCTAATATAGGCTGCATCATTCTCAGGGATGCTGTTTCAGCGTCCAAACTTCTCAGGGATGCTGTTTCAGCGTCCAGACTTCTCAGGGATGCTGTTTCAGCGTCCAGACTTCTCAGGGATGCTGTTTCAGCGTCCAGACTTCTCAGGGATGCTGTTTCAGCGTCCAAACTTCTCAGGGATGCTGTTTCAGCGTCCAGACTTCTCAGGGATGCTGTTTCAGCGTCCAAACTTCTGATCACTGCACTGTGTTAAGATAATCAACGGAATTGGAAGAGACGTGTATCGATGCTTTACACCTAACAAGCATGATAAGGAACCACGAAAACTATTCAAAATAAGAGTATGGATATAAATGTCTGGTTCTATTGAATCGTCTCCCCCCCCCCCCCCCATCTCTCTCTATTGGGCGGCTCTGAAATGAAATCACCAAAACTGTCGAATGGGCCGCTAAACAACAGAGATATAAATATTTCAAGCTTCATGAGTGTGTTTCAGTGAGGACAGCTTTTTTAAAGATTCAAGTTTTATTTCAGATACCAGCAAAGCAGACTTACAACTAACAGCTACGTCATTTATTCCGACAAATAAAATGGTGTTTGTATGTCAAAATGAAGTGTTGATAGATATAGCCTCACGTTGTGATGGAGTCAACGATTGTTTTGATAATTCTGATGAGCAATGGTGTGAAAATGGTAATAATTACATTTTCAACTATTGAAAAATATAAGGGACTAGCACTTTGTCATTCTTGTCCTTGTTGTTTTAAAGCCCATAAAGTGCGGTGATTCAGGTTGTGACTTTTGTGTCGCGAAGTCGTGTCAGTGTTAATTGACAATTGGAATGTATGCACGTGCATGGCGTCACTCGAAGATCAGCAATTGTCTGAAAATCACCGGTAGATCTGAGGGTGTTTAATTCATTTTCCTTGTAGTCCTTTATTGTGTCTTTACTTACACAGAGGCTTTCATGGTCAAGTGGTTATCACTACTGAAAAAAAATTAATAGCCCTCATCACTGTCTGTTCGAATCCTACCTTATTGCTCAAACTTCACATCTAATGAAGATGTCTAGCTAACTTACGGTAGGGCGGTGGTTATACTTTACGATGTCATCTTTGGTCGTCCTCTACTGTGAAAGCTGGGAAAGTCGCTAAGTGGACCTGGCTGCTGTTAGGACTTATACCGCTAATGGATTTTTAAATAAACATCCTATTCAAATATACAATGTATAATGCAACCTCTCCAGAGCAGCATCTCTGTTTTGAACAACAACCTTCCTTCAACAACAACATGCTTTTTCCAAACTGTACGCTTTGACTGTAAATTTAAGCTCACTACAGCAATAATCTCTCAAGAACGACACACTTTTGCTTCACCCAAAATGGGTGTTGCTTTGGAGAAGTTGCTCTGTATACGTAATTTTGATTTTGATATGTTACAGCAAAGCCAAAGTCGACTTGTAGACAAGATGAATACCAATGCCATGATGGACAACAATGTATACCAGTCAGAAGATACTGTGATCATATCAATGATTGTCAGGATCGGTCAGATGAAAACTATTGTGGTAATATATTGCTTTGATCTATAACATATATTAATCCATCATGGAGGTCAACATACCAATAATAGGTTACTTATGTATATTATCATAAGATGAGTTTATATACATCAACATTTTACAAGATTCACTATATCTGAACTTGCTACCGATTATCTCTCAATTGATGTCCATTAGTTGTCGAACACGAAGTGGCTCTCTTATTTCAAGTAAAACAAATCAGTGTGCTGACATTTATGATAAAAGAAAAAAATAGTATGGTCTCTTTTGTGAATGATACAGATCAGCTCAGACTCACCTCTATCTCTCTGTTCGTTTTGGATATGTTTTAATCATTATTCTCACTGTCAGTGTCTTCAATACCATGTCCCTTGTCCTTATAGTTTTTATGTGCGGATTGACTCATGTGCATATTTGTAGCGTTCTGATTTCAATCTCAATTATGCAAGAACAATCCAATAAGTTGTCAATTGGCATATATACAATATTCGTCAAATCGTTGATATGTTGTTATAATATCGGTGAGTGTTTGGTTAATGGCCGATCTTTCTCGTTATTTGGTTGGAGATCAGTTTGGTTTGTTGTTTGGCTAAGATCAATCTACAGTCAACTAGACCGAACATTGTCGCTCGGACTCCGACAACTGATTAGAGACTAGATCGATACAAACAATATATTTGTTGATTTGACGACGTAAATAGAATCGAAGCAAATGCTTTGTATTCGTTCAAAAGTTCCTGTAGGGCATAATGACTTGTCATGATTTTATTATCTCGTGATTTTGACAAACAATGTAATACAGTCATGCATTTGAACAAAGGCCACCCCTTGGAAAGACATATTTGGCGTGTGGCCTTTATTCGCAGGATATTTTGTTATAATGTAATGAATGTCAGTTTTTACCAGAATGACATTCGTTCACTGGTTGGCCTTTATTCGGAGGTTGTCGCTAACAAAGGTTTGACTGAACGTATTACTCTTTCAATGGGTTTGATTTTAATTTTTTAGAGCACCCAGCTTGTGCAATAGTGGAATTTCGTTGTAACAACGGTCAGTGTATTAACTACCTAGAGCGATGTGATCAAAAAGTCGATTGTTTCGATGGAACGGACGAGGAGAATTGTGGCAATGGTAAAAATAAATCTTAGACGGTTTAACAGTTGAATTAAAATACAGAGGGTTGATCAAAAAGTTAAGTATCTTGTCCCATTACAGTCTCACTCCTCACTATGTGTACACTATGTATAAAAAAAAACATCTGAGCAAAGGTCCACTTTGCTTAAGGAGACTGTTAGCGAAGGGAATAATTGTGACAATGGTAAAAATGACTGTTAAAGGGTCGATCCTAAAGTTATAACAATTGTCCCGTAACTGTTTCACTATTCACTATGTATACATGTATATTGTGCATAAAATTGCAATTGAGCAATGGTCCACTATGCTTTAGGATACTGTAATGGGACAAGTGCGTTGATATACACATACATATAGGCTTAAATATATAGTAAGAGTACCATGGAAGTATGACATCGTAAAACTACTATTGGAGAAAAGGTTCATATAATTGCCTCAAATTGGTCATTGGATCGATTTTGATTCCTAATGTAATATTAATATCATTTTGTTAAGCTTATACACTTTTGTATTTACTTTTTAAAGACTTTTTTGTAGAAGTAAATCAAACTGACCTAAAATATGCGTTTTTTTGTGTATTCGGTACGCCAGCATTATATTTTTCAGTTGATTGTTCTTCTAACAAAAACTTGTTTCCGTGCATAAGAATTGGACATTGTATACCTAAGGCTCGTGAATGTGACGGCTTTGTTGATTGTCCAGGTACGAATATAGACATTGTAATAGAAGAGGAACTGTTACAATATTTGACCGAATTTCTGCTTTATTACTCTTATGATTTTATATGCTTCATTTATTAAAACTCAGGAGCTTCCAGTGTCACGTGATTATCACTGCCGTGAGTTCGACTGAATGAACAGCCAGTGTCATTTTTGGAGATTTTTAATTGAGGACTTGTAATTAGTAGCAATGTGAATCGATCTCAGTTTATACAATTAAACAAGAGAACCAGGTCACAAAATACGCACATTAACATTTCCATCAAGTTTGGTAAGGATCCGATTAAAACTGTTTGAATTAGAGAGCGGACACCGTTATGGACGCCTCCCGCCCGCCGTGGGTGTTCCCATTATACGACCCTTTTTCAAACGGGTGTGTATAAACTGTTAGAAAAAAGCGTTAAATCCAAATGAAATGTAATACTAGTATTACCCTATTTCGAAAACTTAAGATCCACTGTCGTTAAACACTTGTCTACTGGACCAAGTGATAATTGAAGTCGATTTTTCCTATCGGATCAGTTACATCTCTATATACATTGTAGCATCTGATCAATAAACCCAACATTTTATGTATGTTATAGGGAAAAGGAAAACGGACGAAACAAATTGTGATTCCAAATTCGTAAGAGCTACTTGTCAGGAATGGTAAGTAGTTTCGTTCACATAATAATTTTATAGTGCCTGGGTGTGTAATACACTTACCCCAATTTCCAAACGCCCATCAAGCATAATATAGCACTGGAACAAGATTCCCAAGCACACGATGTTGATTATTAGATGGACGTTTTATATTTACATTGAATATGTCATTTCTTTGTGAAGATCGATTGTAAATTAACCCCGGGTGAGGCTCAAACTCCGTGACTGAAGATATTGCAGTCTATGTTAAATTGCCCTCCACCTCTGAATTATGTGAGGTTGCTTGGCAATAGCTTGTGAATAGAATGTGTTTAGTACTGGTTAAGGTCTAAATGAAGTCCAGGAAAGTTGATTAGAATAACTGCCGTCTATGATATACGTAACTGATATAATGTTGAAAATTGCGTTAAATCAGAAGAAATAATTCTTTTTTTTCACCAAGAATGTTCTTAGTTCTTTATCGGGCTCGATGTAAAGCACCGATATACGCCTTATCCGGTTTCCTTAATACAGTACTTAGCTCAATAGATGGGATTGGGACACTGAAAAGGTATCTCTGGGAAATTCAAACCCATTCGTTCAGTGGTCAAACGCGTTACCACTAAACCGTCGATTATGCCATACGGTCTCCTTGGTTACAATCCTTTTAAGAAACTACACAGCACATGAAATTAATCATTAAGGTATAGTTAATATATGTTTCAAGTCGCGAGAACTGAAATTGTGAAATCGAATCTCATCAACTGATTATTCGAGCTTAATATATATATTACTCAGTCCACTGCATGTATTCCCGTCAAGCAAACATTTAAATTGCATACTAGGGTAATTCATGTAAAATGACATTACTATCGCAATGCATTAGCTGCTCTTTAATATTGTCATATTAGTGTATTAATTTCATTTATATTAATATTCATTCATTCGACAACAGTCAATTGAATTTACCAATTATTTTGACAGTTATTACACCTCACCAAACATATTTTTCCCAATTTGCATTCATATCCTCATACTGTATTATATACATGTACATACCTTAGTAAAATAAAGTTCTATTCTCTTCTGATTAACTAATGAAATGTCTACATTTCAATTTGAAATCTATCTCTGTAATGTCAATTGATACTTTCTTAACGGTCCAATTAAATGCTAAACTGGTTCCCTTTCCATGTTGCAACGCACCAAAGGCTTTGTGCAGACATAGTGAGTCAACGGGAACCAGTTTATCTTTATACAAGTTTTAATTGTTTTCCAGGTATGCAGACGGGTTTAGACTATCTGGTACCTACTATGTACACCTGGGTTTAAAGAAATCAGGCGGATCATATGGTAGTAAACATTTACAACTCAAAATTTGATTAGGACCACTTACGCAATGGCTGAACTGTTCGTACATACCAGTACAGTAAAACCTTTCCAGAGCGTCCCTCTGTAGAGAGCAACAACCTCTCTATAACAACACCTTCAAAATTTCCCTAAGTTGGTATTTACTGTAAAGTTAATCTCTGTAAAGCAACAACCTCTAAACAACAGCTAATATTTGCAGCTCCCACAGGGTGTTACTCTTCAGAGGTTGTACGGTATATAATAGACATGATTTGTTTCATGTTTTGAACTATCATATGATACTTGAATGTCCAAAAGTTTAATCAAATCTAGTCAATAATAGTATAAGAATTATGAAGCAATCACTACATGCCATATCGTCAATGATCCTTACCAACATTTGAATACTACTCGCATGTCTTTTATTTCCTTGTTCCTTTAAATTGCATCGAGAAATATTTATAACTATGAAAAAGGTGTTAAAGGTGAATGTAACACTCGTACAGTAAAACATGTACAAGTGACCACCCTCAATTGAAGGTCACCCAGTGAATAAAGGCCATTCTTAAGAAAACACCATTAAATATTTAAAACGAAATGATCTGCGAGTTAAGGCCACATGTCAATAAAGGCCACACTTTGCATTTCTCAAGGATGACCTTTTTTATATGTTTGACCGTATATCTACTTAATAATATAATAAATACTTGTCCTCAAATATTATCATTCTAAGTCCAATAAAATATCAAAATTTTAATGTGATAAATTATAATATATCATTAGCCAACTGAGAAGGAAACCAGCGTTCTTAACACATGTTAAGTTGGGTCGAACGCAATGTACTGACACTGCGTGATTAAATGTACTGTTAAAAACCATTCGTATTTCCAATGGCGTTCAACGTCCCACAAACCGTCATGGTCATTTCCCGACAGTTCCAGTTTTGACAGTGGAGGAAGACCCCGGATGTACATCCGGGTAAAACCAGTGACCTGGTACTGGACGAGATTTGAACTCGCAGTGGTGCAGGGCTAGTGATTACAAGTCAATGACC
The DNA here is from genome assembly GCA_964023205.1 of Lutraria lutraria. NCBI lineage: Eukaryota > Metazoa > Mollusca > Bivalvia > Venerida > Mactridae > Lutraria > Lutraria lutraria. Next base: position 32,545,284 of record OZ026846.1, read on the forward strand.
ATAACCGCTCAACCACGGTGGTACCTTTCAATTTGTTGGGACCGTGTGAGACTAAGCGTGAGAACTATTTTATGAAATGTTTTATTAGTTACAGTCAACCCTGTGTTAGCGGCTACTTCCGAATAAAGGCCATCCTGTGAATAACGGCTATTCTTTTAAAACCGTCATTGCTTATTTTGAACAAAATAATGTAAACCACCTGTCAATAAAGGCCGCTTTTTACTATCTCAATGTTGACCTTTGTTCACGGGTATGGTTGCATATATTCATTATATTATACATGTATATAAAATGTTAAAAAATATCCGAGTCAAGCAAATTAATAAAGAAAAATAACTAACATTCCATAGGTATTATTATATATATGTCTGAAATACAACTGCATTTATTTACAGAAAGTTTTCGTGTAGAATGTGAATTTGATGAAGTTACAGGAATTACGTCCTCCGTGTTTCACCACACTAACCAGGCTTCCATTCGCTACAGAAATCTTCAAGAAAGTGTGCCGCTAAAATATGATATCAAATTTGGGCGGTATAGTCTTAGTGTTTTTTGTTTGTTTTGTTTTTGTAGAAAAGATGATTCTACATTACATCAGATAATATTGTTGCTCGGTTAATAATTGTAATCTATAGGAGCCATATTTACTCAAGCACAAAGCTGAGACGTTGACATAAACTGGTCCCCGTTCCACGTTGCAGTGCACCAAAGGGCTTTGCATAGAAAGAGAGTCAACGGGAACACGTTTAACGTTGCCAGACCTAAAGGGTGCGCTCGTAACCCTGTTATGGACATCCTGCATACCTATTCCTTGTTCCGAACGCAGAATCATACTGTCCGGAACATGTTCTATCTGTGCCGAAAAAAAGAATGAACACTGAGAACAGTGACGTCATTCTAATGCATAAAAATGGCGGCAACGATAGTTAGTAAATGCAGCTTTTGAGCGTTTGGAAAAAAACACTGAACACTGTATGTATCCACGAATGTCAGAAAAGCATACAATCTACTAGATGCATCCATACATATATTAAATCTATATTTTCCCTTCCAAATAAGATTATTAACAAGCGATAATGGTCGTTGTCTGATCGTACCCTGATCATATCTACTAACCCATACCTTTTGTCAGACTAAACTTATCGACTAGATCTTGAAGTATATTCCAAAGATATAAAATATTAAATATAAGATAAAACGCTGATCAGTTCATGTAACTTGTCCTTGTAAAATAAGTTCGTTCAGTTACAAGTATTCAGTAGACTAAGGCCGGGTCTATTGCCAGCACACTTCCTGTTATTTTCAGCCATACTGTCTGGAAATCTTCCTGTTCCATTATGTTCGGAGCCAATTTGCTATGGAACACCATGGACTCTGTCCGGAACAGCCGTTACGAGTGCACCCAGATATGTATGTGAGGGATAACGAACGACAAATCTGGATAGAGATTGGTACTTAGCGGGTTCCCGTTGACTCTGTCTGTGCACTGCAACAAGAAACGGGAACCAGTTTATATTGGTACAAACTCATTATTATTCTATATACATTCGTCGTTACGAAACTACCTTAAGCATCTTTGATTTAATTAAAATCTTTGTTTCATTTACGACACTTTAAGGTGACTGGTTTTTATACAAGACAGACATCGCGTTGTTGCGTTATCTGGTTTGTGTGCATATCGCGTCGCGAAAACTAATGCTGATTTCACTACGATTGACTTAATAAAATGGAGTTACCTATTTCAGCGGTTTTAACGTACAGTTGTTGGAAAGAAATTATTTTATGAAATGTACTCAGCGTCTTGAAGTAGAATGCTATCATGTAAGTATAATAAGGTGTTGTCATATATCGAACCTCTGTTTAAAGGGACGCAACTCCAGATTGCCATTATCATCTCAGGGGTTTTACGATACTCCAACGGCCGCGGGCATTTTTGGCGACTCTTCCAGCTTAAGCAGTAGCGGAAGACCACAGATGCACATCTTGGCAGATCCGCCCACTTTTCTATAAGCTAGGCGGGTAGTTTTCTTTAATGTGATCTTTTTATAGTCCCGATCGGGATTCGAACTCATTGTGTCGTGGGTATAGTGATAACTAGTCAAAGATCATAGCCATTCGACCATCACGAAGGCCCCTAGATTGTACATACTATTAGATAAACCATGATTCAGTTTTGAAACCCGATAAAAATGATAACGTAAATGGTATTATTCTATTCATTCTTATTGTGCATGTCTTACGATAAACAATGTGTTCTGTACATACGAAGTCTTTTAAAAGTCAGAATTTAAGTAAATTGAAATATTAAGACTATTGCCTTTGTATTTTACTTATCATTTTAATCAAAGGGAAGGAGGCCCCAGACTTTGCAAGAAAATTAACTCACATACATGTGCATAAGAATAATATAAATTTAGTGATAGTCGGTTACACGCAATGTGTTTTTTTTACAATTCACTCAATATTTGCTCTTGTTTCTTATCTAAAAATGCATTATGGCCCAGGGTTGAGGGTCAGTCATCTAGGTCATATGGTTTAAATATAAGTCGTTTTATACATTCCCCGAATTGAGGCGGGTACTAATCATTAGTCCAGAATTATTGGAGTAATTGTAAATGTCTGTCCTTGTGTCTCGAGTCCCAATTATCACCAATAACTGCAAGGCATCTCATATCAAGAGAACAAAATCGTCGAGATAATGAATTGCCATCTAATTGTCAAACAGTAATAATTAATACCAATCATTTATTTATAATTAAGTCACTCAGTATAATCGCAGCACTTATCTAATTAAGAACAGAACAGAACATATATTTTACTACACCCCAAGCATTTTACAACACATGGGGTACATATCAAAATGTGTATGACACAGGCAATACAATTTCAATTATTTAATAAAGAACAGAGTTGTGTGTACACAAAGTATTTTGTTACAAAAATATGCAAATAGCAATGACATACACGTGAAAAAAATGCATTTAGTTTACAAAGGATTGCATTAAGGAATAAGGAATAAATCGAAAAAGAAATAAATAGAAAACATTATTCATTGAGGATGAACAAAATATCAAGGATATGTTAATGAGGAATGCATTCGATGCCATGTTCTACTACTTACATACATGTATGCTCATAATGTAGTGAAAATTGATATCTATGCATTACCATCCATAATATTTTTCTTTATTTTTGGAAGACCGAAGATATAGAATCTGCCCTAAGTATTCGTGGTGGAGTGAACATGGATGAGTGTAACGTGTATTCTACATGCATCGACAAATATTCTGTGCCGCTATGTAAGAACCCTGGCAGGTAAGTCTTACTATTAACCCCTCGATTTAATCCACCCGTACCAAGAGGTCACAGGTCTCTAAATACTCTTTTTCATGACATCATAAAAGAATATATGGCTTATGTAAACACAGAACATGTCCTAACATTTTCAGTTTGTCCTAATTTCTTGTCCAATGAAATGTCCGCATTTCATTTGAAATTATATATCGCATTAAATGTGCGGAGAACTTGATATGGAGAAAATAAGTCATTTTATATATTTATTCTGTTTGTACAGAAATTAGGACAAACTGTAAATCAGTTATCGTTCATATTTCGAATTTTATACAACATAACTTATACAAACAGGACGAAAATACTGTTTTCCTTTTTTAAAAAAAAACATGAACACCGCCACTCTCTAAAATCAATAATTAAATGTTAGTATACCTACCAATTGTCATGCTTCGTTGAAATTATGCGCTAAACCATTATTAAAATAAAGACTCAAAGAATATGTTTAATAGGTGAATGGCGAACTGGTACAGAAATAGTACGATATTGTCTTTGTTTAAGACGTGAAGTCAGTATTTGAATGGTCACCATACTTAGTATCGACGGAATGTAAAAAAACTAGAAATTCAGAAATAATCTTACGAAATTGAGATTTATGTGCTCACAATTTCGATATTGAAACCAGGCGGTATAGACAGGTGCCTCAAAGTGAAATATATCGTGTCTTGTGTACCAATAGATATAACTTGAGGACGAGTACCATATTGTGTTAGAATGTAAAACTGATATTGACTCAAGACGACACTATATCCCTAGATTAGTATACCAGACCAAGTTGTTGAAATTCATCGAATTAATGTTTTCTAGTAAGCTAAACATATTCATCAAAGTCAAAGCCTTTTTTAAGCCATTGAAATACTGAAAAATAGAATAATAATTTACAAAATAAAAAAATAGTTTGTCTACTTTGCTTGTCTAGTGTGTATACATGCTAATATATAATGTATGATTATAATGATGTATTTTATGTACTTATCTATTTATGTTTGTCTGTATGCACGTGTATATACAAGCGGTAATTGGTGCTATGATGGTAATGTGCACTGAGGACTCAACACTAAAAGAGAGGTTGTGGCTTTGAATCTCGGCTTCACCTTTCAATATTTCAGGGGCGCTTTTTCAGAGTGTCCCTATCCCGAGTACTGTGTTAAGAAAATCACAGAAAATGGCTCAGACGTGTATAAATGCCGCGTTTACACCGGGCTCGATAAAGAACCAGGAAATACTTGAAAACAGTAGGTTCTTCAGTACCTATCCTCCCTCTTTCTGTGACAGCTCTGAAATGATCCCAACTATCGAATGGGTCGTTTAACAACATATATTACGTACATGCATATACATGAATATGACTTAAAAACCGTATGTTCTGTTCTGTTATACCCACTGTTAAAGCCGATTATTTCTCTACTTTGATAGTCATTTCTCACATGTTTAACTGTATTGAATAATAATGTACCTATATAAAAGTTTTTTCGTAATTGATTTTTTATTTGTTGCTGTATATTCAATAAAAAAATGCTCACAATACATACATTATATAGCTTTTTTAATGTATTGACTTTCAACTGTAAAATATTTAAGTTTTATACATCGGTTAATTGAACAAAAGATCACAATATTATAAAATAGAATTTGGCCTAAAAATAAATTGACAAATCAAATATGAATAACGGATCTTTTTTAGAAGTTGATTAAATGCATTGAGTTAATTAATTACCACCAATTAACACCCCAAGCCCACAACCCATTTGACATCAGTATTGTTACACGCTATTTAGATTGCCCAACAATGAAAGGTGTCAATGTCAGGACTGATCGACATATCACTCCGCTTGTCACAGCTTGCTGACGATCAGAAAACATCAGCTCAAGTTGAGACAATGTTTGCTAGAGAGAGAGAGTATAAAATATCTAATCTGTTTGAATAATTCATCATTATCCAATGATAACCTGAGCGAATCATTGATATATAGCAAATATATATCTAGAAGTTTGCATTTTCAAGATTAGAAAGGAAAACGTTGGCAAATAATCTTTTGCGAAGAAATGGCGACCCAACTTGAAATCTACCAACAGCATAAAGTTGAAGTCAGAAGATTCGAACGTGCATGTGAGCAGATCGTACATCTGAACGGAAAATTGGACGATATCAGCAGACGATACAAGCTGGCAGTAGACAATAACAACAAGCTCTTCCGGTATTCATTACGCACGCGCATGCTTGTCGTTGAAGGAATGCTGACGTCATATTGCTCGTACGCCGTGACCAAGAAGCAACAGATTTTGTCATTGAGACGCGCACTATGTGTGCCGGGTACCAATGAGATCCAGAATGATGGGTCTGAAGATTAATCTCATCTTGAGATCATCTGGCAAGAAGAACGGTGAAATATACGGCCCATTTGGGCTTCAAATATTTCGAGAGAAACCCTCTCAAATTGTCATGTATATATGTATTTAACATATATTACATAAACAACTTATATCATAAGTTATTGGATACATACAAACATACATTCCAGGCATGACGTAGTTGTTTTCCATCCATCCTATGTCTGGCGGAAATGCTTTTTTCAATTTCATTTAAATAGACAAAACGCACAGAACCGATGTGACACACAGACATACCATTAGACGATAATAATCTTAACACTAGAAACAAAATGCCTTTTTGAGCGAAAAAATTCGACCTAGAGTTTGACCTACTTTTATTAAGAGTAAAATGGCTGAAAAAAATAGGACAAAAACTAAAATGACAGTTGAACATGAAATAGAAATGCCGGTCGCTCGATAACTATGGCGAACATGTCTGTGCTGACGGCATGTTTTATTTAATATTTTTAACCATGATCAACGCAAATACACGGATTAAATATATATTTTTAGATGTAAATGTCTACTTGACAAGTATGGCTGGTACAGAACCTCTAGATCTGACGTGTTTAAAGATGTTTTCATTCTGGATAATGTGACTCTACTTCCAATAAAAGACTTTAATATCAGTCACCCGTCAGGGGATTTCTCCTATACAAAAGTGGCTATCGGTCCACTCATTTGTAATGCGAGTAAGTACAACATATTATTTAGTCAATCCAACTTCTGGTTCCTTTCTTGATTGCAGTTGTTTGTTTAAGTACAAACATATAATTGTTACAAGACCGGGAACCAATATTTGTTTGAGGTAGGTTTTACTCAAATGTGGGGTGGTCGGTTGGCGAAGGGTAAGGCGCTATTAAGGAAGCTAAACGGAAGGTCGTGGTTCCGATTCTCAGCTCCGCCTTTCGAATTTCTCACGGATATTTTTTTAGTGTCCCAATCCCATCTACCGAGCCAAGTACTATGTCTAGAAATTCACAGGAAAAGGCCGAGGTGTGTATCAGTGTTTTACACCGGACCCGATAAAGAACCAGAAAAACTATTTGAAAAGAGTAGGTATACAAATACCCGGGTCTCCTGTATCTTTTCTCCCATCTCTCTGGGACGGCTCTGGAATGACCATATCTGGCGAATAGGCCGTTAAACAACAGATAAATGGTAACTAACAAAAAACGAACTACATATCTATGTTCGTTGACTTGGTGTAATTAAACCATTTGGGCCGAGTGTGATAAAAGCGTTCTTTGTACGCTCGAAATATCATTATAAACCGGAGATAAAAAAGCTAGTTGCGCAAATCATTTTTATCGACAAAGTATCGTACTATTTATCCAAAAAGCCAAATCCGGTTAATTTTACCATTCAGGTATGACAACTATAAACAGAAATATAAAATGTAATACTGGAACTGTTGTCTCCCATGAACATAGATGTTTGTACAACCTCGACAAGTACGGATATGCAACTGGTTGTCGAGATAATACGCATCTTCTTAATTGCGGTAAGTGATCCAACCATCAAAGATTTTAACAATATATAGTATTATTATAAAATATAAAAGTATTTTATTTGCTCTAAAACAACATATTAACATAATGCCTTTCTTTAGTCACATCACATACAAATATTGTCAGATCCTTTTTCTTCCTTTTTTTACAATATCATCGAAAAAAAGTTAATGTGCCACATTTCATGATTAAAAAGAAAATTTCAGAAAGTTTTTATTGAAAATTAAAGTCAATTTCACTTATTATATGTCTTTCTAAGAAAAATAAGACCAACTTAAATTTTAACATCCAAAAAGCTAAATGGAGCTTTAAATATATCGCCCGTTACTGATGCGACTACCGAGTAAGATAAAGATTATGGATTAAAATGTAAATATTTAATGATTATGATAATGTAATGTTGTTGATGCAAATGGTGATGATGTTGTTGTTGATTATGATGAAAATCCTGTTGTTGTTGATAATGGTGAAAATGATTTTGAAAATAATGATGATATAAATGGTGCTGTTGTTGTTGTCAATGACGATGATGGTGAGGTCGATGCTTCTGTTGCTGTCAATAATGTTGTCAGTCAGCAATAAAACAATCTTTGTTTTCACTTGAACACAAATCAAGAAAAGCGATGTTTTGGAACATAAACAAGAAGGCTTGGCTAATGGTCTTGAATCTGGTTGAAATCGCTTCTAATTGTAAGTTATGGTGGGCCATGTTTATAGTTCGCAAGAACTATCAATTCCGTAAAATCTATAAATTGTCAATATGTATACCTTTGAGAGATGTATACGCCGATAGCATATAAACAATCTCCATTCGCGCACAGGGGTCAAACATAAACCATTCCTTATGTTCGTAATGTTCCATAGTAACGTCATTACTGGCTGTCTTGTCAAATATTTCAATGTTTATTGTCATGCACACGCATTTCATAAAATTGTCTTTCAGATTCAATTGTATTTCTTTGATTTTCATGTTGTCGGTTAACGTATCGGCATAGGTTGAAATCGCTAAAATAACGTAAAATTATATTTTACGTTATTTACAAAGATTGAATATCATACTTAATATAATATCATATCAAACACCAAGCAACAAAACGTTTTAACTGAACGCAAAAAATGGTGTTTTATTACGATAAATACTGCACCCCTTTATCGACTTTTCATTATCAGCGTCAAAAATCAATAACGTAATGTGCATTGTATTGGTACGATATGATACTATTAATTCATTAATGACAAAAGAATTGTTATAAAATCTCTTACTAGACATCAAACATGGGCTTGTTTTCAATTATTGAACCGTTAATATGCGTTGATTTCATGAGACGATTGCTCCGCTTAAAAACACAGTAGGTGTCTTTTTCGAATTAACATTGCCGTCTTATTTGATGACGGATTTCAAAGCGGTTTTCGGTATTTTGTAGCGGAAATGTTAATCTAGGGAACTATGCCTCAGAATTTTGATACTTGTTTTCATTTTTATCTATGGCGTATTACGTAATAAACAGCGGGGTTTTGGGTACAGAATTTCTTTAAAGTCAAGTACTTAACGAACCGAGGACATTATAAAAAAAAACTGAGGCACGGTTCCCTGCATTATACATTTATAGTGATTTTAAGGCTATTTGTTGTAATATATTCCTAAATACAGAGTAGTTATCGTTGTTCAAAAAATCGAAAATTACGTGCGATATTGGTTTATAGAAAAACAATCAAATGTAATATTTGTTTCAAATCACTTGCAATGCACTTTATACAGTGGGTTTTTTTAAGTCTATAATTATGGTTTAGTTTTTAAATCTATAAATAAGTGAAACTTGATTCGACCTCACATCCACGCCAGATACCTTAACATTCTTTCTTGCTCCTAGGATCTTTGTGTTTGTTTTTCTACCATTGTAATTTTATAGATTTTGTTGTACATATTTCTTACTTCTTGTAATTCCATGAAGCTGGTTCACATTTTAATTAGCTTCCAAGACCTTTGTGTTTGTCTTTAATTGATATCATCGGTGCCGTTTTATGTGCTAAAAAGCGTGAATGAGAGGTTATGCATTTGGGATATTTAGCTGGTGAACAAGTATGCCTTTCTTCAAGATGTTTTCAATTTCCCTATGAACGTCAAGTCATCCCCAAACAAAACAATATTATGGTAAAACATTCTCGTGTTCGTGTTTGTTTCTTTCAGTTTTAACTCTAATACTTCCATCCTTATAAAATTGTTCGGGACTCTGGGGATTTGGAGTTCTATTTTCACAAAAACATATAACAATTTGATTACTGAAATGACCCAACAATAAGAAAATCATCTAGACAAACTATATTAGATAGAAAGAAAATTATTTTGTTACTAAATTGTCACAACGCATTCTCACTTTTGAAAGTAAGCTAAATAATCATATTGTAAATTTATGATTCTGTTCGGTTCTGTATAATGCTTGTAAATGTTTTTTTTTCACGCATACAATTGTACAGTACAACCTCTGAGGAGCAACACCCTTTAAAAGCTGTAAATATTGACCGTTGTTTAGAGGTTGTTGCTCTACAGAAGTTAAATGTATAGTAAATATCAGCTTAGGGAAGTTTTGAGTGTTGTTATAGAGGGGTTGTTGCTCTACAGAGGTTAAATGTATAGTAAATATCAGCTTAGGGAAATTTTGACTGTTGTTATAGAGGGGTTGTTGCTCTACAGAGGTTAAATGTATAGTAAATATCAGCTTAGGGAAGTTTTGAGTGTTGTTGTAGAGAGGTTGTTGCTCTACAGTGGTTAAATGTATAGTAAATATCAGCTTAGGGAAATTTTGAGTGTTGTTATAAAGGGGTTGTTGCTCTACAGAGGTTAAATGTATAGTAAATATCAGCTAAGGGAAATTTTGAGTGTTGTTATAAAGGGGTTGTTGCTCTACAGAGGGCCGTTCAGGTGTGGATGTACTGTATAATTATGTTTAATGACGCTAAAGCTAAGCTGTTATGATTGAGTCTAAACAAAGTATCGGTTCTATTATCATGATGTATTATCAATATATAATGCAACCTCTACAAAGCAACACCCTTTAGGAGTAACACAATCATGTTGTTGAGAGGACGCTCTAGAAAGGTTGAATTAATAATGCAGTGGGTGAAATCACGCTGTTGTTGAATGAGGGTTGTTGCTCAAGAGAGGGCCGCTCTGGAGTGGTTGTACTGTATATATAAATATATGTATATAAATATCATTCACGATATAGTATTGCCGAACATTTATATGTCTACGGAGGAATGAAGTTCAACACCCAATTATATAACATTAACAAATAGACACAGGCTCCAAATGCATTTTGTAGGATAAATATTATAATATGTTTTCTTTGGAAGCATAATCACGACATTAGTTCATTGATGTCGTAAACACTGGTTGGATATCTAGTATTGTTCCTTAAACGATACGAAATAAATCAGGTTTTGACAGTTTGTTGTTAATTTATGGCTGTGGGAACACCCACCGAACTAAAATAGCATTATCATGCCCATGCTTATTGTGGCTTTCCCGTTTCACGCCTATTTTCAATTACATTATTACATTATTTTGCTTCTTTTCTACTTTAAGTTTTGTGATTATGTTTAGACATACAAACATGTAAAAATGTCAAATTATAAAATATATCTCAAATTCTGGTAATCTCAAATTAATTTCCATGGTCTCTACTCCTAGCAATTTGAGACAACGATATTAGACTATACAAATATTATGTAGTATTTCTTTAATATACCGAAGGACAGTTGAATTAACCAGTACCCAAGACCCGTTCACCAAAACCCCTCTCACTACTGTGCTGATGAGCTGGTTGGGTCTCCAAATATTTTTTTCTTATGTGTTGAGCGTAGTTTTGTCTGTGCAAATCGTCCGTGTTCTAGCGGGAATAACAATTGTCTCCATTTAGAAATACATTCAAACCTATTGACAATGTCGAGACAAAGTTGAGATCTAATATGACCGTAAAACAAAGGCGGTCGGCTGTGAACGGAGCTCGAGATTTACATGCTCAAATCACTATGTTAAAAAGACCAGCCATTGAATGCATACTAATTCTTCAATTCGAAGTTGGCCGTTATCTCATTGAGTGTTTTGCCACTGACGATCTGTTGTTGACATATCATGTTGTTTCCTATATTTTAGAAAAATGGGCATGTCCCAGCGGGTATGCAAAATGTCCTAACGACTTCTGTATCCCACTTGAATTTATATGTGATGGTAAGAACGACTGTGTACGAGGAGAGGATGAAATAGACTGTGGTAAGTTGTTTATGAAGCTTGTCTGGTTCCGTATTCATAAAGCATCTTAAGATTTTCTTTAACTTACGTCGAAATTTTTACTTAAGTGTAATTTTTTTCAAGTTCGTAAACCAGTCATCAAAAGTGTGAAAATGAATTATCATTTTATAATTAGCATCTTTAGAACAAAGATAAAATCATATCATTGTGATTTCCTCCTTTATATTAGTACAAAAGAGTTAAGGATAAAGTCGAATTTAAGTAAATATAACTTAAGTTAAAAAATTACTTAAGATGTTTATTGAATACCGGCCCTGGTCATGATGTTTTATACCCCCGCAAACGAAGTTTGAGAGGGGGTATATTGGAGTCACTCAGTCGGTCGGTCGTTGTTCGGTCGGTCCGCATAAAATTTGTGGAGCGAACTACTTTCACATTCTTTAAGCCATTGCAATGAAACTTGAAATATGTTATCACCATCAAATGTAGATGTGCAAGACACAATTTTCATGCCTAGCGATTCACTCATTACTTTTGTGTCCTCTTGAACATAGCCGTATAGTGTACTAGTCAAAAGGGCGGCGGGGGTATTAGTCACCTCTGTAGCAGCTCTAGTTAGCTCCGCCCCAAGCAGAATACGTTAATGTTGGTTTGTAAAAAGCAGTATGGAAATAAACTTATTATTTGCCAGATAGCGATAGTTTGCAACAGCGCGTTTCATGAATTTGGAAGGAACATATATATATACATACTATAATACGTACATGCATACACGTCTATTGTCATTCTTGAAATCTGATAAGATTCATTCTATTTCGAAAAACGTTCAAGACCACGCATTCAAAGTTAAAAAAATATGTATGTTCTTGTCTTACCTAAGCGCCCAGTGAGGTTATTTTAACCATTAAATGCGTACAGTCAAACCTGTGGACAAAGGTCAAAATTGGGAAAGACAAAATGTGGGTTTTATTGACAGGTGACCCTTATTGGGAGGTCATTTTGTTCAAAACAATGATTGACAGTTATTTACAGAATGACCTTCAATCACAGGTTGGCCTTTATTCGGAGGTAGTCGCTAACGCAGGTTTGACTGTATATCATTTATTTTTATCACATTGAACTACATGTATCTGAATTGTGTCTGCTGTCTTTATCAGAAGTCATTTTAGTATTGTGTTGTTTAGATAGGAAGCAATGAACACCACAATTATCTGAATAGCGAATCTGACACGATTACACTTTTATTTCTTGTAGACTCGTGGTTTTGTCCAAAACAGTTCAGATGCAGAAACTCAACTTTTTGCTTATCCACTACAAAGGTTAGAAACACTGTATTTATGTATTTCTCTCTACCAGTTTACTACACAAAATCCCATCTGACAGCAATTTCACTACTTTGCTTGTTACATTCCCCTAAAACAGTAATTTTAGGAAAATTTGACACCAATCCGTCAAATGCAGACTATAATAAAAGCTTATTTAACCATTTTTACCAATATTTACTACAAAACTTATTTCGATATCAAAAACTAACGTATAGTGTAGAAGAAATAACATACCGCGAAACCACACATTGATATCACCTCATTATAACGATAGTGTTATTTTTTCAGTCAGGTTTTCAATGTTTACTCTACATTTTAGCTTGATTATGATCTCGTTAGATATCAATACGGACTAACTTGGTCCCAAAGGACTTAATTCTTGTACCAACATATACTATTACATGTACGAATACGGGATGACTTGCACGTGGAGTTGTCAATTCAGTGTTTGCGTTTTCGAATGCCTGACAATTTCAACACTGTTCTGTTTGATCAAAAAGTTCTACTACATTATGCGGTGTAACTTCTGAATTCCGAACCGTCTGAAATCCGGAATCTTCTGAAATCCGAACGATTTTCTGGGTCCGAAATTTTCTTCCTCTGTATCTATATAAATTATACCGTTATCGTACTTCTTAATTTCTAAACTTCCAAAATCTGAATTCCGAACGATATTTTCCAAAAGTTTGATTTATTCCGAGATCAGAATGGTGCAGAAACAATCAAACTTAATTAGTCCCGCGAATGTAAACTTCAAAATTCCGAACTTCTTTACCGGTTCCTAGTGTGTTCGGATTTCTGAAGTTATATTATACATGTATATATTTCAGCTATGTGATGGAACAAGAGATTGTCAGTTCGGGGACGATGAAACTAACTGCGAAATCCATTGTCCGGAAGCATGCACTTGTAGCTCAGCATTTACCGATTGCAGTGGCATGACTCTTAACGATAGGATATTTACCAGTTTGTCACAAGACATCCGAACTCTGGTTTTAAACCGCACAAATGTGGTTTTGGCCGAATTTAAGCAATCACCTCTCGCGAAGTTTACATACTTGGGTAAACTGTATCTATCTTCTTGTAATCTTCGCCATATTAGCAACTTCGCTTTCAAGAAGTTGAAGAATCTGTTCCATCTAGACCTCAGCTACAACAAACTGACCACTATATCGGCAATACTTTTTCGAGATCTTTTAAATTTGAGATTTCTCAATCTTGAAGGCAACAGGGATCTTTATAGCATACAAGCGAATGCGTTCGTAAATTTAAAATACCTAAGTAGATTAGATCTGTATGGCTCATCTCTTACAACAGTTTCACAAGGTATGCTTCGAGGACTAGATTCTTTGGAAATTCTGAACCTTTCTGGTAACGCTATATCATCGGCCGAGGAGCATTCATTCTTTAGCCTAGGCAGTCTCCGAATACTTGATATGTCAGGTAATAAAATATCATCTTTTGGTGAAAGTTTATTTGATGGACTTGAGAGTCTAGAGTCTATGTATACCGATTCCTTCCTATTTTGTTGCATTAAGCCAACTAATCTTAGTATATCACAATGTTTTCCATCTCCCGATGAGTTTTCGTCATGTTCTGACTTACTGCGCAGCGGGATCGTGCGTGTGTGTCTTTGGCTAATAGGTAGCCTGGCTTTTTTTGGAAATATTTTTTCATTTATGTTCCGTCTTATGTCAGAACGGGACACGCTTCAGAGTGGATATGGTGTGCTCGTCACAAATCTGACAGTTGCAGACATGATTATGGGTATATACTTACTAATGATATCCTCAGCGGACAGTTTATTCCGCGGTCGATATATCTGGAACGACTATTCCTGGCGCCATAGTTTTGGTTGTACATTTGCTGGTGTTCTTGGCATGCTTTCTGTGGAATGTTCCGTGCTTATCCTTACATTAATTACATTCGATCGTTTTAAATCGATCAGATTTAATTCTGGGTTCACAAAGTCAGTATCCATAAGTTTGGGTTCAATTGCTTGGTTTCTATCAGTTATTGTTGCAGTCTTGCCAATCTTGCCAGTTGCCCCAATTGAAAGCTACTTCGGAAATTCTTTCTACTCCGTATCTGGTGTTTGTTTAACTCTACCATTAACGTCAAGAAATATCCGTGGCTTGGGATATTCAGCCGGTATCTTGATTGTATTTAATTTTGTTTGTTTTGTGTCCATCGCTGTTGGTCAAACCTTTGTGTATGTAACTGTACGTCGGACAAAGCTTATGCTGGAGAGCCCTGATCGACGTGTTGAGTTCCAAATTGCCAGGCGATTATCTACAGTCGTTATCACGGATTTCATAGCCTGGTTTCCTGTCTGTGTCCTTGGTAAGTATTTCGTATTGAAGGGTTTAAATTCTCGCGTAAGTTCAAGTAAATATAATTTTGCAAATATGTTTGTTTCTCTGTCGTATACTTCGTTTTATGTTTTCTATCTAATTCCTGATAAGGTTTAAGTTTATTCAGAATACATCGTTAATACATCTACATAATATTTGTTACGATTAAAAATGATCTTTGAACAACCAAGTTAACGAAAAGAAATATAAAATATGACAATAAGTTCAAGGATATATAACGCGATTAAATAAATAAATAAATAGTACATGAACCTTTAATTACCTTGTTCTGTTGCAGCTTGTTTTGAAAGTAAATCTATATAATTCAGCTGCAAAATTGTATATTTTTTATGCCCCGGCATCTTTGATATCGGGGCATATAGTGATTGTCCTTTCCGTCCGTCCGTCCGTCCGTACGAGGTTAAGTAGATTGTACCGTTTCGTCTAGCACCAATGCCGTTTGCTAGAACGCTTTGATACTTACACAATAGTTGCGTATGAGCATTCTCAATCCATCCGTATCAAGAAATCCCACTTTGACATTGACCTTGGCTTAATTTGGACTGAAAATGATTCTGTACCAGGTTAAGTAGATTTTACCGTATTGTCTAGCACCAATACCACTTGCTAGAACACCTCCATACTTATACAGTTGTTGCGTATGATCATTCTCAGTCGATCCGTATCAAGGAATCCCACTTTGACCTTGACTAAATTTGGACTTAGAATGATTCTGTACCAGGTTAAATAGATTTTACCGTTTCGTCTAGCACCAATATCGCTTGCCAGAACGCTTTGATACCTTTACAGTTGGTTGTTGCTTATGACCATTATCAATCCACCCATAATTATCAAACACCGACTTTGACCTTGACATTGTTCAAATGGGCTATTGCTTTACAAGTATGCCACTGGGGACAAACGCGTCTATTAAACGCAATGTATCGTTTTGTACTTAGTGTGCCTTACATTAAATCATTTTCCTCATTTTCCATCTTTATACAACCAGACTGACTTGTACACCTTCGTTGAATTAAATCAGACTAGACAATGAACAAAACATTTATATCCCCATTGACGTCAGTACATATCAGATTTTAGAGATATTATCGCAATGTTGTCTTGTTTAAGACTTCTTTTTCTCTTGTTAACTAAGATGTCTTTAAAATCCTAATACGACTATTTATAATTACGTTACTGTCTGCATTTAATGAACATCATAATTGCCACAACCTATATCTTGCAACCCTTATGGTCCTCTTCTGAGCAAATTCAAGTAAGAATTTTAATAATCTGCGTAACAACGCAAAGAAGTACGTATCGTGTTACAAAACCGTTTTATACGGAAGAATGCGTGGAGATTATACAGGTTTTGTATTGAGTGGATTATTTGGTTGAATAATCAGTTCTAGTGAGTCTCTCCGACTGAGGACATCAAATTCAAATTTTATGTATTATCGGAGTCTTTAAGAGTTCCCAAAATTGTTAACATTTAGAATATTGCTTTACGTGCAATTCTGTTGTATACATATATACAAATACCAACATAACGTTCAATTATACGAGAGTGCGGCCAAACATTTAGTTAAACGACAGTCGCCTTATACGAGAGTGTGGCCCAACATTTAGTTATACGACAGTCGCCTTATGCGAGAGTGTGGCCCAACATTTAATTATACGACAGTCGCCTTATGCTACGACAAATGGGTACATGACTTAAGATAACTGTTTTTCCTGGGCGAGTCGACCACGATTGCAGTTTTTCCCTTGAAAGTAATAGTTGATATAACGTGTTTATTCATATACTGTAAATATGATAAAGATACTACGTTTATTTCCGAATTGTTTCAACAATATGTAATGATATTAATCCACATGTCGTCACAATATATGACTCTTGCAAATCGCACAGCATTGTCTGATTTTGTTTTACAATTTAAGATGACATTTTGGACTGAAACATTGTGCTTGGAGGCAAAACTTTTGAGAATGCATATTGCTCAAACGAAGTGCAAGGCTATAGCCTCCGATAGATTGTACTTTGACCTCCAATGTTTTTGTATGTTCCTATACAAGTGTTAGTTGGGATTTTGTTGAAGTTATTTTGAGAAGGTAGTTCGTTTCGGGGTATGTCAGATATTTTTCTAGGAATTATTCTCTTGGTTGCATTCAGATCGTTTCAACTGACAGATGAAATATTTTGTGTAATGATAATATGGCCTCTGATGGGAACAAAGTTTTTTTTTAATATTGCAACCATATAATATGTCGATAAAAACATTCGATCATATTTAGATTTGAAAGCATCAGAATGATATGCTTATTATATTGTAATATAGACCAGAGAAGAGTTCCTAGAAATAACACGCATGTGAATGGCATCACACCTTCTCCAAAAATACTACCTTCGTCCAAACCTCTGAACCCCACTCCCACCATATGTATCAAGAACAAAAACAGAATACTTAATGAACGGACAGTTACATATAAATATACTTATTAAAGGTATACATACATTAATGGGAGGAGAGGTCAGTGGTGTTGTCTACACATGGATTGCAGTTTTTGTTTTGCCATTCAACGCGGCTTTAAATCCAATTATTTATACATATTCCTCGTTCAGCAACTCCGAGCTTGGTCGCAGGGTAAGTGCTAAAAGTATAATCTTTTTATGAATTGGAAACCATGTTTTTAGTTACCTACTTAAAGTTACAAATACCTTCTTCAAGCGCCTTATATGTGGCATTGGTGATCATTTCTGTGAATTCTCTCTGTCTGTCATTATGTGTTTAATTATGTATATTTTCTTTGCAGCCAAATCTTTAGGTCATCAGTATGTTAAACACGATCTCTTCCGTCATCCATTTCTCTTATCTCATTTTTAAACTTGGTCTATGTCTCTGGTCTTACCTGTTGTAGAGATATAGTCCAGTCGGCGTCTCCTCAAGAAAATTCCCATTAAAAAAGGAATTCACGAAAACAAGAACGTTAATGAACTTTCCATGAATAGTTCATGAAGTATGCATTTATAACCAATTGAGAGGGGTATACAATATTTTAAAGAACAAAGTTTGCCTTTTTCTGATTGAACTTACAAGATACTTACGGCCCATTCTCACACAACTTGGACAATTGATGTCCTCAGTATAGAAAATGATGACGATTTTCAATGAAAAGGAAAAAAAGTTAACACTTTGTTTGGTGTGAACAATTAATATAAATACTTAAAAATGAGCTTACATTTTGGTGAATAAATAGCTGTTTTGGTCTATATTAAGAAGGAATAGTTATGCAGGTGCGTCTAAAATGCTGTGTCTCCAGGTACATAATACAAAATAAAATCCATCCTGTAAAACAGCTACGACATAAATCCAGCACAGTACCGAATATATTTCGTAGTTAGTAATGAGTGCCAGCCAGCTGAACTATTTGTTTTTTAAAAAATCTATCAATTAACGAAAATGCACACATTTTGGGTCGTGTCTCCAAATTATCGAAATCAACGGGACAACATTTAACACTCAAGTCTTAATGTACAAAAGAATAACTTTTGACATAGTTAATGTGCTTTTTGAATTCGTAAAATGTAATAAAATGAATGTTGGTATCAATTTATATCTACGTATTATACGAGAACAAAGGATAGGTCATGAAATCCGAATTTACTACCGTAATTTTGATGCAATAATCAACGAGTCCGTAGCAAAAACTGAATTGAAATCCATATCATTGCATATAAAGATGGTATAAAAGCTTAACATGACGAGCTATATTCCCCACCAAGGTATCGCAGAAACTTTTCTTCATACGTGTAAAAAATATTCGATTTTGCTGTGTTAGAATCTAGAAATTTGAAATTAACATAAGCAACGGGACGTTAGCAACGGGACACACACTGTCAGGATAGGACTAAATCTTGCACATTCTTGCCGCTATAATATACATTTGGGCTCATATATGCTTCAAAACGTCAACCATATGTTTATAATTGTCGTCTGCCATCGATTTCAGAAAAAAAACGGGTAAAAACACATCCGCCTAAACTTCGTTTTTGAGGCGAGTAAGGGTTGATATCGTCTAAAGTGGTGAATAGCTTATAATTTATAAGCTGTTACTGATTTTGCTTGTTGACTTATTAATATACCGTTTTCAAGCCACTGCCCTATTTTATAAAGTCTCATAGACGTTTTCTGTGTTATGTAATGAAGGCCTCGTTGATTACGTAGTGATTGTCCCGTTGATTTTTTATTGGACTAACATTTTGATAATAACAGTAACAATTTGTTTAGTATTTATGTACATTTATTAATTTCTAAATATGTTCGGACAGCATGCAGAATTCAAATACACAAGTAAATTTGGTGTAATAATGTCTGATTAGATGTGTAGAGTGCATTTAGCACGCAATCATATTCGATGTAGGTCAGTATTTACATCTTTTTAAAATATAATTGTTCAATATTAATACAAACTGCACTTAAAGTATAAAAAAGATGTATATAAGTATTTTGCAGTGTCTTGCGTTTAGTATCCCCGTAACATATCGAGCAAAACTGATAACACATTTAAGTGGAACGGAGAAATGCAGTTGTCCCGTTGATTATTCAAGAGTTGTCCCGTTGATTACGTACAACAAATCTATGAATTTTCAGCCATGTTGGTTAGTTATCGAATTGATGCATATACTATTATATTCGGAACCATGCATATTCGTATTTGCATTATGGCGAAGTCCAATTCGCAAAGAATTATAATCTACGGGACAACTCTTGAATAATCAACGGGACAACATTTCATTCGTGTGATAAGTTCAATCAGTTTGTCTGACGAGTAATATATTCGCTTTCACCATCGTAAGCATATACTTGTTTCGATTAAATAGTTCAAATACATTTATCTTCTTTAAAGTGGTTTTATTTCACAACTTAATACAAAGTTTTTCAAAAATGAAGTAAAAATTATTAATATATTTTCAAAAAGCATGACATAATCCAAGTATTCCTCACTCAAGGGGGGAAATCGCGAGCTTATATCATATTTTATCCTATTTTGCACAGATATTTATTGGTTACTTGTACAAAAGTTATACCAATTCATAGTTATATAACATCGAACTATCATGGGTACTGTTTAAAAATGCAGTAAAAAATACAGCAACAAGACCAATTAAACATCCGAATCTCGAAAACTGTTAATATGTTGCTGGTAAAATTTTGGAAATCAGTAGTTTATATGTATCCTGATATGATGCTAAGGAAATGAGTAAGTTCTGGGAGTACAAATGTCCAAGTTGTGTGAGAATGGACCTTACAATGTCTAATCATCATTGCACCTTTACATTGGCAAATCAGTCAATGCAATATTATCTTAATAATTTACTTAATGTAATTTGTGGCATTTTGATGGTCGATGACAGAAAATAAACTATTTCAGGTTAACGAAGGTTAAATTTTACTTTTATTTTTACATTTCTTCATTTTGGGTTACATCCGTATTTCTATAAGAAACGTCTAGTGAATGCTCGACAAGGAACCACCGGCTGTTAAATATATATTGGTCACAAACATGTATAAATATTGCGCAGGTAACAATATACATGTACTGTATAGGCTATGTGAGCAATATTTTTTATTCCGAGAAATGTATCTTCATGATGGTCAATATAATACTAATAATAACCCAACGTGTGTCAAGGCCTTTTACGCTGATCTGTTTTTCAGTGTATTATAACTAGCGTCGTTCCTTTCTGTCAAAGCTGTTACCAGTAACGTTACTAAATTCTGTAAGAACACTTTTTTATAAATTGCATTTGCTGTTGTTTTAATTGTAGATCTTGGAACGTCTTGGATTCCAAACCGCAAGATTTTCAACCCAAAGTCAAGGTAATATCATACAAATTATTGTACATACATATCTCATGTTTGAAACATACTTCTAATCTAATTCCACACTTTAATTCTTAAACTTTATTATTTATTTGTAGAGTGATATTTATATCTTATCATTAAAATCTAATTGATTGTTGTGACTATCCCATAATTTCATTTTATAGACTTTAAAGAATAAGAATTTGCGAGACATTAATTAATTATGGTATTCAATTTTTAATTCAGTTTGTTTTTTTCATAGTTAGTAAACCAGTACGTGCATAAAATTGTGAAATCGTTCTATGAAGGTTAATATCAGTCGTTATTACATCATCACGTTAATATGAATAAATACAAAGACTACTAAAGTCAATTAAATACCAATTACAGTCAAACCTGTGTTAGCGGTCACCTCCGAACAAAGACATCCTGTGAATTAGGCCATTCGGTTTAAAAGCTACCACTGATTATTTAGAACAAATGACCTCCGAATAAACGCAACCTGTCAATAAAGGTCACGTTTTGTCTTTTCCGGGGTTGGCCTTTTTCATAGGTTTGACAGTATGGATGATACTATGCACACTCGGAATAAATGTTAATCAATAACATGCGCGGGGTGATCGTGGTCGAGTGATAACACGATCGACTACTAAACATAAGGGACGCTTTTTCAGTCTCCTCATCCCAACTACCGATCTAAATACTGTGTACTGTGAACAGAAAATCACGGGAAACAGGCAAGTCGTGTATCGGGCACGACCAAGAGCCAGTAAAAATATATGAAAAGAGTAGGGATAAAAATGCCTAGTTCTTCTGCATCCCCCCTCTTTCTCTTTCTCTGGGGAGGGCTGTGAACTATCCATAGATGTCGAAAAGGTCGTTAAACAACAGATAAATAACAACAACACATTCAAGTATTTTTCAATGATATACGTTTGTTTAAAGGTCACATAAGGACACAATGTACTAGTATTATATCACCGCATGCTCGTAAATCTTGTATGTATGTCTTGTAACCATTTAACCGCTCATTACCTTGAAATAAGACAATCTGGGTTAAGTAGCCGACCCAATTTCCTGTCAAACCTATAAAAAGCAATAGGTAGCAGGTGCTTAAGCTAAGACCTAATTTTATAGTTCATATTCTTATATAGCATTTCGTTACATAGCTTTACATACTTATACTCAGACAAATCAAATAAACGAATGGACGAGTTCTTAAGTGTTCCGACGAATGTTTTTGGAATCTACTTCGATATCTCCTTGGTTCCAGATACCAGATGTACAATAACACTTATATAATTACGAAACATGTGACACATCATGAATTGTTACAAAAGTTTCCGATAAATATTCCGATAAGTTTATATTATCAGCCAATATCATGTACTTATGACAAAAACATACACTTACTCATTTCGGATCGTACCTTAATTACTTAGTCCAACATTTTCTTCTCTTCTGACCAATTCACTGTACTGCACTTAGTGTCCCATTTTCTATGTGGTCCTGTGAGTTGGGTGATTTTAATGTATTGGAGGATAGTATTTATTTGGTTATGTCTGCTTTTGGTAAAGTTTGGGTATTGGAGGTGTGTAATTAACATTGTTTACCATATACATACGTTTTGTATTTATATAGCACTCTGTTCATATTTGAACAAAGTTCAATAGCGCTGAACAGTAATCCACCATAAAAGCTTATAATGAACAGGAATGAAAAAAGAAAAGAGGAATATAAAAATAAGAAGTCCATAGTTCATGGCGGAGAGCTAAAAATGAAAACAAAAAACGAAATACCACAAGTCTGGATTAAAAATAATGTGAAATTTAAGGGGTACGTGGGGTATTTTGTACGTGCTTTTAGTTTTTTAATCATTTTCTTATCTAAATTGCTATTTACAATAAAATACATATATTCTGTTACAATATAACTATTTGAAGTAAATCTTGGATATCATTATTATATAATAATGTATTATGTATAACATTACAGTATCGTTCTACAAGACAAGAGTTCATGCCATGTACAGGTCTGGAGGTGTTGCTTTGTGTCTGCAGAAACAGCACAAACAAATACGTCAACTATTTGCTGGTGATAGGAATGTATCTTTATTAACTGTGTTTGACATCACTTGTCATCTGGCTTCTGTTATTGACGAGTTACATGAAGCCAATCTTACGGTTAGTCGTTTTAACGAAGACCAACTTACAGTATTTCTGGAAGACATTCGGGTAAAAGAGTTTTCATTTTTAAAGAAACAATAAGTAAATAAGAGTATATTAAATTAATAGTACATTGTCATGTTTGCATTTATGCATAGTACTATTTACTAAGTACATGTAATGTCTTTTTTACTTCACATCGATTTTGTTGGAATAAATCTCGACTCATATATAATATGCTTTTGTGGTTTGCACATTTACAGCATTGGTATGAAAACTACTTCTAAGTGATTGCATTTTTGCTGAATGCGTTGTTAGGTTTTATACACTATATGTCTATAATACATGATACACGTACGTGTACATTAACAAAGGTCATATTTTGTCTTTCCTTTCCGTAGGATGGCCTCTGTTCATTTTGACTGTATTCGGAAACATAATCAAACAATTTAATGCTGCTGATGTTGTTATTTTATAATTTTTTATATCAGTATTGTATGTATACATGGTGTATTGTTAAATCTAATCCTAAAAAGTACTTGCTTCACCACTCGAGCGTTACTACAGTACAAATACCACTAATAGGGATCTTGTTTCTATCAACAATAAGCATACATTGTTAAAATGTCATTTTATTTATTAAAATGACGGTTGGATCTATTAATCTATAAATAATGTTATACAATGTATAACAACTAAATATATAACAGCAAAGGTGGGGATATGAAGTGTCACAGCAAAACGTGTCTGACTGACACATTTTGCCCCCTTATGTATAACCGTGACTTAGTGAATATCTATCTACTTCGTAAGTAATTTATCATATTGAGTTGACCATAATTTGAGAATGAGAATTTAACCTTTATATGTGTGTCTAACTTCTGTCTTTAAAAACTTTATGATACATAACTATATTCAAATTTCACATATCAATGTTATATATTTATTTCTTAGGTATAGGTTGTTTGCCCTAATTTATTTGAGCCTCTGATATACTAGTACGTCCCAAACCGATCCATTAAAAAAAAAACTTTTGTACAGTTTTTATTCTGCCTATACTATAAATCTATGTAGCAAACCTCTTTAAAAGTCATGTATACTATTCGTTTGAATACAAGCGTATCATAAACATATGATTATGGTTTACTAAAGAAAGTACTAAGTATCAATGTATCAACTGTCGCGTAACATTTTTTCTTACTTTTAACCTTCACCTATCAAAATATTAAATGGTTCTATCTCAGAAATAAAATACCTTTGTATTCAGATGGTAAAAAGACTACATGGTGTGAATGGTTTATTAATGTCTTTTTTGTCATTAAGTGCAGATGTGTCTGAAACTAACGTAAAAAAGTGTACTTAACGACTTCTGTGGTGTTAATGCCAATAGCATTTACTTCTCTGATTATACGTATGTGGTCGTAATTCAATCTTTATGTAAGTGATAATTAAGCTGTCTAGTGTTTGCTAGTTACAACAGTGTTTTATTAAATAACTATTTATTATCAGCCGCCTAACTTCTTTACTGCCTGGAGTAATTAATGCAGTGGCATTTCCAATAAGCGGGCCAATGTCTGTATCACTTCACGGCCCGGGACCGAAAAGTGATATAGATATGAAGCCCACATTTTTAATAATTTGATTGGCTGCTAGAACAGTCGCAAAAAGTGATTTAGATATTTAATTAAATTGTAAATAAAGTTATTTGATATAGGCCCTGTTATTGCTTAGGTTAATACTACAAAAGTAGAATGGTCCAATTTTCATTATGCCTTTGATAGTTACTTCCGGTACTATAATTTTATTAACGTCACATTTCATAATTTTGGAAAGAGTTCTTGCCCTTGTTATAAAATAAAAAAGTATTAATATCTGTAAGTGTTGCACAGTGACCAATATTCCTCTTTATAAAATTTAATTAATACTGTGTTGTTGCTTCTTTTTAGGAATTGATGGTTTTTCTTATTTAATCTTTGAAAATCGGGTTACTCCCATAGACTTCAATGCAACTTTAAAGGGAAGATAACTCAATGGAATGTCATTTTTTAATCCCATGGTTAATCCATTTCTATCACGAAAACCTATTTTTTTCCAAAATCTGTTTTATGAGAAAAAAAGGAGTTAGAATACTTAACACCTTAAATGTTCCTTTTATTCCAGTGTTTCTTAATTCATGAATATGTTTAACACCTTTTCAGGATTCAATTAAAGTCGTTATACGGGGAATACCTCGTGCAAGCCAAAACGAGGCTGACAAAGCTACAAATATACTAGATGTAGGTCGAGTCGTTGCATGGATGTTGAAACGGTACAACATTAAAAAACTTCGCAACGTTGACAGGACCGTACACAAATATTAGACTAATAATCTGAAGATCGAGTGTCTTGTCAACCGATCATACAATTAATGTACTGTGGTGTTAACCTGTGAACGTTTATGTCAATGTGTGATAAAAACTACTCATATATGTTGTTATAGGTCTACTCGTCCGTCACATGAGGATTGTAGTAATCTCTCTCGATTATTTTCTAAAACACATTTGTCATACAGTATTAGGCGTAAGATTTGAAATTTGAAATGTGTTCCTTAACCATTGTCATTATATGTTTTGTTTATTTGTTTGAGTTATACGCCCCTTTTCAACAGTCAGAGTCATATGAGGCGGACAGTTAATCTAACCATCATTCCTGGGAATAACCAGTACTAGACTCCCACACTCCGTAAGCAACTATCTACTTTCTCACATAAAGAGACATGGTCGGTAGCAGGGTTCGAACCCATGACCCTCTATCAGTGAGAGGTTAGTGATTTGAAGTCAGTGACCTTAACCACTCGACTACCGAGGCGGGTCTCGTTCAATGCATGAAAATAACAAATTATCGTTTCCAATACCTGCTTGAAATCAAATACATGTATACCCGTATCATGGCGTTTTCTTATATCTGGTTGTAAAGAGTTAAAATAATTGAGATATTAATTTGAATGTACAAATTCTGTAAGTTATTTATACGAACTTCATTGTAACAGTTACAAATTATGGTTTACAGTTTAGTTACTCAGTATAATATAGTATTGTGACAAACGGTATAAATACATCATAAAGCATTATTTGAAACAGACTGTATGGCATTGTGTTGATAGAACAACAATATGATGGTGATACATGTACTATAACAAATTATAAAATACAAAGTAAATAAACATGCATATAAATTGGAAACTATCAATAGATAGTGAAGGTCACAGTAACAATATAATTACTGTGGAATCATTAATTTTCGTTGGGGATTCAATTTCGTGGATCGACTCATCCACGAAATCTAATCCCCACAAATTCAAATACGGAGATAAGGCATTTCTTTTCAAAAATCAAAATCCACGAATTTATGTAAAATAGTCATTTTAGTAAAAACCACGAAAATTGAACCCAACGAAAATTAATGATTCTACAGTATTTAGTTAGGGATTGTCACGTGGTGTCTTAATAGTTCTTAATATTAAATACTATATTACTTATCATATTTCGATTAATCTATTGACCTTTACTTCACACATAAATCGTTGGAAACGTAAAATATTGGTTTGTTTTACGATACTTAATTGAATTTTGTGGTAATGAGCTGGATTGTGCATCGTCCAGATATCTTCCTTGATAGTTGAAACTGTGTTACTTCGCCGATACCGTGCATATTCGTTGGAAAATAAAATGAAGGAGAAAGCGATACAACTGGAAAGCTTCTTCAATGTTATATACACCAAAACAGTACAGTTCTGCTTAAAAGTATACACACGATTTAAAGCAATACCAACTCAGGTATGGTATTTGAATTCACTTCGGTCTCGGAAGTTATTTCACTTACATCTTTTTTACCAAATTATGATCATACAAAAGACATGTTTCATTAGGTTCCGTCCACACATTCCTAATAAATCTAAGTTCATTTGCTTAGTGTTACCACTTCGGAAGTAATAAGAGAATAGCATACTTGTTGTCAGCTTTTGATTTTTTATGAAAATGACATTTAAGCTATAATGACAATCATCGTATCTCAGATGCTCTATTACCACAAATTGTAAAAGCCAGGTGTGACTTATTTTTTCATTCGTGACATATACTGTACCAGCTATCGCCATCGCCAAGTATTATATATACGTATGATCTTTATGATAGAAATATTTTGTTCATGAAATAATCGGTGCTCCATGATAATAATCATATACGCACTGAACTAGTAGAATAAAGCTATAAGAAGGCCTGAACTTAAATCTATTTACAGCCCACCTATAGTAGTTCGCGATAAAAAGCTGCACAAGAATTACAAAAAGAAGTCAATCTTTTTTTATCGAAAGTTTGTCGTCTGACTATACAGTGAGCTCCAGTGCAGAACGACACGGCATAGCATGGTACACATATTAAGCATGAAACATAATAACACTGTTTTGATAGGAATATAATTACTTGTACATGTGTAACACAGTGGCCTCACATATTTTGTTTTTATATGTGTATGAATGCAATTAATTGATTTACGTTACCATATTTTCGTTTGTCATTAACTTGTAGTTTTTTCCATTATACTTATGTCGTTTGATGTGTTTGTCTCTCCAGAGTGATGGAAGGTGATTTCAAGTTAATGGTCTGTTTGCAAACTATGCTTTTGAATTAGTTTAATCTGAAATTGTTCCCTTATTCGTAGCTTCAATTATTCTAAGTTTGACAAAGTAATAACACGTTCACGATTTTTTTAAAATCCCCGACCAGAGCCCCATTCTAATTAGTATATTTGACCTAAGCCCTTTCTAAAATCCTGCAGAATCTTGCAATTATTTGCCAGTTTTTGTGATTAAGTGTAAACAATTAAATATTCATATTTTGAATGGTCACCTGACCATTATATTATGTGTTTTTAAAACGGATCGCACTCTGAATTAGAGATAGAAGAACCGCAGTACAAACGGTAGAATGCAATCAGCGAGAGAGCTGACAACAATTTTGATAGTTAAACGGTACTCATAGATATAATTGATATTAGAATTGGTATTTGAAAAACTCTTTGAAAACAAAGTACAAACTGTATTGTTTTTTTATTTTGATTAAAAATTTAGTTACGTTATACATGTTAGCTATTGGCAGAGGAACTAAATTGCTCCCCTGAAAGTTTGGATTTCAAGACCGTAAGTTAATCAGTTTAAATAAACAAATACAATACATTACATTATAGTGCGATTTTATTATACTGTCAAAGCTGCATAATTATACGGTCAGTGATTGCATTTATGTTTAGCTTCGGTATAAGGTTCGATTACTTTCGTAATTTATGCGATAAGTTTCGTTTTACCGTTATGCAAACACGTTGATTGGAACACTCCTTAACGGTGAAATAAACGAAAACTATCGACTATGGTACGAAGCTAAAGATAATCGCATCCAGCAACCGTGTAAATATTCAGCTTTGACAGGTTAATAAAATCGCAATATATATGTACTTTACCTGTTATTGTCACTGAATTTTAACTCACTCGGTTGAAGTGCCTGACCAACCAATTTACTCATGAAAAAGTCACCTTGCTTCGGCGAATATTCAAAACGCACGAGAAACTACGATTCGTGATAGCGTGATTCTGGGGTTAAACACGTCACCTATATAAATATGATCATTCCTGTCATCAACAGAACAAACATAGATCGGTAATAATGCCAACAGCTCTTTATGACATGAAGGAGGATTGCCTTCTGTAAGAAATTACGAGTAAATCATTTATAGATAAAGGGATAAAGAAAATGATTTAAATGGGGATGATAATACGGGGGAGTGAGTACACTATACAAGAAAACAATGTAATAAGTGTATAATGTCATATTATGGTGAAAAATGTCCAATATATTTAACAGAAGATTATTGTGCTCTACTATTGATACCACTTTTATAAATCAATGCTTACACATAGAAGTATTGACAGAAAATATCTTAAGGATATATTTCATTATTTCAAACTTTCATCGCTTTTAATGTTTTTGTTATCAAAATATTTGTACAACAATTCAAATACATATTTCTGTTGATTTTGACAACGTTTTCCAGTACGTAAGCCCCAAAACATTTTTAATCTTAATTCTTTACATTTCTTCATCATTTCACGTCTTTAAAATACAACTTAAGAAGTAACATGCTGACATGAAGTAAGTACATAGATTCAACGTGTACCTTAAAAAAAGATTAAGCAAAATACGCGAACAGTCATCACGTGATACGCAGAATACGAATCTACGTCTAAACACTAACCGCATTACTGAACAAAGCATTCATTCACAACAATATTCAAGCATTGAATCAAGTTTGATTAAGTTGTCTGTCCCACTGGAAGCATGTCTAGATTGCTATGTGCTAGTTTTTTACACCATGGAACACAAAGACACAGATGATCTTAACTAAATCATTGCATGTCTGGACTATACATTTTTATTTATTTGTCTCTTGTAACGGCCCATTCGACTGCTATGGTTATTTTAGGACCGTCACATAGAGGGGAGAGAAGAAACAAGAGAGCCGGACATTTATATACTTAATCTTATTTCGAATAGTTCTTCCCGGTTCTTTATCGTGCCGGGTATAAAGCACCGTTTTCCTGTGATTTTCTAGACGGGTTTTGCGAGAGAAGACGTCATACAGAAAATTTACATATCTAATGCTGAAACACTGGATGTTATTTTAGGCAATAAAATGCGTTTTAGATTGTTCGAACCAATAATAAAACGACGGTTTATTGCCTAACGTAAAAATAACACAAAAACGCTACATGATAAAATACAGCCAACAACACATGATCATTTGATAAATGTAAATTCCTGATATCAATACGAATTTACCTTTCATAAATAAGGAAGCATAATAAATTCCATTTCATGGGAAAATAAAGGAAGAATGGCTTTTAAATAACCTCGTAGATATTCAAGTTCCTATGTCCTATTGAAACATCATACAAACATCTTCAATGCAATATCAGTCAATATATTCAATAAAAAAGCAACAAATAAATGCACAACAAATGTGAACACACTGTTCAACTTTTATATTCGGTTACTTAGATTTTTTGAATATTTTACAAGTTTATGACGCGTGTCCATTTACATAATTATTTAAGGCAATCAAAGACATTAACTACATAAGATGTCAAATGGCATAATGTTTTTGAATAAGACGAGCCCAGGATAGAATGAAGTGAACTGCATAATATTAAATAAAGTAAGTGATAGTACTGCTCACAAATTATTCAGAATATGCCATGTTGACCATGCTAAAAGTGATTGGTGTATAACATAGAAATGCGTCTAACCTTAAGATTTCATCTAAGCCTACTACAACAATTACCATTCAGCTATTATTCATAATGGTGCTTGGTATACATGGAACAAATCAATGTAAACTAATTTCATTTATTTCCATTAACGATATCAACATATATTTTGATGGACATTATATCAGCTTGTCTATCTCACATTTTGAAGATAAATGTTTTCTGTCACGAGACAATACCTGTTCATGATGTAATACTAGTTTAATTATCATATCAAGTCACACATTATTTCAGACCTTAGCAAACTCTAGATGAATAATGAATCAGCTTTTCTTTAAATTGCCTCGTGATTAATCATTCAGTGTTTGTTCATTTGGAAATATCTAATGATCACGTAACAAGAAAAACTATAACGAAACGTCATAGGTAGATGAATTACAAGAAGCATTGCTTTATGTTTTTTGTATGAAGTTGCTTTTTTTCATAAAGGATATTGACTGTATATTTTATTCAATCATCCATTATGGAGAGTATAACATATTTACATGTTATGAATAATACACATATATTGACAATCATGAGTATTTGACAAATGAATAAATTAATGTATATAGTTCACAAGCACATGGTAATATCATACCCTGCATCAATCGAAGAGAATATACCCTAAATGCTAACAAATTCACCATTATCTGCTGTGATACAACCACATTGAACTTCAAATAGCATTTCCGATATTATGCCTCACAACAACTTATCTAGGTCAACATCAATGAGCAATGCCTGCATGATTTACTTACCTATCAACAATTAACAAAAAAGGAGACGAACAGATTCAGTCAAACATGACAAGTTACGCGACGAATAGCCAGTCCAATGATTCACCAATCAAAATGACCGATATCACAATTTGTAAATCAAATAGCCAGGATTACCCAAACTAGCATAGGCACTATACTATATACCCGCAAACAACTAGAATAAACTCATACACATGGCTAAAATTTGTCTAGAAAAAAACCCTTAAAATATACCCAAGCCCAAGAACGGCAACACTTGACATTAAACCAAATTTTTCAAAAAAAAAGAAAGCAATACTGTTTCCTGCTGACATCAATTGGCACTGCAAATACATATACATTAACACATATACATGGATATACATGGATATAAAACATGGTAGCAAAAATATAATTTACACATGAAATAACTTCAAATAGGGTCCATGTCATGTACATCAAAACCGAGGATGACACAAAAAAGACGAACTCCTACTGCTATTGTGATCACCTGTGTTGATGGAATGACATAGCGAGGTATTTTTATCACTGACAATTCTAAATGATAACAAGTCGTATTATTTTCAATGAGCTAAATATTTGACCAGGTCATTAGTTAATAATTAAGTTTTACTCCAATTATATTCTAGCACTTTGCTTTATCAAAAATGTTTTCCAGGGTACCTTTTTATCAAGGAGGATTCGAGAGCATTTGAGAAGTAATATAACTGTATGAAAACTGATACAATACAACCACACACTTCAAACCTTTTGGCCTCATACATAATTAGCTCACCTGGCACATAGTGCCAGTGTGGGTTTTTAGGATCGAGCTATGTCCGTCGTCCGTCCGTCGAAAGCAATTTCTTTAAACCATCTCCTCCTAAACCACTCGGTCAATTTCAACAAAACTTCACAGGTGTGTTCCTTGCTTGAAGCTCTACCAAAGTTGTTCAAAGAATTCCATTCCATGCAGAACTCTGGTTGTCGTCGCAACCAGGTGGATCTTTTTATGAAATCTTCAAAAATCTACTAAAACACTAGGGGACCTAGAGCGTGTAGCATTGTCTAGTTGACCTCTACCAAGTTTGTTCAAATCATTGCCCAATGGTCAAAATAGGCCCCGCCCTGGGTTTACTCGATTAATATAGGCTTATATAAGAAAAAATAAAATATCTTCTTCTCCAAAACCGCAAGACCTAGAGCTTAGATATTTCTACCAAGTTTGTTCAAATTGTGGCCCCGGAAACAAAATTGGACCTGCCACGGCGTTACCTTTATTCTCTATTATACAATTTAAAAATCTTCTTGTCCAAACCCACAGGGCCTAGAGCTTAGATAATTTGGTATGTAATATTGTTTAGTGGACCTTTTTTAAGTTTTTCAAATTATAGCACCGGTGTCAAACTCGGCCCCGTCCCGGGGGTCACTTGATTCATATAGGCTTATATAGAAAAATTAAAAGAATCTTCTTGTCCAAAACTGCAAGGCCTAGAGCTTAGATAATTTGGTATGTATTATTGTTTAGTGGACCTTTTTTAAATTTTTCAAATTATAGCACCGGTGTCAAACTCGGCCCCGTCCCGGGGGTCACTTGATTCATATAGGCTTATATAGAAAAATTAAAAGAACCTTCTTGTCCAAAACTGCAAGGCATAGAGTTTAGATATTTGGGATGTAGCATTTTCTTGCAGACCATCACCAAGTTTGATTTAATTGTGGTAAGGGGTCACCGCCCCGGTGTTACTTGTTTTATACAGGCCCATATAGGAAAAATTAAAAAATCGTCTTGTCCAGAACCACGAGGCCTAGGGCTTAGCTATTTTGGATGTAGCATTGTCTTGTGGACTTCTACCAAGTTTGTTCAAATCATGGCCCCAGGGTCAATATTGGCCTAGCCCCGGGTGTCAGTTAATTTCAACAAGTACTTGACAGTTGGAAGTAGATAACTCTTTACCATGACAAATAAATTTCCTTGATTGAATTATCTCTTAGTGTTACGATACTCACGTGAGCGATATAGGGCCATGACGGCCAACTTATTTCATTTTGCTTAGCAACTTACTTAGGCATCTATGGTCGAGTGGTTATGGTCTCCGATTAGTGATCATTTACCTCTCTATGCTATGAGTCCGAATCCCAGCCATGATCTGATTAATTTCACACGAGGAAACCGTCGAGTTGGTTCACGGAAGGTCGGTGGTTCTATCCAGGTATACACTCGGTGTCTTTCTCCACCGTCAATGCTGGAAAAAGGTAACGAACCTGGCCGTTAGACCCTAGTGAATAAGATTATTCATTAATAGGTTCTTTATACTAGTACATAGGGCTGAGTACCGGTTCACGTATCGTATCGAATACCGGTTTATAGGGCTCGGTTGATATATCGTTAATGTATCGAACAAATATCGATCAAAACAAAAAAGGATTTTAAAAACATGTTTTGGACCGTGTTTTGTGGATTTTCGTCCATTATTATTTGGTATATAAGTAGCCTATGCAGCCAAAATTTGAGTTTGTGTCAAATACTTGTGCCAGTACAGTCAATGTTTCTCAGTAGTTCTGATTTTATTTCAATATAGAACATCAAATGATATATCTGATATCGATCATTCTGTATCGATATAAATATCGTATCGATATTTTTTATCGATACTCAGCCCTACTAGTACAGCACCTGAACTATACGGCTCTCTGTGGAAAAAACAGGATATGCATGTATAACTTTCAACACCCAACAATAGTATGCAGCACTCATTTGTTTTTTACTGTGCGCCCCGAAGGCTAATATTAATTTCGAATTCCTACTAATCCGTAAATTTCATTAAACGAACAAAACATAATTGATAGATCAAAATCAATGTATCATGATTCTAAATATCTGATAATTTCGTTATTTTATTGAATGATTAATTAAGCCTATTTGGTTATGATTGAACGGCCAGGAACGGCATATTCTAGATTAATGCACGCCCCATTTGTCATTACGAAAACGACAAATCACCACACTACAAATTGAGTTGTTGTTTGCTTAGTTACAATCCTTCTGTTGATACAGTGTCGTCACTGAAACAAAGTTAAACATTGTATCATTGTATGGTATTTTGATTCCGTAATGGAACCGATACAAGTGGTCTTTGATAAATTTCATTTGATCGAGGTGTCTTTTTTAATACACGAAACATGGCATCTGCAATTTGTGTTACGCAAAGAATGTACTCTTATTTTCTGCGATTTATATCATATTACAAACATGAAATTTATGAGATTTCAATTGGTGTTTATCGTAAACTGTGTAAAAACTGTATGCATGCTATTATGTGAATTCACCTGTATACTGATCCCTAATAGAGATTGTCCATATTGTATCTTAATGAGGATGAGTATCATTTTGTTGTCCATTGTGCGCAAATTTACGTAACGAAAAATATTCATGAATATTATTAAAATAATTCTTCTATTCAAACTTTTATAACCTCATGTCAGAAAACAACAATACGACTAATCAAAATTATGCGATGTACTTACATGATATTTTAAGGAAATAAATCTGTTTCTTTCAAATGTGTTGTATATTTTATGTGTATAGGCCAGATGGCCATTTATCGCAAACAATTAGAGCTAGAAAAAATCTCTTATTCTGATGGAGCTCCCGGTAGTTTTGAATCGTTGTCGAATTCGTCAGCTATAAAATGCTTTGTTGTTCTCGAGATCATTAAAAAGCGGTATTGAAATTTACGGTAAATATTCATTAAACAGCTGAACCGATGACGTCATAGATCGTAGACATTGTTCAGAAATAAAATATTTTCAGTACTCCTTTCGTGTTTTATCACACCATTTCTATCAACCATTGTTATTACATTACTAATTCATTTTCGTAAACAAAAGCTCTAACAAATAGTGTAACATAGATTGATATATGTTCAGTTCACATTCCATTAGGTAGTTAACATCTGAAAGGAGTGTGCTTATCAACCAAACCAATTTCTTAATGACATACCAGCAGTGCCCATGTCTAGGGATTTACTCATTTAAAACGTCAAATCGAGGACACTGGACTAGAGTACACTCACGTAGTTCCTGTTTTCCTGTTAATACCATAAGCAATCTTATTGTTCGACTCAACAGCCACGCTCATATTATGGGTATGTTTATCAGAATTAGACATTAATTAGGTATGGCATTATTGTTAGGAGAGGAAATTTGTCTCAAAGGAGTATTAGTGATCACGTATGTTCATCTGTGACAAACATTCGAGAGGTGTTATCTGTTATATTTTCACTTGTGCCAATCACAGACTGGGCGCAGTAGTATGAAATTTTACTGTTCCTCCAAATTACATGTATTCCAAATTGCTCATCCGAGCTAGAAAAACCCATGTCCATATGATTTCCCAAGTCATAGTTCTTTGTAAGCTACGTTGCCCTAAACGCACACACGTATGATTTATTCGAATCACAAGACACGGGTTATTGAAATAGAAAGAGCTGAGTTGAATAAGATAAGACTAAAATCGCCAGTATTGCTCCGTTTTTATTGCCTATCTGTTCACCTCGATCAAACATGATCATGTAGTCAGATGCCGGTATTTCCAGGTCTGCTATGGGTCATGTTTGGTTTTGAACGAACTGCAATTGTCGCATTCAGTCGGGCTTTCTTGTAGAGGCAACAAAAAGACTCAAGGTCGGGAAGAGGTCCAAGATTGATTTAGATTCATTTAGGTCAACTCGTTAACACGGTCTGGACAATTGATCGAGAAGAAATTATTTTGCTTACTTCGCATACGACCTTTACTCGATTAACAAGAACATGTACAGTCCATACTCAACCTTGTTCTATCTCATTTGCTCGATCTACCCAATGGCTTGTCCATCACACTCGATATGTTTTCTGTTTAACCAAATTCACTCAACTTCTACATGATCTCTCTCGACATCTGCGCGGTGGGTCTATGTCTGTATTCGCACGAGAAGCAACTTCGTCAGTTGCGCAATATTCTCTGATGACTCAGACCAACCACGCTTTACCAGGAAGGAGAGAGCGTGCAGCTGCAACTTATGTTGAGAAAGAGACAGAAGAAACGATGAAGAGCACTATCACAAATCCAGAAGACTAAACCCCAAAGAGAAGAAAGACAAAGGAAGTAAAAGCGCTTCGGTTGCCAGTATTTTTGCTGAAGAAGACTCTCCTGCCAAGAACACCAGGGGTTAGACAAGTAATTTCACACTAAATTTGGGAATTTCTTATCAATTGCTTGTTCAGCAATATTTAATTTCACGTTTGTTCTTGTTACACCATACCTCACTTGACATTCCAATGTTCAAGTTGCTTATACAGACACCCAAACAGCAATAATCTGATATTAATGTACTGATTTATAGACCCCTGACCCAAGAAGAGGACGATTACGTACTTGTCAACTGGTTGCAGGAGACTTCTTTATTGTACAACAAGGCTTACGCTGACTTCAAGCTGACGGGCAAGAAGATTTGCATCTAGCTGAGGAAGGAACAGGAGTTTGAACTCAACATTGCGGAACAAGATAAGTAGTGACCAAAGGAAAGGACGGTGAGACAGAATTAGTTACTTGGGAAAATAAAATCCTTATCTAATGCATGCTTTGTTTATTTGGCGCACAAAACAAAACCATAATGTTGTATATCATAATTATGTGCAAAGAACCGGTAGCCTACACCATCTAAATACATGTGTTGTTGTTGTTGTTGTAAAACAGTGCAAGCAGAGGGGATCGAAATTGAGAAATTACAGAATAAAGTTATCGAATTTGAAATTAAAAATTTCTTCGTAGAATTACGTTTACATGGAAATGATATTTCATGCATTGCTTTTTTCTTAGTAGTTTGCTTATTGTAGATTATAAAATGTTACTTAATATAGATATAGCATTCATAATTGTCTGTGTGCTAAGTTAAATTTAAACAGCGGCTGTCAAGGAAATGTATTGTATTACTTCATTAAGTTATCATTGAAAGGTTTCGTGCATATCTGGACTAATTGATATAATGTCATCAGTAGTATATGGCGATACCCTGGGTACCAAATCAACGTAATTGGTACCCAGAAGTTTTCAAAATTGTGACAAATTGGGACAAATTGGAAATCAATGTTGTACCCCAAAATAGTATGAAATGGATTTTAGGAATGTTCTGGGTACTGTGTATGTGTGTGTGTATAGACTTAGACAATGAGAGAATTTTCTTTCGAAAAGACATGGTGGCCCTGAAAAGGGCCGTTGGTGGTCCTGAAAAGGACCGTTGTGTCTTCTCAAGGTGATTTCTTCATAGCTGTTAGTCGGATCTTCATTTCTTTATTTCTTTACCATACTTGCCCCGAGGTTGTTTCTCAAGATCATGTTTTCGTTTCTTCGTTTCTGTCATCTCCGGTTTCTTTTTGTCATGCTCCGGTTTCTTTTTCTCATGCTCATGCTTTCGTTTCTTTGAATCATACATAAACTGTACAGGTACAATCATTTCTTGTGGTTTAAACCGTACTTCTTGATTCTTCATGAGTCTGACCATCTCTTGCATGACTTGATTCATCTGTACCATTTCTTCCCTGATACCTTGTAGAACAGACAATCCCGTTGTAGGCTTTGTAATTGTATTAGACTGTTTATCCGTCATAAGCTGTGTATTCGCCATAGTAGACCAGTCATCTAAAGTTCAAAATTGGCCTTTTGGGGAATAAATTAGTACATAAGCCATTTTTGGTATATTGGTTCTTTATGTGATAGAGAATGACCAGAAAAAAGTCCCCAAGAATCCTATGGTGCAAAAGCGAGATTTTTGGGCTAAAAGATGGAAAAAATGAATAAAACTGCGAATTTCAGGAATCCCTGTGTAACTCAAAAAACAGTTCATTCCTGACATTTTAAATTTTCTACACTGGTAAAAATTTATCAACAGCATCTTTTTGAATGTTTTATATATCGGCTTAGAATCCAAGATGGCCGCCATAATCCAATATGGCCGCCCAAACTTCATTCGGTTTAAGATTAATTTTTGAATGGTCGTATACTATGTTTGAAACATTTTCTGCAATAAAAAACTGTCAAGTTAGTAGCTTTTTCCAGTATTTTAGCATTGAAAGGTATTTAATCAATATATTTTAGTAATTTACATTATAAAGATTAATCAAAGTACTGGAGTACTGACGGAAAGTCAACTTTGTCGTATTTTTAACATTTTCGTGGCGAAAACGCGGAAACTCGTACGACGTGGCGTAAATCACCACCATATGTTCGACCACTACTTGAAATAGTGAATGAAACTATTTTCAATATTAGTAAATCTTGTTACCTCAACAGTTTATGAATGAAACTTTTGTGTGTTTGAATACTTAATTATTATACATTGTACTTATAAGTTTTACAGTTTAAGTTGCCATAACATAATATTTCTGCAGTAATAACTTCAGCTTATATCAAAAGTCTCACTCTGCAATGTATACAACAAGTGGTACTATTTTCTGTCCTGTTATTGGGCCGAGGGTAACTATTTTGAATATGATGATGTAGGAAAGTATCACCTTCCAAAAACATAGATTTGGTACTTTAATTAGTAATCAAGAAGTAGTTCTAGATAGCAAGAATGTATTGGACTTTTTTTGTTTCAGACGCATTTTTGTGGAGGTTAGTAGTTATAATGTACAATGAATATGTTAGTGGCGGTGATTTTTATGTGATTACTTTTTATTACAATGAATCCTTATATTAATTTTCACTATTGGAAATGCAATGTTTAATGTTGTTTTACGGCGCATCGACAACATAAGTCATGTAAAGCGAAATTAAATATGAGGACGTCAAGAAGTATATGTTATCAGATTGGTAAAAGGATATATAGTCATGTTAATAAGAACTGAAGCGCAACTAAAAATGTAAAATGAAATAGTTGCAATTGATATGTAGTGACAAACAAATAAGAGTGTGTGAGACTAATCTCATTTACATTGTATTATATTATAGTGATACAGATTATATAACATCAGATTACATGGGTTGGTGCATGTGATATATGTTTCCTTCGTTCTTGGTATTTGGTTTGGAAAGTGCCAAGTGGTGGAATTACATTCAAATATATATGTTGATAAAGTGTAATTAACAACTTGGTATGTGTTGTTGAAGAAATTTAATTTTAGTTTTAAAATACAAATGTATAATGGGCGGCAAGTTTTTGTTGTTAAAAAAGGGATACTTATTACTAGTATTTCATTTGCCTCAACATAGAGGCTCCAGGGACAGGTCTTTAACCATGAATATGTAGTGATTCAAGGGCTATTAGATATGATTTCCAGGCTGATTCATATACAATGGATCCGTAGTCCAGTTCTGAATGGATAAGAGACCGATATAAACGTATTAGTACTTTTCTGTTAGATCCTCAGTCAGTGAGAACTTTCAGGAGGTATTGAGTCTTCTAGCAATTACTTTTTTGAGTGATTTAATATGACTAATATAAATGTAAGTCTGGAGTCAAATATAACCCCTATAGATAATTAAAGTCTGGTACAACCTGAATTTGTGCGTTGCCCATATAATAAGACATAGTTCCGGATGCATTTAAAAATGTATTGAAACTGTGAAACCATTTTGATCCGACATAGTTTCATAGCAAGTATATCATTGATGGAGCCGTCTTTTAACGAGGTTCTTGTTTTTCGACTCAAAACATCAAAGGATTCAAGTAAAACCATTTACATAAAGGGAGCAGTCTACTCCTGGATTTAAAACTTCAACTTCACTATTAATTTTGATACTAAATGGGGTGACACACAGGATACAGCCCTGTTGCACACCCATCTATTGTTTGTGTGGATCTGAAAGAGAGTTTCCCACTTGGACACGGAAGAAAGTCACAATAAAAAGTGGAAGGTGGCATCTGAGTATTGCATGAAAGCCCATCTTAGGAATAGGAATTAGCAATGCTAAGAAAAAGGGAGCTCATCGGATTCCCATACAGTATTAAACGTATCAAGTAAAGGAGAAAGAGTATGAGTGGGCGTTTAAGAAATTAATTGATAATGGACTTTGTCTGGACCAAAGGATTTAATTGTACTTCTCTTGGTTTTGGAAGAGATATTAAGTTGTTTCCCTCATCCCAGGTCTTGTGTGCCTGAACAAATCTATCTCTGTGTAGCCTAAATTAACGTTGCTAAGATACTTTTACATGAAAAGTTGGAGATGACACTTGTGGAAGTGACCGCTTTCCCAGCTTATTTCATCAGCATGTCCGTCTGTCTAAGACCAACCCAAACTGCGGAAGCTAGCAATAGCGAATTTGAAAAAAACTTCTTTGAGACCAGACTTATGATTACTCATGAAAAGTTAGACAATAGTGAGGATGTGTCTAACATTGTTACTTCACTGCCCATAGAGACAGCTGAAGGCTCAATCCCTCTGACCTCCACAAACTCTAGAAGCAATGACAAACTACAAATGTATGGTATAATGATGACTGTATATGGGCTACCTAAACCCTCAAGGAAGCCCTAAGGAAATTCAATCTGAGACTAACTGATGAAAATCTAAATTTACTCCTTTTGTATATCAAGATCAAAAGCTCGAAAATCACTAAAATAATTGGGAGACTTTGTCTCAAAACTGAATAATATAACCTTGATTAGAAAAACGTAGGTATGGTCCACAAAGTCAATGGAGATCGAAGGCTTATCTCCAATTAAGCATTTGTCTGTTGACAACAATGATACAGACTACCTACCCTCAGGAAGAGGCACTAGCTACTGCATTCGAAAAATGTCTTCATCTGAGAACTATTCAGAAAAGATTAAAGTGAAGAGACTTAGGAACCTATTGCAGGATGTAGATAGGTCTTTGCATTGGCATCCTTCAATATTGTCTGATTAATTGTGTATTTTTGTTGTATGACCTATCGACTCTATAATTTTAGCAGCCATGTTGGATTTATATCATGCATAATCAACATTAAAATACAAAAGTTCTCAGTATTTATCAATATCAATTGTTAAAAATGTCTTAGGCATAATTCTAAAGTTGAATAATTATAGTGGTTCTAGAATGTCATTTTTGTGATTTACACAGTTTATGCCCAAAATTACATTGTGAGCTTTATAAATTCAATATTGACTTTGAAATGAAATTCATCACAAATAATATAAAAGTAATTTCTTTTCTTCTTACATTTGTAATTAGAATATGACAAAATAGTCAAATTTGGAATTAAACAGTAAAACAATTTGGCGGCCATTTTGGATTGGAGCGGCCATATTGGATTTATGCAATGCATACACAAGTTCATTAAAATACAAAAGTTGTTAATATTCATCAATATCAAAAGTTAAAAGTGTCTTGGGCATAATTCTGAACTTAAACAAATATAGTGCTCTAGAATGTCATATTCGAGTTTTTATACAGTCCATGCCCAAAATTACATTGTGTGCTTTTATAAGTTTCGCTATTTGTTTTTTTATAATAAATTCATCATAAATAAGATAAAAGTAATCTTTATTCTTTTTACATTTGAAATTAGAATGACTGATATAAGAGGTAATCAGTCAAATTTGGATTTAAACAGTAAAAACAAGATTTTGGCGGCCATTTTGGATTATGGCGGCCATTTTGGATGCGACTCGAGAGTAAAACTAAATCAAAATGATGTCTTTTATCAATACACATCATCTTGGAAAATTAAAACTCATTTGGCCAAATAGTTTTTGAGTTATACGTCGATTCCTGAAATTCCCAGTTTGGTTTATTTTTTTCAACTTTTAGCCCCAAAATATCGCTTTTGCACCATGGGATTCTTGGGGACTTTTTCTGGGTGTTATTCACCACAAACAGAACCAACATACCAAAAATGGCTTATGTACTAATTAATTCCCCAAAAAATTTATGATGACTGGACTATAGAGGGCTGTGTATTCGTCATAGTGGGTTGTACATCTACCATAGGCTGTGTATTCGTCATAGGGGGTTGTGTATTCGCCATAGGCTGTATCGGCTGTACATCTACCATGGGTTGTGTATTCGTCATAGTGGGTTGTACATCTACCATGGGTTGTATTGGCTGTACATCTACCATAGGCTGTACATCTACCATGGACTGTTGACTGTATTGGTTGTACAGTGGTTGACTGTATTGGCTGTACTGTGGCTGCCTATACTGTAGTTGACCGTACTTTGGCTGGTTGTACTTCGGCTGGTTGTAATGCATACCCGCATTCGGGTCTATCAACTCAGATGATTCTAGTGCTTCTCTCAATATATCGTATGGCATGTTGAAGGACTCCATGCTAGATAATGAAAAAATAGTGTCTGCGCCGGGGGTATTTATACTTTTTGCCTGCACGCGCCAGTGTTCTATTAGGTCAAGGTCAATTGTGAGAAGTTTTTTTGAATACGTGTGACACTTCAAGTTTTTACAAGTGTGACACTTCAAGTTTTTTTAACAAGTGTTTGACACGTCAAGGTCAAGGTTATATTGTAGATATGCTTTGTACACATTATACAATCACAGCAATTTGAATACTGTACACATTATACTATCACAGCACTTTGCAGACTGTACACATTATACTATCACAGCAATTTGAACACTGTACACATTATACTATCACAGCACTTTGCAGACTGTACACTTAATACTATCACAGCACTTTGCAGACTGTACACTTAATACTATCACAGCACTTTGAATACTGTACACATTATACTATCACAGCAATTTGAATACTGTACACATTATACTATCACAGCACTTTGCAGAGTGTACACTTAATACTATCACAGCAATTTGCAGACATTTGTTGAAAATGATTGTAC
This sequence comes from Lutraria lutraria, assembly GCA_964023205.1. Classification (NCBI taxonomy): domain Eukaryota; kingdom Metazoa; phylum Mollusca; class Bivalvia; order Venerida; family Mactridae; genus Lutraria; species Lutraria lutraria. The sequence goes on from OZ026846.1 coordinate 32,588,382, forward strand.
ATCACATACTAACACTTATATTTGTGGGGGAAATACTTTGTACATCACAGCACTTATATTTGTTGAAAATGATTGTACACATCATACTATCACTTATATTTGTAGGAAATGTTTAACTTACCTCACACCGTCTATTTGTATTTGGTGTTATCAGATAGGACTGTAAATATTGACAATATGAGAGTGATTCTTTCTGAATTGTATGGGGGCCCTGAAAAGGGCCGTTGGTGGTCCTGAAAAGGACCGTTGGTGCTTGTATGGGGATTAATGGCGTTGACCGCATCTCCCCATACAAGCGGGACACCACTTGTCCCATTTCTGGACATCCTTGGGGTCCGGTGTAGGTTGGTAGAGGTTCGAAGGAACCTCTACCAGTTCATCTTCCCAGTTCTCTGGGGTTGATTCTTGAGGGGTATCCCCCTAGTCCTCTTCCCCAGAGCTGACCACAACCTCCTCTGCGAACTTCTTCCCCTCTCTCAGGGTCTTCACCTCCAACCGCAGCTCTTCTAGTTGCATTTCCAGCTGCTCTATATACTGCCCTAAGGCGGCATATTTTCTTTTGATAATGTTGACTGTTCTCTGTGACATCTTGATACAGAATGAAATTAGATCAAGGCAAGGTCACTCTCATATGATACAAGGACTCTGATTGGTCCATTTTAACGGTATTTCATTGGTCTATTTTAATGGCATTTCATTGGTCTATTTTACTGGCATTTCATTGGTCTGTTCTAGGTCAGTGTTTTTCTCATGTTCCATAGCTCATTTATGTTTCATGATTCAACATGGGCAACTGCTTGAAAAGTTCTTCTGATGAACCTGAACAAGAAGATGTTTGGGTGGTCAAGATGGGTAATTTGTACCCAGACTTGTCTGAATTCCAAGATGCATGTGTAGAAGTGAAGATGGATATCAAGATGGGTAATTTATACCCTGACCTTGCCATCTTTTATGATGAGGATTTGAGAGCCAACTATTGGCGATACCTATTTCTTGCAGAAATGCAATGAATTACCCAACGGCCCTTATTAGGGCCACCATATGTGTTAGATTCGTTTTATATCTCAAGCAAAGACAAAAGCATATTACATTGTCTATCATTTTATTTTTGAAAACATTTATAAAGTACAACAAAGTACAACACAATACAACTCACTTAGTCTCCAATTTATACACAATTGTCCAACACATTGTCCAACACATTGTCTGGATTACACAAAGTCACTCACAGTTTTTGTTGGATTCTTTTTGTATTTACGTTTTTTCTTACTCTGTTCTGCGTCCTGTAGATCGACCTGTTCACCTTGTTTCTTAGGACAGTCTGCGATGAAATGTCCTTGTTCATGACAATAAAAACATTCATTGTTGAAGGGTTCCGTACAGCTTGTAGAATAATGTCCTTTCTTTCCACAACGATAACACTTGATATGATCCCATGTTACATTTTTCTGTCCACAGAGCTGATCCGCTAAGTTGTTAAGCTCTTTAATTTTCTTCTTTAATGAATACATCAAAGTTTGATCTCGGTTCTCTTCAGCTTGGTTCATTTTAGGATCGCTCATGTTGAAATGATAAAAAACGGACGGAGCGTACGTCTTTTATAGAGTGTCACGCGTTGTGACCTTGAACCCGAACTATAAAAAACGGCGGAGAAGTTCTAAGATCATAATCATGTCAGATACCGACAGTACTAGTGGTGAGGATGAACCTCCAACTAAGCGAAGTAAGTTTGAGCCTGTGCGCGACTATTATGACATACAGTCACGCATGGAAAGAAAGTCAAGAAAATTCAAGACTCAATCTAGAGTATATGATGTGACATTTCAGCCGTATAATCAATCGTTTGAATTTACAAACAGGGTGTTTAATGATATGATGGATCAGCTCTACAAGAGATGTGAAGTGAAGTCGAATGATCGAGTTCGAGTATCTATTCTACATCCTGATTTGGACTTTGGAATACATGTTCCGTTTAATAGGGCATCTCGTATTAGTGGAGATACATTGTTGGATGAAATTGAACGTGTGGCACAAAGTAACCGTCAATTTAAAATTCATGATGGGGCGGCACAGATGGAAATTACGCATATTGCTATGCCACAGGGAACCGGAAAGAAAACGTTTAAAGCACCAAACTTATTCAGTATGCGGAAGTCAAAGACAAGTGTTGTGTGTATTGACAATAGTAAAGACTCTATGTGTTTAGCTAGATCGATTGTGGTAGGACGGTGTAAAGTACATGAAAATCAAACCCCGGAATGGAAAAAACGATGGGGTTATATACGTCGCTCTAAGAAAAATCTTCAAAAATACGAAGCTGAAGCATTGTTGAAGCAAGTGGGTATTTCATCGGATCAGTCGTGTGGTATAGAAGAATACCAAAAACTACAGGACTATCTCTATCCAGGCTATGTGATTAAAATCCATCCACAACATTATGGAAGTGAATTGTTATTCAAACCACCTGCTATGACTGAAAAAAGTCGTGTGATTCATATCTTTCACCATGATAATCATTATGACTGTATTGTATCCATCACCGGATTTCTCGGACGGGGTTATTATTGTGAATGGTGCGATATCAGTTATGATCACCGTGAAGGACACCAGTGTAGCCATATTTGTCAGTGTTATGCTCACACCCTGTGCCCAGCAGGACAATCTATAAGATGTCCAGATTGTCGTCGCCTATTCCAGAGTCAGGCATGTTTTGACAATCATAAAACAAAAACGGGAAAACAACGTAAAACCATTTGTGAATCCGTATGGAATTGTAAGAAATGTGGGCAAAAGGTGATTGAAACGAAACGGAGTCACGTTTGCCCAGGGACAAAGAAATGCAGGTGTTGTAAAGCCATAGTAGGACCAGATCATGACTGTTACATTCCAACGTATGAACCACCCGATAGAAAACAACCAGAAGTACCATTCATCTTTTTTGATTTTGAATGTCGTTTTGATTCTGGAGAACATATCCCTAATTTTTGTGTGGCTCAACGTGCTTGTGGTGACTGTATGTGTAAGTCAGTGAAAGCTCCATGTGAGTATTGTGAAGAGGTGAATGAAGCCAGACAAATGACATTCCGTGGTGAAAATACGTTACAACAATTCTGTACTTGGCTATTCCTCCCTACCCATCGAGGATCGACAGTGATAGCCCACAATGCTCAAGGCTATGACGCTCAGTTTATTCTTAGATATGTGCTCACTCAGGGGACGGCGAAACCCCAGTTGATTATGAATGGTAGTAAAATCATTCAATTGAGAGTGCATGGAATACGCATGATTGACTCCCTCAGTTTCCTGAGTATGCCTCTCTCCGGTTTTCCCAATACATTTGGACTGACCGAGTTAGCCAAAGGATGGTTTCCATTCTATGCAAACACCCTGGCGTATCAAGATTATGTGGGACCTTATTTGCCGCTACACTTTTACAAACCGGATAGTATGAAACCAGAGCGACGTGAAGAGTTTTTAACCTGGTACAATGAAAGAAAAGGTGACGTATTTGATTTTCAAAAGGAAATGGAGAAATACTGTCAATCGGATGTGGACATTTTAAGACGCGGGTGTGGAGAATTTCGTCAACAATTATTGGAAAGTGATCAAATAGATCCATTTACTGAAGCTACCACATTAGCTCAAGTGTGTAACAAAGCCTGGCGCAAAAATTCCATGCCGCCTCATAGTTTAGCCGTGATTTCGGATGCCGGGTATCCCAATAAAACCCGGTATTCCATGAAAGGCATACGTTGGCTACAAATGATGGCTGTCACCGAAGAGATACATATTCGGCATGCCTTGAATAACAAAGGCGAAGTCAAAATTGGACCTTATTACGTGGATGGCTATTGTCAAGAGACCAACACCGTGTATGAATTCATGGGATGTTGGTACCATGGGTGCCCCACCTGTTTTCCTAACCGAAGTACCATTAATCCGTATACTTTGAGAAGCATGCAACAGGCCTATCACGATACGTATAAACGACTGGAGTCTTTGAAAGAACAGGGGTACCCTGTTGTGGTCATGTGGGAATGTGAATTTGATCAGCGTTGTCAAAAGGATCCTGCCTATAAGACAAGAGTGGAACGATTCTATCATGGTCAAGAACCGATACAACCCAGGGAAGCTTTGTTCGGAGGTCGTACGAATGCCGTTCGACTGTATCATGAAGTAGACAACGACCAAGAAATCAAATATGTGGATATTTGTTCTCTCTATCCGTATGTGAACAAGTACAGGACTTATCCGATAGGCCATCCAGTGATCATGAGTCAAGAACAAATTGATCAACAGCATATTGAGAAATACAAAGGACTGATTAAATGCCGTGTTCTACCCCCGCAAGATTTATGGATGCCTGTCTTACCCATACACTGTAATAGCAAAATGGTGTTTACGCTATGCCGTACCTGTGCTGAGAAGGAGATGGATTATTGTACACATTCACCGTATGAACGGTTCTTGTATGGCACATGGACTCATGTTGAATTGGCTAAAGCTATTGCTTTAGGCTATCAAGTATCAAAAGTGTATCATGTATGGCACTGGGATGAATGGAGTACGGACGTCTATCGGCAATACATTGACAAATACTTGAAAATGAAACAAGAGGCTAGTGGATATCCTCCAGGGGTGGATACGGAAGAGGCTCAAGATAAATTTAAACAGGATTATTTTGAAGCTGAAGGAATTCGTTTGCAACAGGTGGAGAAAAATCCAGGAAAACGAGCTTTTGCCAAAACCATGCTGAATTGTCTCTGGGGCAAAAATGCTCAAACCAACCTCTTGCCTAAAACAGAGTATGTTCATCGATTGGACCAGTTCTACGGAATACTGAACGATCCTAAAAAGTCTGTGAAATATGTAGAGTGTTTTGATCATGATGAATTCATGTTAATGAATTATACTGATGAATCGGACAAAGCAGACCCTCATTCATCAGCCAATCCTGTGGTGGCTTCATTTGTGACGGCTTATGCTCGATTAGAACTGTACAAAGTGCTTGAACCTCTAGGAAAGAGAGTATTGTATTTTGACACAGACAGTTGTATGTACATTCATGACCCTGATGGCTATAATGTTCCTATTATCTCCAGTCGATTGGGAAAATGGACAGATGAGGTACCAAAGGGTCGTATTGTGAGATATGTCGCTTTAGGTCCAAAGAACTATGGCTATGAATACATTGAAAACGGTGAACTCCATCAAAATTGCAAAGTGAAAGGCATTACGTTAGACTACAATGCCACTCAACAAGTGAATTTCAATACGATGGTGGATTGTGTGAAAGACAGACATCATTATTCGACCGTAGTTGAATATGCTTCTCGGATTAAACGTCATAAGGACAGAACCGTGACCAGTGAGAAACAAGTCAAAACATTTCGTTCGGTATATACCAAACGTATTGTGGTCGAGAATCATATGACTGTGCCTTATGGTTATCTACATGACTGACCTTGACCTTTGAGCTAGAGGCCTAGAACAAGTCATCTAAAATTCATTATTCATAAAGACATGGATTGGATACCCTTACTACCGATAGAGCTGAGACTTAAAATTTATCGTTATGTCATATGGGCTAACGCTAAAACATGGAAGATGGAGTTAGTGCACACATGGGCTACTCATAATGCTATACATAGCTTACAACATACAAATCATCGACGGATAGAGAGACTGTTGAAGGATGTAGGTGATCGCCAGGACTTGTCATTCAACCAAAAATTACCGATTCTACGAAAACTGAATGTGGTACAACAAAGCTTAGATCGTATGTTATCTACGATATGGGATTTTTTAATCCACGATGCTAATTTGAGCGACGTATCTGCCTTAGCTAACAATTTTCGTTCTACCCCCAATGTGATATGGTTCAGTATGGCTGAAGAGGACAATGGGAGATCTCACCCCGGATGGCGTCCGTATTCACAGTTTAAAATACGTGGTATCATGGTATTTAAGAGACAGGTACCGTTCACTCATGTTATTCATATTCTACAGTATCGTGCCGTGTTCTATAAATTAAGGCACCGTTTAAGAGAAGTCAAAGACGAGATTGAAGCCGTTCATGCGAATCGACCTAGAATAGTGATTTGTTCAGGAAATATTCAATTATGGTTAAACCATCTAGACGATTTATAAGTTTATATTACATTTTGGACTTTGAGCTGTATACGGATACGTTATACAGTATTGTACAAGATGACCTTGTCAAGGTCAAGGACATTCGCGCGTGGATTCTGAATCCTCACACGTTTGAACTATTTAGACAGATGATTCGTGATGCTATGATCAGTGCACACTTAGACTTGAAAGCTATCCATCGAGACGATTGGAATACTTATGTATGTAACGATAGAGTGATTCACACGATTCAAGAATGGAACAGTTTGATATTATGAACCATACCCTGTTGAGAAAAGCATTGGTATTTGCTTATCGTATGAAGATACCTGAAGGTCATCATTCTCTGGAATGGATTCGACAACAGTTGAGTACACCAGACATGTTTGAAGAAATGAAACATGGACTTCATGTGATGAATTCATTTTATAAACAATCAGTACCCATGGACTTGAGTGAAACGGATTGGTTCAAACAGGTGGTGAACAATGACTCTGTGTTAACATTTCTGAGTCAATCTGGACATTCAGAATGTGTGTTTGAATTTTCTGACAAACTGTTGTTACCCTTACATGACATGTGTTGTTCTTGTTGTGATTATTCTTGTACTCATACATAAACTTGTTACACAAATAAATAAAATGTTTTTCTTCCAATAGTGTTAGTTGTGATTTTCACGTCATGGAGTCCAGTTTACTTTTTAAGCATCCTTGCAATATGTTTATCGCAGGCCCTAGTGGCTCTGGTAAAACACAATTCGTAAAAAAGGTGTTGGAATACAAATCAGATTTGTTTCAAGTAGTACCAGAGCGTATTGTATGGTGTTACAAAGAATGGCAAGTAGCCTATGCACAATTACAAGAACAAGAACCTAGTATTCGGTTCATACAGGGGATACCTGACGAGGATGAAGAGATAGTAGAGGATACATCCATTCCTCATTTAATTATATTTGATGACATGCTTGGTGATAAAGATGAAGAGAAAATCAAATTATGGTTTACACGAAAAGGTCACCATCGTAATGCTAGTGTGATCTACATTACACAAAACATGTTTCAACAATCGAAAGCCAGTCGTACCCTGAGTTTAAATGCACATTACATGATCTTATTTCAAAACACAAGAGATAAAGGACAAATCAAAGTGTTGGCGAATCAAATTCAATTGCCACACTTGTTACCCGCTTATCAAGATGCTATCTCTACACCTCATGGGTATTTAGTGATTGACTTTCACCCTCAAACACCAGACAGTTATCGGTTAAGAACTGATATTTTTCATCACTGGATCACTGGAGAAAAACGTGGGCCAGTTGTGTATATATAAACATCGTTTACTCATATAAGATCATTCAGTCATCATGTCAGCCACAGCCATAGCTCAATCGTTAGAACATTTGGGTCAGGAACGAGACCCTACTGTACGGGAGCAAATGCTACGGTCTGGATTAAAAGAAATGCTCAAGTGGTTCACCTTAGCAGCAAAGGTGATTTTAAAAAAGAAAATTGTGCTACCTAAACAAACACAAAACTTTATGCAAAAACATCAGCATGAATTAGAGCAGCTGGGAGATGATCAAGTGGACATGGATACTAAACGTCAACTCATATTGAAACCAGGAGGAGGTGGATTTCTTGGTGGAGTTATGATACGAAGTTTACTCCGATGGAATGGTCAAAAGACGATTCGTAAATTTGTAAAATCTCCAGCTAAAAGAAAAGCGCCTGCTAGAAAACCTAGAAAATCTCCAGCTAAAAGAGCAAGAAAAGCACCAGCCAGAAAACCTAAAAAATCTCCAGCTAAAAGAGCAAGAAAAGATCCAGCTAAAAAAGCTAGAAAATCGCCTGCCAAGATCAATGAACGTTTTATTACTCTCCGTCGTCGAAAGCAAACCACTTCAACACCCTCTATGGCTGTAACTCCAATCAGTAAGTTACAATGGTCTCCTATCAGTCCTGTGAGTAGTTTGAACTTTAGCTCATCTAGAAGCTTAAGAAATTCTTCTAGAAGTGGATCAAACAGTTTTAGTACACCTAAAAGTTCATCTAGAAGTTTATCAAGAAGTGGATCAAACAGTTTTAGTACACCTAAAAGTTCATCTAGAAGTTTATCAAGAAGTGGACCAAGCAGTTCATCTAGAAGTTTATCAAGAAGTGGATCAAACAGTTTATCTAGAAGTGGACCAAGTAGTTATTCAAGCAGTGGGCCAAGCAGTTTAAGTTATTCTAGAAGTGGACCAAGCAGTTATTCAAGCAGTGGGCCAAGCAGTTATTCAAGCAGTGGGCCAAGCAGTTCATCTAGAAGTGGACCAAGCAGCTTCAGTTCGCCAAGTAGTTCTTCAACCAGTGGGTCAAGTAGTTTTAGCACACCTAGGAGTTCATCCAGCAGATCATCTAGTAGATCATCTCCCAGTTCAAGAAGTTCACCAGACACTCCATTGTGCCGTTTTTCACCCCTATCCTTGTCTACCTTATCAAGACAGGCCGTCTTGAAACCCCTTTTGAGACATCGTATTCACCTGATGAGACAGGGCCCTATGAATCCAGCTTCAAGACAAGCCTTTGATGCTTTAGTATAAAAGCTGTGAAGAAGTAAAAACAGGTATTATTTGACATAATGGCACCAAAGAGACCACTCCTGCATAAATACGGACATCTGGTTTTGGGTTTAACTCAAGCCCCAGATGGGTTAAGAAGAAAGATGATACATGGAGCATCTAAAGAAATGATTCAATGTGTGTCAGAATGCTGTCAGAATGTTTTAAAAGGCAATGTTGCCTTATCCCCCTCTCAAAAGCAAAGGTTGAAGTCCAAGCGTCAACATCTCCGCACTTTAGCAGATAAAAGAGTATCCATTCAAAAAAAGAAACGTGTGTTGAATCAAAAAGGAGGATTATTTCCATTACTGGCTCTTGCTCCAATCATTGCTAAAGCTGTTGCTGCAGGAGCACTCAGTGGAGGTGTTGCCACACTGGTGAAAAAGCTATGAAGAAAATGGCTATCGTCCCGTTCAAAATGCTAGAAGAGATGAATCGATGGAAAACAGAACAACGACCACGTTTACCTCCTCCCCCGCAAGTCAGTCAAACATCCGATTTACAGAAACAAATGGGAGACGTATTACAAAATGAATCGTTGTCTGAATCAGAAAAAGCACAACACTATGGACAAGTCTTGCAAAAGTTTCAACTGTCTCATCAAAAAGCACGTGAACCGGCTACTCTGGCTGCACCAGTTGCACCGGCTGCACCGGTTGTTCCAGCTGCTCAAGGTGCACAAGCGGCTCCTGCTACATTGACGGATCGGATTCTTGAAAGTGTTCCTACTACTATGCGTCGAAAAACTCAGCTTTTATTACACTTTCTACAAAATCATCCCCACATGTCATGGAATGATCAAGGGATGTTGGAATACCATGGAAAACCAATACAAGGATCCAACATTATTGATTTGGTCAATGATGTCATACGTCATAGAAAAGGGTCGGAGCCTAGAGGATGGGAACAGTTTTCTAGTGGACTAAGAGATGTCAATGTACCACAAGAAGCGATAGGAAATAAACGGAGATGGTCATGGATGCAAAAAGCAGACGATTCGGAGGAAGATGATGAATTCTTTGATAGTTTTGTTGAGCCTCGTTCACCTATAAGTAAACCTGCCAAACAGATGAAAGCAGAACCTATAAGTAAACCTGTCAAACAGATGAAAGCAGAACCTAAGTGGGAAGCCTACTAGACAACATGAACAAAAAGGTAGACAGTCTGTTACATCAGATTTATTATGATCCCCATCATCCGGCTGGTTTTGGTGGGGTAGAACGTCTTACTACAGCAGCTCGAACTCAACTGAAATCCATTACGCCAAGTCAAGTGCGATCCTGGTTGAAGGGACAAAAGACCTATACCCTGCACAAACCTATCCGTAGGGTATTCTCGAGACGGAAAACGATTGTGGGTGGTATTGATCATCAATGGCAAGCTGATTTGGCAGACATGCAATCCTTGGCTCAGTACAACACCCCTTATCGATATTTGTTGTGTGTCATTGACGTGTTTTCAAAATATGCTTGGGTCGTTCCCCTCAAGGATAAAACGGGGCTCACATTGGTGGAAGCGTTTCGCTCTATTCTTAAAACGAGACAACCTAAAGCGTTGCAAACCGATAAAGGAACAGAATTCAAGAATCAAAGGTTTCAACAGTTTTTAGACAAAGTAGGGATTCATTATTTTACGACTGAAAACCCAGAAACTAAGGCTAGTATAGTGGAACGTTTTCAACGAACCTTAAAATCACGCATGTGGAAATACTTTACGCATCATAAAACACGAAGGTATATTCAGGTATTGTCTGATCTCGTGCATGCCTATAATCATCGTGTTCATCGTAGTATACAAATGGCACCCGTATCCGTAAATGAGAATAACGAATCTCAAGTGGCCTTGACCTTGTATGGAAAATCAAGAAAAAAAGCGTCGACGACCCTTCATGTGGGAGATATTGTTCGTATCAATAAAACAAAACGTACATTTGATAAAGGTTATCTACCTAACTGGACCACTGAACTGTTTAAAGTGATCCAAGTCAAAAAGACCTCTCCTGCTACTGTGAAATTGACTGATTTAGACGGAGAACCCATTTTGGGTTCGTTTTATTTCTCTGAAGTACAGGTTATAAAAGATGATGCTATCTATGAAATTGAATCAGTGCTCGCCCATCGCCAGAGTAAGGTAGACGGAAGACGAGAAATTAAAGTACATTGGAAAGGTTATCCTTCGAAATTTGACAGTTGGATTCCCGAATCCCATCTCGTTTAGTTAATAAATACATCATGTCTCAAACCGATACGGCCAGTGTGGTAGTGACTGCCTCAGAGCAAACCAAATTGTGTGAACCCAAAAATAAGGTCACTTTTTTGTCACAAATTGTAGTGGTATTTATTATTATTACCGTATCGCTATTTAATTTGTGTTTTCAACGACCCGATCGAGAATTGTGGCTTCTGCTTTTAAGTAGTTCTCTAGGTTATATTCTACCGAATCCCTCCTTGAAATTCAATAAACCTAAATCAACATGAGTTCGTTTTACATCACACTCATGAGTGATAGCTCTATGGATTTATTCCAAGACAATACGCAATGTTGTTTTCGTACCAAACTGGCAAAACCCATCCATCTCAATAAACAAGACTGGGAAATTGCCTTAGTGGAAATGATTGTTCCTAGTCAGGTCATTAATGTCACTGAAGAAGAGCGACATTTCTACATTGTCACACATGATCCTGTCCTGGGTAAGGCCTTAGAAAACTTTGAGACCTATTGTACTCTCCCCAATAAAGAAGAAAAAGGTGTACGACTTTGTATTCCTATAGGAACTTATGTCACACCCCAACATTTGATCGAGACGATTGACTTTACCGTGAAAGATCAATTAGGTAAAATATTTAGACAGAAAGGCCTTCGATTTACCATGGGTTTTTCAGGACAAAGTAAACGCGCAAAACTGGACAGTTCAGATCAACTAGGCATTCAGTTTCATCCTCACATGTTTATTAAACTGGGTGGAACCCCTGATAGTTCTTCGACCATCTTTTTTAAAGACACTCCAGATCCGTTTCCTCATGGCGTAGATATTAACATGGGTCATAATCATTTGTTTGTTTATTCCGACCTTGCGTCTTATACCTATTTGGGAAACATAGAAGCCCCCATCTTACGTGTAGCTCCATTTGATCCGAGAACGAAAGCAGGAACTAACCCTCATATTCATTTCGAGTTCTTGAATTTACACTATGTACCACTGGCTAAAGCCGACTTTGACACCATCACTATCCATATAAGGGGTGACACTGGCCAGTCTATTCAGTTTATTCATGGGAAGTCTATGGTGAAACTACACCTACGCCAAAGACAATGATACCTACTTACCAAGGTCAACCTCGACAATATGGACACGGACTTGGATCCATGTTTAAGAAAGCCATGAAAAGAATTATACCTTTACTGAATCCATTTGTGAAATCTGGAGTTCGCACCTTGAAAAAAGAAGGACTCCAGCAAGGAAAAGCCGCTATCAAAGATATCTTGACAGGATCAAACGCTAAACAAGTAATACGAAAACGTGGAGCCTCTGTATTAAAAGATGTGGGTGAATCCTTGCTACATGCCGTGGCCAGCCCTAAAAGACGTATAAAGAGCAAACCAGTCAAGAAAAGACCTCATTCGAAACTTCATCATCGCCGAGTTAAGCAGGCCAGACCTCTTGATATTTTCGATTAATCATGATGCAACACGGTTCCTGTGAATGTAGTAAGACAGAGTTGGATGTGTCTGTTGTGCCACCTACCATGACAGCCATGCAAGAAGGTCAATGGACTGAGCATTATCCCATTTCTGCTCTGGACAATAATGCTCCGATTGAATTTGTGATTCCTGCACAGACAGAAAAATGGACAGATCTGAATCAATCTTACCTGTACCTAAAACTCAAAATTATACAGGCAGATGGTACAGACCTAGCGGCCGACAGTGAAATTGCTACCGTCAACAATTTCTTTCACAGTATGTTCTCAAGCATTGATGTGTACCTGAATAATAAACTGATCACCAGCAATGCGGACACGTATGCCTATCGGGCATACATAGAAAATTTACTCTCCTTCACCTCAAGCTGTAAAGACACTCAACTTCAGGCGCTAGAGTTATGGGGTGAAGACACCCCTGGTCATATGAACACCCACGCACATGACGGGGGTAACCTGGGCTATATTGAGAGACGTGATCGTGTCCTTCAAAGTCGTGTGGTGGAACTATGTGGACGACTTCATTTGGATCTGATGATGCAAGATAAATATTTACCCAATGGTATGGAAATACGCTTAAGACTAAACAAAGCGTCACCTCAATTCTGTCTCATGGGTGCCGCACCGGCTAAAATCAAGTTTCTAGAAGCAGGATTTAATGTAAGAACAGTAGATTTACTGCCAGTGGTAGCCAATCAACACAATCAACAGATTGCTCAACATAACATGAAAATCCCCATCCGACGAACTGAAGTAAAAACATTTACGATTCCTAACGGTCAACGATCCAAGATTGAAGATCATTTATTTCAAGGTCAATTGCCAAAACGTCTTATCATCGGTATGGTAAGAAATGGAGACATGAATGGAGACATGGCTACCAACCCCTTTGATTTCCGTCATTTTACACTGAATCATCTAGAAGTCAGCATTGACGGAAAAAGTATTCATAACAAAGCGTTTCAACCCAATTTTGAAACGGGAGAAGTTCTAAGATCCTACATGTCACTCTATCAAGCGACAGGAGCTCTTGGTCTCAATCGTTCATTTGGATTGAGCATGAATGATTATCGGAACGGATACACACTCTGGGGGTTGGACTTGACAGCAGATCAAGGTTGCGAGGAAGGTCAACTCCATCCTATAAAAACGGGCAATCTGAGATTGGAATTTCACTTTGGAACAGCACTTGCACAAGCCATCAACGTGATTGTATTTGCGGAATACGACAATCAAATTGAAATCAATCAATTCAGAGAAGTGCTTCTAGATTATTAAGATGGAAGACATGGATATTGAACACCTGGAAAAAGGACAAGATTACGAAATGAAGTTATTGGCGTATCCTTGTTGTACAAGTTCAAGGACGGACTTTTTACAAGAGTGCTTGAATCATCACGTCACAGAAGCACTCCAATCTTTAATTTATAATCAAGTGCATAAAGACTGTTATGGTTGTCGAGTGAATCATCCTAGTCAAGTACAACATGTACTCTGCTTATACACGAATACGGAAGAGTGGACAGAACTTTACATTCAAAAAGCGATTCAACGTTTGGACGTGTTCAAGGTCATGGAAAAGTGGTATCCTGAATTAGTGACCTTGACCGATAGTGAAAAAGGAGACGCGTGTCGATTATGGATTCAATTTAAAGAAGAACTCACTCAGAATCAGTTCATAGATCAATGGATCAGTGTTTGGGCTGAACGTGTCAACAGAAATTGGCATTATGGAGACGAATGAACTACAATACCTATTAGATCATTCACCGTTATTAAAACCACTACATGCTCGTGTTTGTGCCAAAGATCAATTACCTTCAGAGAAACCGCATGACGTGAAAGCCTATATTGTGAATACCCATAACGGGAATCAACGTGGAGAACACTGGGTGGCTCTTTATTTAAAAGACAATAAAGCAGTGTACTTTGATTCCTACGGATTACCTCCTTTCGAAGAGATTCTAACCTTTGTGAAAAAACATGCCAACAAAACTTATCTGTGGAATGCCATGAGAATACAAGGCGATATGTTACCGGTGTGTGGTGTGTATTGTCTATTCGCTTTGGATTTTATCTCACGTGAATGTGACTTGAACCAGATACTGTTACCCGATTCAAACCGGACATGTATGGAAAAAATGACACTTATGTGACGCATTGGTTTCAACAATATTATGGTACTTATTACATGCATGCTCAATATGTGAACAAGTGTGGACAAAAGTGTTGTGCTCAACGTAACTCTAGACCAGAAGGTCACAACCGTTTGTATCATAGTATCACACATAGAAATACAACTCTTTATGGTGATCATTAAACAATGTTACTGTTCCATGTTGTTACTGTTTTCTTGTTACAAAAATAAAAGTTTAGAGAACTAGGTGTCTGTTATCTTTTTTCTAAGTTCATAAAAATCAAGCACATGTCTGTGCGGTACATTGGCGCGTGACGCCATCCAACCCTAGGGTGACGTCATCCAAGCGATATGACGTCATCCAACCACGAGAGTGGGCGGCGCTTCAACAGAAAAATACTCCGTCTTACAATACAATGCCTCATTTCATTCTGAGAACTCAAACACTCAAGATGGAGGCTTTATTTAATGAACTCAAAACAGCAAAACAACTGACTGAAAAACAGAGCAGGGTATGGCGTTCAATCAGTCGCTTAGCGGCTAGCATTGTTAGAAAAAGGGAACGTGATCTTCAATTCATTGGTGAGACTTTGAATACCATTGAAACCAATCGATTTCATCATAGAGAAGAATTATCTCAATTTCGAGATCAAGTCAGAGAAAGGCAGCGAGATGCTCGGGAACGAACGGTGAATAGACAACGGGAACAACAACAAGAAGAAGAGCATTGGCGTATCATCACTACCGCTCAAGTTGAGTACACGGAACAACCACCAGTACCAGAACAGGAATGGTCCTGTGGGGATTCAACATGCAGGCTCTGCTATCCCCCACCAGACTGCCAATGCGAACTATGTACCCAACCAGATCAGTCAGCAAACACGGTTTAAAAAACCACCAACGGTCCTTTTCAGGACCACCAACGGCCCTTTTCAGGGCCACCATGTCTTTTCGAAAGAAAATTCTCTCATTGTCTAAGTCTATACAGTACAAATAACAAAACACACACAGTACCCAGAACATTCCTAAAATCCATTTCATACTATTTTGGGGTACAACATTGATTTCCAATTTGTCCCAATTTGTCACAATTTTGAAAACTTCTGGGTACCAATTACGTTGATTTGGTACCCAGGGTATCGCCATATACTACTGTCATCAATCATTTAATATAATCATTTATTGGAATGATTACCGCATAAAACGAGACATATTCTTCATTAAATCATTCCTGTGACGTCATCCTTTTGTTCTCACTGTCCAATGATTTTACGAATGAATCGCTGTCAATAGACAGCTGTCCGTTATTTTTTGTAATATTGGAGTGTAGTCGACATATTTGACTGCAACTCAAATTTGGACACTAAAAAGACGCATGCGTAAGAATATCGAGTGCTTTAATGATCTGAAAATAAATATATCTTACCTTACGAGTGCTGTCAAGGACTTGTATATACTCAAGTCCATAGTCTTTTTCTAGACGAATTATACTTATGAGTATTAGTTTATTATAGCTGTTTGGGAGTATATAGTGTAGTGTCTATTACTAGTTTGACTAATCCTGGCCATTTGATTGGCTAATGGTGATGACTGAATCTATTAATAGTTGACAGGTAAGTAAATCATGAAGGCATTGCCTAGATAAGTTGTTGTGTGACTATTTAAGTTCAATGTGCTTGTATGATAGTGCTCAGATTTATGGTGAATTCGTTAACATTTAGGGTTGATTCTATTTGATTGATGTAGGGTATGATATAACCATGCGCTTGTAAACTATATACATGAATGTATTAATTTGTCAAACACTGATGATTGATATTATAATGTGTATTACTCATATCATGTAAGTGTTTTATACTCACCTTAATGGAGGATTTAATAAAAACAGACAACTTCATACAAAAAACATAAACCAATATGCTTCTTGTAATTCGTCTACCTATAACGTTTTGTTATAGTTTTTCTTGTTAAGATTTTAATGAAAATGTAGCAGTACTGTATGATAGTACTCGTATTTATAAGCAGGTTGTACTATTAACTGCCCGATTAGCTCAGTTTGCAGAGCATCAGCATTCTGACTTGCAAAAAGTAGGTCGCGGATTCGAGCCCCACATCGGGTACATTAATTTCCTCTTCCTATTACCTTTGGTGACATGAATGTGAGACCAACCTAGGAGTACTACTCTTAGAGTGAAGCAAAGATTTGGTTAGTCAAAAAACCTCTGATTGTCGAGATAAATTAATTTGAATAAAACAGTAGGATGAATGTAGCAGTACTGTACATTGTACTTGTATTTATGAATTGGCTGTAATATTAATAACCTGATTAGCTCAGTTGGTAGAGCATCTGACTTGCAAGCAGGAGATAGCGGGTTATAATCATCCTATTACAACAAAATATATATGAAGAATCAATTGATCAAATTTCATAATACTCATTATGAACAAATTTTAAATACAATTCATACCTTGAAATATAACAAATCAAATCAAACAAAAGTCTTACATAAACAGCTTTTTCCTATTCACATCTTCCACATTGTTCCATGCTGTTTTTCGAACCCATTGCCAACAAATGAATACGTAGGAATGACATTGCTTTTAAGAGTCGATGCGAACAGGTTTGAATAAAATGTACATTCCTCGTGCTACCCGAGCGTGATTGAAGAGTTGATTTAAAGATATCTACCGTAATGGCTTTTAAGCAGTTAAATTAACACGCTATTTTATTCACAAATGCTGGGCTCGTAGCCAACCCGTCCACTAAGGCCCATTGACTTTCCCAGAATTTCGATCAATGTATTATAGATGGGGCTTAGTGGACGGGGTGGCTACGCGCCCGGCGCCAGTATTTATCTGGTCATAATAATGCAAGAAAATGGATCCCTGCTACTTTTTTAAAGCCAATGGTCTTCTTAAGTGACTTTTAATGAGTAATGTGTATTTTAAAAAATAGGAAAGATTATCAATATGAAGTACTGATTTCCATAGGGAACTAGAATGATTAAGTCGACGGATGCCTTTAAGAATGATAAATTGTCATGGCCAATGAATTTTGTAATCCTATCGAAATGATTTAAGTTACATATAAACCTCAAACTGCCCATTATGTAAAATATTGGAGTGTCTTCAATGGGTAACATTAACAGTTTCTTCATTCACCCGATCTTATGTCTTATTGGTAAGAGACGGCCACGTGATAGATACTCGTATTTGCATTGGTCAATAAGTGGTCATGTATTGCTTGTAACTTTTAACGAGGCTTATTTAGCATCCATGACAATTATATACTGCTTAGTCCTTACGTGCATCATATGTTCTTTGGAAAAAAATATTTATGGCAGACGACAGAGACATTCTTTTTACATGCTTGGTAGTATTTGATATTACTCGCTTGTGCGCGAAATATTTCACATCATTGTGTGGGCGGAAAATATACGCGTCAACTATTACTGTCGCTTCTCTGAAATGTTAACTTATACTGTAGTAATAAAGGCTAATTCGTTTGTATATTGTCTATTAGTATCATAGATTAACCACAAGATGTTAAAACTTATACCAAGCAACTCATTTTGTATCCATCTTTTTCTCTTACATTTCGTTTAAATTAGCAACATTTTGTTTAACGATTTAACCTACAGTTGAATCATTACACCGATGCAAATTTATAACCCATATGAAATATCAAACGGAGCGGAATTCATATAAGTTTAATCTAAGCTAGTTTTCCAACCCGCGTTGTATATTGTGTATTATTTATGAATTGTACTTCTGTCATGCAGTAACATGCTAAAGGATGTGAATAAATATTATCTAAACTAGGCAACTCACCTCGGAATGGGAGCCTAGCAAAAGATACTGATAAGGCATTGGTTGGTATACCTCAACTAAAACTAGAAACAAATCTGACTGAGTGTGGTAACGATTCTGTTATCTTTCAGCAGTTCACCATTTAAATATGTTTTTTTTTTCATTTCAAGAAAAACAACATTAACCATTTCTAGCTTGGAGATCTACAGTCATCCCAAATCAGGAAATCTAAAAATAAATCTCAATGATGTCATAAGTCCATGCCGTCCCCGACGAAACCATCGAGTGTAGACATGACATCGTTTTCAGCATTAACTTAAGACAAAAATATGCAGATCTTCTTAAAAATAATCATCTGGGAACGCAGCTAAGTATTTTTTATTTAAGGATAAATAACTGTTCTTGCTTAGAATTTGATACAGATATGTCCCGAAGTCGGCTTACTTACATCATTTAACTAAGAGAGCGACATGTTGCACGTAAGCCCCTCCTGTGGCTGTTCTTTCCATGGTAATTGGTTTAATGACACTTTTAAATACGCAACTTTTAAGTTTGTTTGCCATTTTCATGCTGCTTAGTATAAGGCATTAGGGTTTACGAGTGGAATTGATAGACAGTTTAACAGTTTACTGCATCTTAATGTCTAACGAAACGTGTACTTTTATATTAGAACCATAACCAAAACATCGTGTTGAATAAATATCTATGCAAATAAATGGGTAATTAAGACAATTGGAATAAATTGCGCCCTTCTATACAATACTTTCCAGTCACAATCTAATGGAAATGTCATGGTCGTTCTTCTTAATTGGCACAAGTACAAAAGTAAATCTCCTGAACACCGGGCTACCACAAGAGTCTGGACCAAAAGTTCAGTTTTCTGAAAATTCCGGTCTCCAGAGAACTAAATTCGTAAAAAATGGGATTTGAAAAATGGTCAAATTTTCAAGGAATTTTTCAGAGACCCCGGTTTTCAGCGGTTACTGTTTATATATAGGATTAGCAAATCTGTGGAAACCTAATGAAACTTGATGTCCATTCATGCATTATAAACTGTTGAACATATTAAATACTTTTATTATTAATTTTATAAACTGATAAAGAAGCAATTGCAGAACATATATGATAGAGAATACACAAACGTAGATTACGTGTCAATACAGAATATAATTACTTGGTTTAAATATTAATTTTATGGGATTTCTTTTCCGAGATTTAATATTGTACCTTGGTATAAAAATAATTGATAATTGAGCCACAACGAGCGATTTCTTTTAATTTAGATATACGTTAAAGTGCATAAAGTTATATCTGACAGTCCTATTATTGGTAGGACAATTGTTTCTACATGATAAGAATCATACCCAAGTACATGGAACTAAATTTGAATATGATGAATATTGGAAGCGATCTGTGCATTTTGATAAGCAACTATAAATAGAAATGAAAGAGGGATAACTCGGAAATTAAAAAGAAACAAAATCAAACATACACATTGTTTAATCAGCCATAGTGTTCTTCTTTTCAAATGTGAAATACATTGTTGTTTATACTTTTTGAGAAAGCTAGCGAGGCAAACGCTGCTTGGATCTTTAAACAGTAGAATGCAATGTTTTTTTACATTTTAGTCTGAAAATACGGAGACAGTTTTTTGTTAGAGCTAATTTGAGAAAACACTATAAGTTTATGAATGCAATGTGATTTTCACTTTTTGATATCTGTGTAGCATTTCATGTCAGGTATAGTTGACATCGAATCTTGTAAAGTGTAATTGCGGAGAGGTAAACAAAACAAGTTCTCACATTTGCCCCGGAGGATATAAAAGAATAAATGTTTGGCGCTCGGAGCTCCTTAATGACGTGTTCATTAATATGGACGAAATTCCAGTAACACAAAAATCAAAAGTCTTAATGTACTGCCCGTATCAGAGTTTTTAATAACAGCTTGCATCACAAACGATGACTACGAAATAAGGCATTGATCACTAACGAAAACTAAAAATATGAAATGAATATAGATGAATTTATTGCCTTTTTATTTCTTAATAAACAAAACACAAAAATAACATGGTAACATAAAATTATCAAATAAGTCAAGTTTTACGTCCGGAGAGAAACTGTCCCATAAATAATATTTTTTTCTTGTAAATGTTACATCGTATTAAGCCATTTTTCCTCGTATTAGATTCAACAATATTCGAGACCAATACTTACATAGTTGGTACACTTTTGATAGAAATTTAAGCAACTCCCATACTTCGTTAAAATCAACAGACTGTACAACCAACAATAAAATAGCCTCATTTATTGATAAAGTAATAAATGGTTTACTTTTACTTGTGAATAATTTGAACGCAGTCGCTCTTATTTTTTAACTTCAAAACAGATTACTACACTTATTTAGTGTATTCAAAGACAAAAAAACATAACGATACCAAAACTCACTTTAATTTTTTAGTAACAGATAATTACCCAGATTATAAATGCATTTATTTACTACAACCATGTTTTGACAACTAGAAGACTAAATCTTGTGATTTTGTTAATGTTAACTCGTTTATAAACTCTCGTTGTATATATTTCTTGAAACAAACACGAGTCAGACATGGTGAGCCTTTGCATACTTCGCTAGAACATCTGTGAAGCAAGCATAGTTGTGATTTAAACGGTAAAGGTTTATTTTCTCTTCTTTGTTATTGTTTTCACAAGCTCAACACAGGCTCATAATGTCTGATTCCAGGTCATTGACATATACA
Source organism: Lutraria lutraria (assembly GCA_964023205.1). NCBI lineage: Eukaryota > Metazoa > Mollusca > Bivalvia > Venerida > Mactridae > Lutraria > Lutraria lutraria. The sequence continues at coordinate 32,609,516 of OZ026846.1, forward strand.
TGTACATAATATACATGTATACATACATACACAGCTTATTATTACGCTGTGTGTATATCATATGAATATATATGTTTTAAATATTGATATGGTATGATGTTAAATTGTTTGCACTTTTATTGACCTTCGACTTTATGTAGCAAATACATGTAGTATGAAAAAGCATTATTGTAACAATTTAGTTTCGTCTTGCCTGGAGGACAAACTAGCTGGCGTTTGTTTAGTGGTAAATACTGAATCTCGTCGTTCCGGAATCCATTTGTTTTGTCAAAACGCTCGGCCATGTTGTCCGAATTTCTTATATCATCTTGTAATAAATCATTTAAGCGTTCAATTACGTACTTATTAAATGAGTCAATGTGTATACCAGCGTCTGCCAGAGTATTAAGAATAACGTCTTCCGTTTCGTCTCCTGTAGGATCGAACATGTCTCCAGTGTTCACTAAATCATAATCGATGGCTTCATCTAACATATTTGGATCGAAAACGTCCTCTTCATTCTCTGCAGAATCCGCGAATAAATTTCTAATAATTGCCATTTCATCATCTGTTGGGTCATTTGATCGACGATTTTGTAAGAGATTTGTTGGGGTTGGACCATAGTCCATGGCAGGCATTGCACGCTTCCCTATGACTCTAGAATTGGCGAGATTTCGTAATGGTTCACGCATCTGCATAAACATTGACAGTTGAGAATAAAAACAGTTCTTGGAGCCGGTTCCCTCCGGACATAAGCGTTGTTGAAGAGCATGGATACTTCGAGTTGGTCGAGAATGGATGTCGCTTCCTGCAATTAGAGTCATAGAAAGTGTTAAAACATTATCAGGAGAACCTGGACTTGCATTATAAACTACCATTAGATTGAACACGTCAGTCATGTTTAAGCTTCGGGGGGAAACAAGGACTAATTAATTACTAACAAACACACCAGAGAAAAAGGTAACGCTTTAGAATTGAAAAGATAGATTATTAATATTGGAAAGCTCATTTTCTAAGCACCGTACTGTCGGTAATGTCACGAGTCTAATTTGTACGATTGTTTTTTAAGATTGATGACAAATCGAGGTTAAGTACTATCCTCTATCATTATCTGATTGGGTTTATTCTCTGAAATCCCCTACGTATGACAAAGTCACACACCTCATTGAATCATAAAAATAATTGATATTAAGTGGAATCGCTTTAAAACCTTCAAGCCATATCAATTTATTTCAATAGCAAGATTAGTGTTACGGCCTAAGAGGACAAATAACGACAGTATAGATACGTGATTTCCTGGACTTTGATAATCAATTATACAAGTATAAATTGTTCTCCCACACAGGAAATGTGTCGCTTTTATCAAATTTGCATTAGTTTTATTAAAATCATAGGGAGGTATAAAACTCCCTGCGGTAGAAATGGTTTGCCATGAATGACTTCTAGATGTGTTTTATGCTTAAGCTAGGCATATCTGTCGAGTCGTTTAATATACGTGCAATAAATCTTTATAAAGCCATTTAACAAAGTAACACGTGTTTGTCTCAGGACAGAATTTGTCAGAATAATTTAATTGTATTCTCAACATGATTTAAACCGATCATAAACATACTTATAAATGAAAAACGAAATTAAAACATGGCCATCCTTAAAACACATTTTGTTTGCGGTAACGCTACCTACTCAAATTGGCCCCTTCCAAATTTCGTTTTGGTCTCAAACAAATTGTAAAAAAAATATTTCCTGCCTAACTAACCACTGAAAATTCTCTGGGTAGGAGCACCTTACTACGTTTATACGTTAACCTTGGGAATATTATTATGCAATGTAATTTATCATACATTTGTTTGGGCATCGTGTATAGTAAAGCCTAAATTTGATCAAATATATTTCTTGCGCATCTATTTTCAATGAATAATGCTCATGTCTATGTTTGCTTATGATAGACATATTATATTCATGTAATTAGAAAAAATCAAACAAATATAATATTTAATATAGAGTTGTGTCACTCTTCACTTAAGGTATCTGGCTTGGATGTCAGGTCAAATCAAATTTCACCAATTTATAGATTAAAAACTAAACCATAATTATATACTAAAATAAACCCACTGTATAAAGTGCATTGCATTTGTATAAAGTGCATTGCAAGTAATTTGAAACAAATATTACATTTGATTGGTCTTCTATAAACCAATATCGCACGTAATTTACAATTTTTTGAACAACGATAACTGCTCTGTATATAGGAATATATTACAACAAGTAGCCTTATCACTATGAATATATAATGTAGGGAACCGTGCCTCAGCTTTTTGATAACATCCTCGGTTCGTCGGATACTTGACACTTACGTAATACGCCATAGATGAAATTGAAAACAATTATCAAAATTCTGAGGCAGGGTTCCCTAGATTAGCATTTCCGCTACAAAATACCGAAAACCGCTTTGAAATCCGTCATCAAATAAGACAGCAATGTTAATTCGAAATGACACACTGTGTTTTATTAAGCTGAGCAATTAACAATTAAAGTATCGGATCATTATCGTCTCATGAAATCAACGAATTTGACGCTCCCCATTCAATTTTGATAGCCAATCAAAATCGCTAATGTTTACGGTTCAACAATTGAAACCACGCCCAGATTTGATGTCTAGTAAGAGTTTTTATAACACATTTTTGTCATTAATGAATTAATAGTATCATATCGTACCAATACAATGCACATTACGTTATAGATGTTTAACGCTGATAAGGAAAATTCGATAAAGGGGTGCAGTATTTATCGCAATAAAGCACCATTTTTGAGCGTTCGTTCGTTTCGTGTTGCTTGGTATAAAAGTGTGATATTTAATCTTTGTAAACAACGTAAAATAACATTTTCAGTTATTCTAGCGATTTTAACCAAGCCAGATACGTTAATTGTATTTATATGTATGTTAGTAAAGAGTTACTATATTATGTGTTTTTACTTTAATACTTCATGCGGACAAATGTTGCATAATTGTAATTACAACTCAAATAATTCCCAAGGTCTATAATCACGTGGTATATTGTTTTGATATCACAGGGTCTAGAACAATGGCGGCGTCCAAGAAAATCGTATTTTCACACTTGCCATTTTTCTGGACCCTGTGAATCAATCATTATCAAAACAATATATCACTTGATTGTAGGCAGTGCATTCTTATCTACGAAGATTTCCGTAGGTGGCGGGGAGGTGTAGATATATTTCTTGAAATTGAAACTCGATGAAAACGCAAATTACGATCGGGCATATTTTGGAATGCGTCTTAGAATAAGAATGACTTATATAATGGGTAATCTGTCTGCAGACAAATCTCTGCTTAGAGTTTGTCCTGTATGAATCATTGATAATGTTTTAATGAAAACAATTCCATCTAGATAATGTTTTTCCGAAATCAATTATCAAAGAATAACATAAACAACATTTATCACAATTTAAGTGTTATGTAAACTATTAAGCTGAAAGCGTTAGTTTTATCTTGTCAAAGTAGCGTCAATTATTAGCATTAAAACATTTGATGGCTCTATTAAGGCTTGCCACTAAATTAAACAGTAAATTTCACTTGCATTAAGAGGAGCTCACCATGCACAACTAAATCAAAGATACAATTATTATCCTATTTGAAAGATCATTGAATTTGTTATTTACAAAAGATGATTATTTGTGTTTTATACTGATTAAAATCGTGCACAGCATGCAAAATCTGTGAATGTAATATCTATGTAACTTGATATTCTCGTAAATCACTATTCAAGTCGACTGGTAGATAATTCATGCTCTTATTGAGAATAACAAACATACAAGTGACATGTTTAAGAATTTAAATTTCTATAACTTTATTTGTAACATTTATTTATTGTCGAACAATGCAATAAACAATGTTTTAGACACGCAAATACTAGACTTTGTAACGTACTAAACATTGAATTTATTACTAAAAAATGTGAATTGTTTAAGATAGGAAAAGCCAAATTCACGAAAGTCTTGGTATAATTTACGGGATTTTCGGTGACCTAGTGGTAACGCGCTGGAATACTAAAAGAAAGGGCATGGGTTCAATTCTCGGCTCCGCCTTACGAACTTCTCCGGCACGCCTTTGAGTGTCCCCATCCCAACTACTGAGCTAAATACTGTGTCTACAAAACCACAAAGACAAGGGCTAGGTGTGTCGGTGTTTTATACCGGACATGATAAAGAACCTTGAAAAACTATTCGAAACGATCGAGTAAGGATATAGATGCCCGGTTCTCCTGTATCTTATATCCCCATCACTGTGGCGGCTCTAAAATGACCATAGCTGTCGAATGGGCCGTGAAAGAAAAGATGTGATAATGTGATAATTTACAAATTGGAAGAGGTTGACCTTGGAATAGTTCAGCTTGATCGATGCGATATATGAATTGATAAAAATAATGGATGCTTGTTGAAAATATTAAATAATGATAAAAAACATGGTTCTCAACGAAAAAGTAAGATTCAAAAGCGCTTTAAATTTTACTTTATATTATTACATAATATTATAAACACATTACAGTACATTAGAACAGATAACAGTATATTAAAGGCATAGATGTAATGTACAGTCCCAAGTTATTTATCATGCAGATCATTCATTCCTATTATGCATTTTGATTGTGTTCTAATTGAAACGATCAGTTCCTGTAGATTTGCACACAGTAGTAGGTCTTTAGTTTTCTCTTGAAACTTTTATTTGAACTATCTTACAGATTTTAACATTTGATGGCAATGAGTTCCACAATGTAGGCGCAGCTGATATTATTGATGAGAATCCACGTAAAACACCATATTGAAGAAAGCTCATGTAATATGACGTTAGCAATAATACTTTATTTCTTGTAAACTAAATGTGTAATACTGTCACCTTTATCTTTGCTATTAATATTACAATGTATATGGTATCATATGTTACATAATATACATCGTTGTACGAGTAGATTCCTTCGCATTGAAACTGCAATACTATCAAGTTACTTACTTGTGCTCTGTCTATCCCTGAACTTAGTATTGTATATATTATGTTTTTTCTTCTTTCCTGATTAGATTGTTTAAAGATACTTCATTATTGTATTTGCAATAGCTTTTGATGAATAGCAATGACAATATTACGATTGTCATTGACCTATATGTTAAAATTTGTTTAAATTTGTGATGTGTATATATGTACTATGTACTTATGGACTGTAAAGTCCTATGTATTTAAAATAAACCATATATAGTATGTACATGTATTAATAATCTGTTCTGAATAAACTTGGGCTTGAACTAAAGCGCCCAGTAAGGGCTCGCGTTGTAACAATTGAAAACAGATTGCATTATGCTTCAAGACGCCTCGTTTTTAGAGAAATAACATGAAAGACAAAGTAAACAAGATTAATTCACCATTTGTATTATTTAAATAGAATGCTTTATTATCCGAAAGAGCGCTTGCTTTAACATAGTAATACATGTATATTTATAAATAAATATGCATGTCCTTATATAAAAATACATTATGGACCTTCTCCGTGCGTGAAGTATATTTTAGTATGTGAATACGTCCGCTAGTTCATAAGTATTGTATAATGATAACTTCTTGTCTTCGGTTTCTTTACTATTTATTTTTATGCATTGCTTGTACGACTACAAAATTTCATATATTTTGTATATTTCTGTTCGTCTATCGTATAATATGTTTATTTGTATCCTTGTGGGCTTTTTAGCCATTTGGAAATAAAATCATTCTTTTTCTTCTCATGCGGAAATCAAGAGATGTTATAGCATATAAAAAGATACGAAAATTATTTTTTCCTGATGACTCATCATTTGTAAAATACGTTCTCTGCAAAAACAACACAACTGTTACATACAGCATTATCTGACAATCGTTTTCAATTTCTTGTCTTTATATTATATAAGTTAAACTGCAGTCCTTTAACAGTACAGTACAACCTCTCGGGAGCGGCTGTCGCTTGAGCAACAACCTCCCTGCAACAGCAGCATGATTATTCAGACAGACTGCACGATTAAAATATTGATTCAACCTCTGTAGAGCAAGAACATAAGTTTGGTAAAGGTGTTGCTTTGGAGAGAACTCACTGTATAATTTATGTATATTATAGACAATTTTAAGCACAGATTATGTCTACGAAGACTTAACAGTAGTTTAAGATATTTCTTTTATAACAACGTGGCTATCTGCCACGTGGTCTCATGTCCATAAATTAGTCTGCGGATACCTGTATAATAATAAATAAATTAATTATATACACGTATATGTGGTTGTCATACTTCAACTATCTGATTTATCTATGGAAAATAATTGTAATACAGTACATGCGTGGGATGAAAAAATGGGTGGCTGAGTTCTACATATTGTGCTGACTTCATGAATTGATTATGATGTACGTATGTCTGCATTGATTGTTTCATTTTCTAGTACAATGTAAGTATGACAACAAAGTGGGTACTAAATAAACGTATAATTAACTGCTTGATACATGAATGCATTCAATAATTTTCCAGTGATTGATTCTTTTGTTGATTGGTAGATGATCGCAGGGAATCATGTATAACGAATTATTGTTGATGTACGATGACAGAATGCCGGTCAAGGTAAAATGATTGAAATTCAATATGATATTCACAAATTGTTTTGTAGTGTGAAACAGAACAGAACATATCGCTTAGTGCTACAGCTTACTATAAAAAACATCATTATATTATGATAAAGTCGAGAAATCCCATACGCTATGATTGTAGCGTGAAACTCGGTCAGTTATGAAGAATATGTTATCTGGTCTAAAATGCTTGTGGTGTTTTTGGTTTTATTTACTAATAGAGTGCGGTATACAACAGCACTGTCAAAAGCCGTTTTATGCTATTTTTCAGGCATTAAAGAGCAGCTTTATCAGTTGTTATATCTATTCAATATGCCACACGAAGGGCCCGGGACAGTCGTTTAGTACCATATATAACCTTAGAATGTTCAAATACAAGATAAAATCAATAAAGATGAAAAATCACCAAACACGAAACATGAAAACGATTAATTTATTATATTTTTTTTTATATCAAATACAAGATAGTGATAGAAAAAAAGCTTTTTAGCACGTTGTACTGATCTAGTGAACAGACAAGTTTTTCGATTTGGAATTATAATCAGAATAAAATTAAGGGTTTGAAATTTAAGTCTTATAAGCCTATACATTTATCAATCGTAATAGTTTCGATCCGATGTGTTTCCTCCCGTGCCTACTTTATAGCAAGAAAAAAATAGTTTTCGAATGCACCATCGTATTTTTACGATATCAGCGAAATAAAATGACCGTTTTTAGAAGAAAAAAGGCTCGTTTCGTCGGTAATTATAATATTGGGATAATATTAGCAATATCTAGTTTATTGCATATTTTTGTATGGCAAAAAGGTAATGTGACTTTAATTGTACTGTCATTTTGCGTTGAACATTTCAAAGACCAATTTATGAACAAAGCTTATTATGTGAAGAATGATAAAAAATTTCTTATTTTCTGTTTTTTTTTCGACCATGCAATAGATTTTAACCTCTGCTTAGACCTTTATGTCTTGGTGTTGGGAAACTGAACGAACAATAGTTCTGCTTTCCATACGGGCGGCGCGCATGAATTTTGATGCGACCCAAAGTATTACATTTTTTCTACACCCCCATGCATTGGTTAAACTAATTCCCGTTCCATGTTGCAGTGCAAGTCTTTGTAAGTTCAGTTTCCATTAGTACTTTCAGTACTCTGATTAACCTTTCCAGCACCGTTACTAGATTTCTATTATGAATACAAACCGGAAGCTATTTTCCGGAAGTAGTAACAATGAACTGACAGAGAAGCAAAGTCGATAGCTTGTATATGATAGATTATCTATAAGGGTAACTATTAGGACATAAATACTACACATGTCTTTCGATTAAGAACACCTCCTGGACTTGAGTTCTAAATTTGTAAATGGGAAAATATTGTACGAAATGACCAAAAAAAATACGTTTTTCTGTTGCTATAGCAGTCATTAAAACCTGCAAAAATCCAATAAAACACCCGAAAATCTAAAAAAAAAAAAACGTTTTCCGAATCTATGTACAATTATACCGAAGAAAATGGTAATAACTCAAATTTTGAACAGGTAGGTCATTTGGATGAAATATTGCCTGGCTAGTCGTTATTGTTTGTATGAAATTACATTCAATGACGAACGCTCTAACGTCTCAGATTTCATTTAACCGCGTACAGATCTTATGTCGTACTAATGGCGCAATGTCTGTTTACACTGCTGACATGTTGTAACTCTAGGTTAAAACAAGGATTGTATGTCAATATTGAAATAATGAGATTGCATGTCTTGGGAGTCACAGCATTTAATGTCTGGAGAATTTTCTGAATTAGAGACACACACCAAGTCACATATGCTTATCAGGGAATGCATCAAAATCGCTTCTTTTACAGAGAAACTGACTTTTTCCAATAAACGAAGAGCTCAGGTTTTATACCCATAATGTGCAAAATTATCATCACTAATTGGAGTAGACAGGTTTTGGGAACCTTAATAAATTTTAAAGTTTTCTATGATAAAATGTTTTACCGTGAAATTTTTCAATATCAAGGATAACCCGTTGAGTAATTGGCCTTTAAATTTGCATTGAAGTCTATGAGAGTAGCCCATTTTTCAAAGATTAAAGAAAAAACGATATCCGTTTTAATGAAAACTCACGGTAGAAAGATGCAAAAACATGTTATCAATCTAATTTGATGAAGACAAAATCTAAGTTATCGTGCAATATCTTCAGACACTAACATTTTTTTCAATAAGGGTAACAACTCCTACAGATTTTTAAAAAATATGTTGTAAAATAAATGAAAGTATGCACGGTAACTATCAAACAGATAATGAAAATTTGGCAATATTTTTTTTAATATTAATATTCGTTAGAAGCAATAAGCGGGTATGTCAAGAAAAGTACAGTCTTGTGGATTTTATACACCTCAAAATAATAAAGTTTATACAGATATGACCATTCAGAACTTTTCTTCGATCAGATGGTAACAGTGTTCACATTTGACGTTTTATGTATATTTCTAGTTATTGTTTAAACAAATTTGTATTGTAAATTATGTAATATGTCTTTGCCATAAAATCATATTATATTGTAAATTGTCAAAGGCAATTTATTATTGCTGGTTATGTCGATAAACCTTAAACTGTTATTGCTCCTAAATCCAAGAATATTTTGTTGCTTTGTGTTTATAGCCATTTCGTGTATGTCTTAAAAATGAATCACCGACATAATTTGTAAAAGATCGAATTCTATAAAAGTAATGTAGCAATCATGAATATCGGATTTTTGAATGAATTATGGAATTGAATGTTGAAAAACTAGTGAACTGTAAATGAAACGTGTTGGTTCTCCAATTGTTGTTTGATCTAGGAATCTTCATTTACAGAAATTTATATATTTGAGTTTGTTAAATTTGAGATAAAGTTAATTTATGTACTTCTTCCTGTTACTTTGAGACTTTCCTAAAATTATTGATATTACCAGATTTATTATTATACACATGTAATTGTAAATGAAATTTTAAAAAATGGACGTAAAAAAATCATTTACATATTGCGGAAAAAAGTAGTGGTCATAAAAACACAGGCATTAATCGGTGCAAAATTGTGGAACAAATTATAAAACACCGAACAACTTCAACTTGTTTAAAGTGCGCTACCAGTTCAGAATTTACAAAATATTACGGTCGTATACATATTAACCATAAACCTGCTGAATTTCCTGAATGGACTAGTCCAGCTATTATTTTGAAACTGTCCATTATTTAATTTAAGGGTAATCACTATGTAAAATTAGAATTTAGTCAAATAACAGTTAATCGAGTTTGGCCAGACTGCGTGTGTCAGCGTGCTGGCCTGGATCTATCCTGGTGGTAAAACCTTTACAGTTTCGGTTCCATCATTATAGATGATAAACACATTGAATCACATGGTTTGGAAACAATATCTTTACGATAATCATTGCACGGACAAAACTGACAATTTACTAATTTTTACAAACCTCACGTAAAGTTGTAATGTGTATATAACATGTTTAATTCACTAACAATTATGATGACGATACAATTCGACTATCTCATAAGATATAAATGTAGGGAGTAATTGCCTATGTTGCTTAGTATTTATTGGAAATATTCACTGTGAGGAATATTTAGCGACATTATTGAAATGCATCGTATATTAACAAACACCTGCTGTTTACCAATTTCGAGTCAGCAGTATGAAATGCAGTTTTCTTCAGAAAATTTATATTTCTATCATATTCTAAATTATAGAAAAACAATCTCATTTGATTTATAACACACATATATTTCCTGATTCTAATAGGAGATGCGCATAATATAAGGTTTAAATAAAGAAATAATCGGGCTTGCTTGCATTCCAATAGCCATGGGTAATAATCAAATAAGCTATGCAATTGAAATTTGTAAACCGTTAACGTAGATTAGTTGCTTTTTCTCGACAGTGTAAATTAGGTTGTCTGTCTCAAAATATGGCTAATATTCTGACTAAATATATGTTTTAATGGTACTAAATGAACTGTGATATCAAAGCAAACAGCACATTTTTTAAAACAATGTTTTATATTCCACATTTTTATTAGCATAAAGACATCGATGTATAATTTATAGATACAAATTGACACATACATTTCATTTGGATGAGTTTACACTTGTTTTTAAAAAAAAATGTTATCGATATAATAGTAAAGGTACTGTCACCCCAATTAAAAGGGCAAGCCAAATTGGCTTATAAGATAACTATCTTGTGTGCGCACAGTACCTCCCGAATCCCTTCTCTTTTTGCCGGGCGCCTGACAAGTGGAGATGGGCCCATGGTTACCATTATTAAACTGACTGGCGACTCATCAACCGACCGCAACAATTCTAACCCAGTTTCCAAAAGTGTTCGAACCTTCGACCCCCCGCTAAGAAGGCAAACACGCTAACCACTCAGCCACGGTGCTGGTACCATTTCTATCCTGAGTAGTCAGCGTATTAGCTTTTTACAAGATTGTTGTAAATCAATAAAAATAATCACAAATGGTATAAGGTTTACAGCTAAGTAAAAGGATTCCTTTCGTCCAATACGTTGGAAACAAAAGATATCCTAATTTATATGAAATTCACGGAAAGCGCACTATTTCTTGACGGAAAGTGTCTAATTGTTTATAGTCGGTAATTGGGTTATATGATATAACGCAGTTCTAAGTCTAACGTAATATTGAATAAAATATGCCATCACAATTTAATGTGCATTAAGAGAAAAAGAAAAGTATGCATTTGATAATCAGATGGAAACTTAAGGAGGCTCTGTTACTTGTTTTAAACTACTAGTACTTTTCAGACTTTGTCAGAGATTTGTGTAAATAATAAATAATGACAAATTTGGAAAGAGAATGATGCCAATATATCATTAGTCGATTCTTCCTTAGTTTCAATTAGTTTAGATAGTCTGTTAACGTTTTGTAAATTTGTATATTAATAAGGTATACTTTGAGATAAATTTAATTAAGATATAGACACACATGTACATATGCTTACCTTCGTTCTGTTTCTGTACAGGCAGTGCTGTACATCTGGTGCTCAATAAAGTTAAGTTAAAAACGAAAAATTCAACTAATCCCAATAACAGTGATGATTTCATTTCGATGTTTTCCCGGTCTATCTATTATCTCGCCTTGACTGTGAATATCCTTCTATATATCTGTTGGGTACGATTTAAAAACAACTTAGGATTCGTTTGATCGTTATTTCAAATATGAAGGAAATGCAGTTAACATCATAAGGTCCAATGTTACACCACTTCGTATGTAATGTCCGTTATCTCAATAATCTAGGTACGAAATTTTGAATATTATTTCCTTTTATGTATTATTTATTTATATTTATTTATTTATTTTTGTTCAAACACGTTAACGGTAAGCATTACATGTTCCGTGCGTTGATTATCACAAACAATGACTGTATTTGATGTTTCACGTTATTTGTCACTTACAAATGACTCTATGTCAGTTGCATTCGTCTGTTTTATAGGCGTCAGTAGCCCGTGTATTCAATTCAGCATAGCCACAGTTATCGGTGGATCATGAAATATTACAACTACGTCAAATCGAAAACAAGCCGATGGCTATCACCGATCTTACTGTCGGTCCGGCCACTCCCGGAATTTATCCGATACCGATGAGGTCAAAGGGTTCAAATGCGTAGCCACCTACGACAAACATTCCTTTATTTTTAACCAATATTATAATTATATGTAAACAATTGTCTCCGCGTATAAAAAATTTCTATACTTGACAGCATACAAGGACTAGGCAATTAATAACTACGTCATCAAGAGTGTAATCTGAAAGTATGATTTATACAATCTGATAAATTCCACGTTACGTCCATACTTAGCGAGTTGATTTTTCTCACCAATAAATTTCTATTTCCGTTTTCATTGCGTTGAGTCCTTTCTTGTTGTTAATACGTTGAATAGATATCTTATCACAGTGACTTACTCACGACTGTGGCCATTTATGGAACAACAAAATTTAATAGGGACATCATATTGATAGAAAAAACACACAAACCTCAAAAAGCGGTAAACATTTAGATCATTAATACCCCTAAACTTGTTTCCAATGGAAAATCAAGGATAACGCACTTGAAAGCTCTATCTATATTTCAAGGGATTTTTATCTACCCCAAGAGCATAACCGGACTTTCTAATGGAAAAGATGGATACCCGAACCAGCATCGTTCATATTACTTCATCCAAAAGACGCCACGTTTTAAACCTAAAAACTGCTTAATCAGTGTGATTATTTACTACTTGAGAGTCAAAACATTTGTGGTGGCATACAGTCTTTGTACTGTACTAAGTATATGTACAATAAAATGAAATACACCGTTCTTCAGAGCAAGCGATGTTGATTAGCTGTTAACAAATCGTTCAATGACCAAAGCACAATGTCCTTATATACAATACACGCAATTCTATCACAAGGTCATGCCTATTCTTCCAACAACAATAGTCAGTCATACTTTTCTACTGTAAACAAATATTTCAATGACCAGAGCACACTGTATTTATACAATAAGCTCAGCACATTCACAAGGTCATGCCCATGGGCTGACTAAGCTCACCAAACCAGTGAATGGCTTGACGCACAGTGGGGGAGCATCGCCATTTAAAGTCTCCTTAATTTTAAACTTATTTCTGACAGGTAAATGCTTTACGGCGTTGCAGCAGGATATTCATACTCAAGTCCATTAACAATACCTATAAGTGAGACGTGAGTACCTAGTAAATTGTTTACAATCATAGAATTGTTGATCAAACACCCTTGTCTACAAGTATGTCTGTTTTCTTTGGATTGAACGCCATTGTCCAGAAAGGTTAGTTAATCTTTAAAGCCCAATTAGCTTTTTGGATGTTAAAATTGAAGCAGGTATTATTTTACCTCGTAGATAGATGTAAATTGACTTTTACTTGCACTAAAAACATTCCGAAATTTTCTTTTGAAATAATGAAGTACATATAGAAAATAGCGTAGCACAGAATTTTTTCAGTGATATTGCAAAAAAGACTTTTTTACGTGATGTGGCTAAAGAAAGGCATTGTGTTAATAGTGTTATAGAGCAAGTAAATAACAGTTCTTATATTTTACTACGATTTTATATTTTGTTCTGCATTACTAAATTTAAAAAGCTTATGTGTCTTTAACTGATGACATAGTCATAAGAACTAATAAATGAATATATATCACAAGTACGTCATAGACGATGCCATTAATCTAGTGAATAAACGGAGCGTATAATCAAAGGAAATGGAATATACGAAAAAGGGAAAATGACGAGCTTTGATCATGGTCTACGTAATCTCAATAACCATAAACCGTCAAATAAATATGTACCAGGTTAAATCAGCTGTGACCAATGCCTCTGTCATGCATTGACGGTCCACTGTAACTTTAAATATATAATTTATTGTTTGCAACGTTTTAAAAACAAAGTTGTATTTTGTTGCAACAAAGTAAATAGGTATGAAATTTGACCACAAGTGTCAACATTTGCCTTGGTTTGCCATAGTTTTCTATGATTTGCCCACATTTGCGCACGAATTTCTACATTTGCCATTTTAGGTTATGAATATTTTCCCTTTTTGATCTTGCATTTAGAATGGAGTACAGTATAACCTCTCCAGGGCGGCCCTCTATTTAGCAACATCCCCCCTTCAGC